>JAKFHU010001978.1:11800000-12185000 GCA_023783475.1 Daubentonia madagascariensis
ATAGAGTGTTTACTTTTTCATTAAAATTTTAAATATGTTCCTTTCACAGTAGATACAGAAATCATCTGCCCTGTGGGTAGCAGTTGCAGGTGCTTTTTGTTCACACTTAAAGGTGCGCCTGCCTGTAACTGCTCTACCCCTGGTTGATCAGACCATTTGCTATTGTTTCTCATCAGTCAGTGGCTGTACCTCATCATTTGACTTTGGCTTTGCTAGATCCTCACAAGGTTTTCCACCTACCGACTGACAGCTTGCCCATTGAATTTCCTATCCAGCATCTTCTTAGGTGTCTTTTTGTAATCTGACCTTTGCACATGTGCAGGCTTGGTTCCAGTGGACTGTGCACCATGGCCTCTGGGTTTTGTTACCTTGTTCAAGTATAGCCAGTAGATGGTGCTGACTTTCCTGCTTAAAAAGCAGGATGTTATTTCCGTGGCAGGTCCCTTTTGGCTTTATTTGAGTCAGTGCCTGTGTTCGGAGTTGCTCTTGAAATTTCCCTGTGTCTGAGGCACCGTGCAGACGACAAATTGCATCTTGTTACATTCACAACAACTTAAAAATTCTGGTGGTTCTCGCCTGGCTGTGTGTAGTAAATGATCCAGAAGAGCCTAGAGAGGTAACTGCCTGTGAACCAACATGATCATTGTGCTGGACACTTGCCACTTTCCCTCTTATGGTTGGTGAAGATGTGGTTTCTCTGAGATTGTATGACATTTGCACATTGCCCCAGCCAATATCAGAGTGAAGTTCAGTATACCCTCTTGTATTAGTTTCTATTGCTGTATAAGCAATAACCACAAATATAGAGGCTTAAAACAACATACGTTTATTATTTGACAGTTTCCATGGGTCAGGAGTCCAGGTATGGGATAGCTGCCCAGCATCTTACCAGGCCAAAATCAAGGTGCCAGCCAGCTGTGTTCTCATCTGAGACTCGCCTTTCCTTTGCATGAGGCAGCGTGGTGGCTATAACTGGGCAGGTAGGTGCAGCTAGGAGGTGGCCCAGAGACAAGGATGAAGCTGGTGGCTCTCCCTGCTCAGCTGGCACTCCTGCTTTGAAGAAGTCATCTTTCAGGGTCATTCAGGTTGTTGGCAGAATTCAGTTCCTTGCAGTTGTAAGACTGAGGTCCCCATTCTCCTCCTGCTTATTGGGCAGGGGTCACTCCCAGCTCCAAGAGGCCACCCTCAGGTCCTCCTTCAAAGCCAGAAGGATAATCTCTCTTACGCTTCAAATCTCTACCTTCAGGAAGGGGTCAGTCCCTTTTAAAGGCTCTCCTGATTAGTTCAGGCCCACCAAGGATGATCTCTTTTTGAGTCACTCACATTCAAATGATTAAGGAAGGACCTTACTTACATCTGAAAAATCCCTTCACTTTTGCCAGATAGAGTAGCCTAATCATGGGAATGAAATCCCATCATATTCACACTCCTGCCCACACTCAAAAGGGAGAGGATTACATAGGGTGTATACACCTGGGGCCGGGTGTGGGGGGTGGCGGGGGGAGACAAGAATCTTGGGGGCCATCTCTCAATATGGTCGTACATTCTGAGAAATGCTTTGTTACGTGATTTCATCATTGTGTGAACCTCACAGAGTGTACTTACACAGATCTATATGGGATAGCTTACTATATCCGTAGGCTATATGGTATAGCCTACTGCCCCTAGGCTGCAAACCTGGACAGCGTGTTATTGTACTGAATACTGTAGGCAATTGGAACACAATGGTAAGTATTTGTGTATCTAAACATACCTAAACGTAGAAAAGGTACAGTAAAAATACAGTATTGTAATCTTACGGGACCACAGTCATATATGTGGTCCGTTACTGACTGAAACATTGTTATGTGGTGCGTGACCGTACTGCCTACCACCCTTCTCTTTTCTGTTTGAAATCCTTATCAGTTATACCACCAATCCCAGAACCTCTGTATTTTTTAATGGCTCGGCTACATGCTAGAATTTTGAAAATGAGGTAAATCTTGGCATTTTTCTCTTGTTTGCACCCACAGTGGCAAAGGGTACATGAGGAAGATCATAAAATTTTTGAAATATTGATGCTCTTTCTAAAAATGCCTTTGGACAAATTTTAGAGCTATCTTTAGAAAAGCAGGTACTAAAATTGTTCATCACCACGGGTCATCATTACCTTAGTGAATGCAATAGAAATATAAATGGGAATACCTTCCCTAAATTGCTCCTCAAGCATGTTTTAGAGACTTCTGGTCAAGACATGCTGTGACTTTACATAGTAATAATAGCTAGAACAATAGCAATATATGCTTCAAAACTAGATAAGCATCTTTGCGGACCTGATACAGAACTAAATCACGTAGCATAAGAAGAGGCTGAAGTCATGGCTTCCCAGGCTGGAAACAGGAAGCGGTGGTTGGGAATTTGATTCCCAAAAGGTAACAGGGATCACAAGTATCCCACACATGGAGAGATGCCATATTCAGTCTCACAGCCTGAAGCAGAGGTTGGAATGGCTTTAAGAAGTTATGGGTGCCTTCCTGGACTGGGGTCTATATTGAGCTGCTGTCCTGGGATTGAGAGAGGCAAGCCAGACACAAACGCCGTTATGTACAGGCGTAATATCAACCCCAGGGCTTTGCAGCATTAACAGTTTATTATCATTGGGCAAAGAAACTTATTGGAAAACAGATCACTCACAGCAGTAGACACGCTCTTGAAGGTTTATAAATTGCCTGTGAAAAGTAAAGAAAGAAAATAACCACATATTCAATTGCAATTGATTTCCGCTCAGAAAGCTCATGTTACCCCCAGGCTAATTCCAGTTGCAGACAGGAGTGCGAAACACATAGTCCTTAACAAAACACAGAGCTGTCAATTGAGCACTAGAAATAGAAACCAATACTTCTTACAGTTGTTGGAAAACTGCAGTTAGAATAGTTAGAACTATTTAAAGTTGGCAGGAGAGTAATTGGAGAATAGAAACATTTGGAAGGTGGTACTCTCTGGGAATGAGCACTGTATCATGAGTCATAAGACCAGGTCCTGCTTGCTACTAACCTTGCAATCACAAGAGACTGTCACTAACTAGCTGCACCATGCGCTTAACCTCTCTGAGATTCAGGTTCTTTATATGGAAAAGTGTGGGTAGGGGAACTTGAGAAATTCTAAGGTCCTTTGCAACTACCAGAATGTGATGATTCCATATGGTCTGTCTATGTTAGAAGGATAAAGATATTTGTAACCACTGTGCTAAGTGGACAAATACAGAAAATTGATTGACATTTAGCAGCTCTTTATTTTTATAGTTTATCTTTTGCCTCACTGCTTTGATCCTAAGGTTAAGGGAAAATGAGAAAAAGTGACCTACCCAATGCATATATGAAATCAAACATTTTCCAGCCAGCATTTTCTTTTTGGAGAGGCCTTAACTTTTGCATTAGGTTTATCCACAGCCTGTATCATCATCACGTTCTAAAACTTGATCACCTGCCACCCATGCCTTTAGACAAGTTCATAAAATGCAATAAAAATGGTTACTTTTTCCAGGCAGAAACCACAGTGGGAAATGTAAAAAAAAAAATGTAGGAAAATGTAACCACAAAAAAAGGAATTTTGATGGTAATTTCAAAGTGATGTGAGAACCAGCTGTATTTCCCACAAACATCTTATAGACTTGACTTATTCCTAAAATATATTGCTAAGCTGAGAGTGATAGACTAATAATGAAAGTGAAAGTCAGCAATGCTGTACCATATACAAGTATACCAAAGAAAAACCTCTGTAGTAGACTAGAGTAATTTATTTCTAGATACTACCAAAGGCCTAAATGTTTATTTGAAATTCTAGTTTTGACAGTTCTATGAGTCTAAACACCTTACGCAAGAGTGCCTAAGCTTAGGGGTTGTTGTCCATGGAATGTATCTGATCTGTTTATTTACTTTTCAAAAATACCACCATTCCCCTTCCCCATCCTCTCCCAAGTTACCCAGTTTTTTCCTTCTGCACATTTTAATGAAACTCTTCTACCAGCCCTGTCAGGAATAATGACAGTGTTTATTACAGATAATGGCAAACTTGTCAAACTAGTACCACAATGAGAATTCCTCACTGTGTAAATCACTATCAATAGTGCATAGATTCATTTTTGAAGGTGACATCACTATGATGTGAAAATTCTCAAGGATCATTGATATGAAGATAATAGGATTAATACTTGGAGTTTGTCCACAATCCTGTAGAATGTGCGAATAAGGCACAGGGGTTAATGAATTTCTGTTGGACGGCTAGGCAAACCTTATCAGTTCAGTAACACTTCTTGTCAATTTTGAACCTAAAGGGAAGTGAGCATTTGATTACAGAGTGGACATCAACCATGAATATGGAGAAGGAAGACTTTTCCAAAAGGAAGGTCGATCAGCTCCTCTTTTTGATACATTATAGTTTGCTTTTAGTTGAGCATGGCAATAGCAACCCTGTGTTTTTCTAAACAACCACTCTTCACAACTTTTCATAATATCTTGAATTCATTGACAGAAGAGTCTGAAACACAGTGTGTGTGCATACACACACACATACACACACACGTGTGCACACATATAATATCAACCCCAGGGCTTTGAAGAGGAACAATAGTAATTTTGAAAAGTAAATAAACAGATAAGTACATTCCATATACACCAACCCCCCAACCTCAGGCACTCTTGCATAAGGTGTTTAGACTCATAAAACTGTCAAAACTAGAATTTCAAATAAATATTTAGGTGCCTTTGATAGTATCTAGAAATAAATTACTCTATTCTACTATAGAGCTTTTTCTTTGGTATACTTGTATATGTTACAGCATTGTTGACTTTCATTTTCAGTATTGGTTTATCACTCTTAGCTTAGCTATGTATATTTTTTTGGGGGGGTCTTGCTGTGTTGCCCAGGCTGGACTCAAACTCCTGGGCTCAATCAGTCCTCCCACCCCAGCCTCCCAAGTAGCTGGTACTACATAGAGGTGCCTGCCACCACACCCAGCTAGTCAATATTTTAAAATTGCTCTATTTCTCTAAAATTCATAAAAAAGAGTGTAAATTGGTACAACTTTCAGAAGAGTGGTTAGCACTATCTGTACAATTTTAAATGCATGTACTTATAGCCCAGCAGTTCCATTGCTGATCCTTTGCAAAAGTTCATTCATATATATAACATTTATTAATACAAAGATGTTCAATATAGAATCCACTCAGCAAACATTTATTGTGCCATATCTCCATTCAGTGGAATACTATGCAACCATTAAAAAGAATGAGGTAGATCGGTGTTCTAGGATGGATGCCCAGGAGAGACACTGAGGCAGAGATTGTGTGCTGGAGTTTTACTGTGAAGTGCTCTCAGGAACAAGCTTTGCAAGAGAGTGAAGGATTGGGAAGCAGAACTGGGCCAAGGGAGAAGTTGAACTGCAGTGCAGTTACAGCAGAGGTCTCAGCCTATCCTGTAGGGAGCTGGGGGTTTAGGATGACTCTTCAGAGATGTCTCCCATTAATGCACAGGGCAAGGCCTTTGTATCACCAAGTCCCCCGTTGACCAGTCATTGTAATACAGTCTTGGGGGAACCTTGGGAACTGCTTTGGTCAAGGGCAGTTCAGAGGGAGGCATCTAGTTGAGAGCTGTCAGTGGACAACACTCCCAGCATCAGGGAAAATGAGCACTGTGGTCCTGGGCAGCACACAGCATCCACCACTGTCTATGTGTACTGAGACTTCAACTCTATATTGCCAAGAGGAAAAAGCCAGGTCCAGAATACTTATATGTAGGTATATGTGGGGTTTTTTTTTTCCTGAAAGGAATCACAAGAAATAAATGAGAGTTGTTATCTTCAGAAGGAAGAGATGGAGGGGAGAGACAGGGCCACTTTAAGTCTTTTACAAGCTCTAAGCACTCCTCCTTTTGGAGTGCTATATTTAATGCATTTGCTATATCACAGCAAATGCATTAAAATGCACCCACATCCCTCATTAAATATAATTTAAATATACAAAAAAACACGTAAGAGTTGAATTTATTTGAATGAAATTTGACCATAATCCAATATTATGTTTTGAATACATTTAAGTAAATATTGATTTCTAATTTGCAGTTTTCTTTTTTGTCTTTTAAAGCCAATAATTTTTTCCAGGTCATAATTATTTCCACAGGCCCTTATAAGCTCACACACCCTATTGCCTGTTATGTCCCTGGAAGCTGTCTAAGCAGAAAGAGGCTGGTTCGCCTTCTGCTGTTTGTGTTTCTGCACTCTTTGGATTTGCTAATATTATAAATATTTTCATTTTAAAAATTAGCACATGAAAAGGTGCTCAACACCACTAGTCATTAGGGAATTGCAAATCAAAACTCCAGTGAGACACCACCTCCCACCCACTAGGATGAGCAGTGTCAAAAAAGCAGAAAACAAGTGTTGGTGCTGATGTGAAGTAATTGGAACCTTTGTGTGTTATTGGTGGAATGAAAAATGGTGCTGCCACTGTAGAAGATAGTATGGCAGTTCCTCAAAAAATCAAAAAGAGAATTACCATGGAGCCCAGCAATTCCACATCTGGGTATATATCCAGAAGAATTGAAAGCAAGGTCTTTGAGAGATATCTGTACACCCATGATCATAGCGGCATTATTCACAAGAGCTAAAACATGGAAGCAACCCAAGTGACCATCCACAGATAAGTGGGTAAGCAAAATGTGCTATATACATACAATGGAAAATACTACTCAGCCTCATAAAGAAAGGAAATTCTGACACATGCTGCAACATGGATAAACCTCGAGGACATTATACTAAGTGAAACAAGTCGGTCACAAAGAGGCAAATACTGTATGATTCCACTTAGATGAGGTACTTAGAGTAGTCAAAATCATAGAGACAGAAAGTAGAATGATGGTTGCCAGGAGGTGGTGAGAAGGGAGAATGGGGAATTATTATTTAATGGGCATAAAGTTTCAGTTTTACAAGAGGAAGGGAGTTCTGGAGATGGGTGGTGGTAATGGTTGTACAACATTATCAGTATATTTGGTTCTACTGAACTGTACACTTAGGAATGGTTAAGATGATAAATCTTATGTGCATTTTACCACAAAAAAAATTGGGGGAAAAATTCAACCAGATATATCAGGGAAATGATATTATGGGGTTTATTTTTTAGTTTCTTTTTTTGTATACACATTTTTTAAAAAGAAGAAAAAAGAGAAGGTAAAAAACAAGAAAAAGAAGGAAATATATTTTAAATGAAGCAATCTAAAAGAGAGAAACCCTCCTAATGAATTAGCTGGTACCCTTCTTGGTGTCTTTCAGCATATGGGACCCAAAGAAAGTACCCACTGAGCAACCCAGTCATCCAGGGTGCTGTGCAGAACTGCTGTTACTTCCCTGAGTTATCACTTGGTCAGAGAGAACCTCCCACCACCAGCAAATTATTTCATCTTTCCAGAAAGAGGGAAGATGTCACTTCACTGGCTTTTTGATCTCTGGTGGAACTCAAAAGAGGGCTTGGTAAAACCACAGTGCTTTTTGAGAAGAAAAGTTAAAGTAGGTGTGTAAGATAGCACTACCCAGTGTCTTGAGAACTCACCCTACACAGCACAGAGATGATCCTAAAAACATCAGGCTATGCCACCACAAGACGCAGTTGGGAGGGGGAGGGTTAGGGTAATGTTTCACAGTGAAAGTGACCTTCACCTTGCTTTTTGGTCAAGGTAAAGTAAGTCAAGCTTATTTTAGAATAAAACAATGTTTTAAAAAGGAGGAAGCTCCTACCAAAGACCTGATTTCCAAGGAGTTATAGACATGGGATTAAAAATGACATTTAATCAACTATAAGTGGCATATAAAACTTTCTCTATATTACATGTGGGTTTTAGAGTGAGCATGACTGGGTTGGAATCCTGCCTCTGTCACTTATTGGCTTTAGGAACTTGGGCAAGTGATTTCACCTCACCAGGTCTCAGTTTTCTGAGTTGTGAAATGGGTATAATAGTATTCCTTACCTCATAAGGTTGGTGAGATTATTAAATGAGATAATTGACTGTGCTAAAAATATTTAGTACAGTGCCTGGGACATAGTAAGTGCTCAATACATGTTGGCTATAGCAGAGGTTTCACATGTTTCTCCTCAGTAATCTCGAAAAACCCTAGGAGGTAGGTGTTATAATTCTCCCTTCAGAGAAGATGCAGCAGCAGAGACTCAGACATGTTAAGTAGCTCACCAACATCACATAGCTAATAAATGATGGAACCAGAATTCCTCTACAAGACTCCTGACCCCTAAGTTTAAAGTATTTTCCACTAGAGTATAGATGATAAATTAAACACCAGTCAATTGTTTAACATTTATTTTAAAATGATACAATATAACAGCATTTATATAACATTCTTATCTTCATTGCAGTACTCACGTTCTTTTACTGCATTAAGTCAAGGAGAGAGGATATTCCATCTTTAGAACCACGGAATTGAGAGGGGTTTCATATTTTGAGGATACTTAGGGTTCATGATGACATGAAGAAATTAATCCATGAACTATACGCTATAGTATTATTCATATTTGTTATTTTTCTCTTATTGGTAGAACCCAACCAATACCTCTGGAAATGAATCACTTCCAATCAAAAGATGACAGTGATGCCATATTATTATTTTCTTGTTCTGGGCACTAGATGTCACACTAAGTAAAGTTTTAGAAGTTACTCTTCAGAGTAGGGTGTGGCATAGTGTCTAAACCTTGTCTATGAAAAATTACAGTTTATACATAAATATAAAGCCTAACTTTATATTTCTAGTAGAATGCAGTAAAGAGGTACTTTGACTAACAAAAAAATTCAGAAAAAGAATTGTTAATCAGAAAATATAGTTGGAGTAGCAGCCTCTTTTCATGTTTGTTAAACAGACACATCCAATTTGCATGCACATAAAAATGGTATTTCCTTCCAGAAACAAAGTGGTTTTTCTAGAGGCAGCTTATGCGTGCATATTCACGATCATTTGTGTTCTGGGATGGTGAGAAGCTGTTTTTCCCTTCACAAAGAACCAGACGCGGCCCTAACCTGCAAGGGGTGGAGAAGGTGAAAGAGAAGATGATGAGTATGAGGTTCATTAAACCCTGAAATGATCTCAGGGAAGGATGTGGAATCATCTTTCTTGCATAACTTAAGTAAAGACGATGGAGCAGATGGTGCCTCCCGGCCTCCTCAGACTCATTTATTCCTCGATTTAGCTCTCAGAAATCTAGATGAGATTTGGATGTACATTACTTCCTTTTGGAAAACATATGTGTTTTTTTTAAAATGGCAGGAAGTATGGACTCGTACGTAAAAGAGTTACATGATTATATCCTATTACTTAAATGTGTTCCTGAAACTTCAGTTAAGTTTCCATTGAAATGCTTGGAATTCACTGGAAGCTAGAGAGAATTAATTCAAGTCTTCATTTTAGCAGTTATAGTACATCTTTATTTTTTCAAGTAACTC
This sequence comes from Daubentonia madagascariensis, assembly GCA_023783475.1. Taxonomy (NCBI): domain Eukaryota; kingdom Metazoa; phylum Chordata; class Mammalia; order Primates; family Daubentoniidae; genus Daubentonia; species Daubentonia madagascariensis. The sequence goes on from JAKFHU010001978.1 coordinate 11,809,475, forward strand.
ATTGAGTTTGAAATGTGTCTAATGATCTGCACATGAATATAGAGATATTTCTATATGTAACTAAAGTTGTAAATAGTGTAAATAATGTTTCTTAAGTTCCAGGGTTTTCTAGGTCGTGTATAATGACAGGTGGTTTCCATTGGATGTAATTAGTCTTCTATTTGGTAAATATCAGTGTCTTGTTTATGTTAAGATCCTCTGATAGATAAGGTTACAGTTGATAAAATACTACTCTTTGGGTTTGGGATTCATTTATGTTTTCCTCTTTCTTATTTAGGAGGTGGACAACTAACTGGTCATTTTAACAGTGCCTTCTAAGACTAGGTGGTTTTATTTAGCTCTCAAGTCCTGCTGTGACTTGGGACTTTTTTCCCATATTTTAATACTGCTGCTGCCTTGTGTTTTAACAACCTGAGGTTGCCCAGGTCCCTAGAGAAATCTTCCTACAGGGGATGTGAGTGCTGTGATGATGGCAGCCTAGGCTGTTTCTCCTTCAAGAACTCACATAGCCACTTGGGACCATCAGTAGGTTATTAATTCCTTCATTGGGTTTGGCAACTAAGAAACGCTATAGCTTATCGTAAGGGTCTCAAAAGGGGAAAAATCTCTCCAGAATAAAATGCAGACAAGACTATTTCACTATCAGGTTAAGGGTTGGGGTTTTTCCATGTGGGGAGGAAGGTCAGCTCTGTATTCACCAAATAGTTATTGAATTCCCACTGTGCTGGGCCCTGGAGAATGTAGCTATTGTCCCTGCTCAGATGGAGTAAAACCAGCCCTTAAGCCTGCCTGACTACTACGAAAGCTTGTTTGGACCATTACTGCTTAAGACAACTGTCAGAGCTGTTGAATGGCCTTCCTGGTTTCCCCACGACTTGTCTTTTGATTTGGGGGAATGGGCTCCAGACCCTTTGTTCTTTGTGCCTAAAGGAATGCCTGACCCTTTGAAGGAGCATGTTGAGGCTTAGCTGATTTCAATTCAACCAGTATTTATTGAGCACCTGCAATGTGCTAGGCCTGCAAGGAATCAAAAAATGGATGAGGACTATGTGCCATGAGGAACTTACAAAAGAGTAGAGAGGATAAGACAGGTCCACCATTTGAAGACGGTATCTTGAGTTTGGAACCCCAGGTGGATAGCTAGGTGACTGAGAAGCAAAAGAGAACAAGACAGCATCTGGGAGGACTTTACATACATTTATCTCGTTTGCTTCTCACAGCAACCCAATGAAGAAACTGAGTCACAGAGAGACTAGGTAACTTCTCCAAGGTCACTCACCCAGGCAGTGGCAAAGCTGTGCTCATATCAGAACCAACATCTGAGGGAGCAGGGATTCCTCTGCTCTTAGCCACTTTCTTTCAATGAAGATGTACATCTACAACTTAAAGCAGCTTTGTAAGATTTGCTAGAGAATCTGCAGAGCATGGATTTCTTTTTTTGACACTTCAGCTGAAACAGCAGAAGATATGATATATTGTGTATTTGTTATACTCGGCCACAACTGAGAACAGAACTAGTCCAGGATGTCAGGTCCAGGGCAGAGGACCAATAGGGACTGTTTTGGTGTGAGCAAGATGGGTCTCTCAGAGGTGCTCTTGGTGGTCGGTGGTGATGAAGTTCTAGATCCACTGAGAGGCAAGTTCTAGACAGTAGCATGCAGTCCAACAACTTGTACCAGCATCCCCAGACACTGGCATTCCATGTTTCTGCTCTTGTGGCCTTCACATGTGCACAAGCAAGCGGTTTACTTGGACCTCTGCCTCATCTTTCTACTTTTGCGCTTCAACCTGCACGTTCACTTCTTTCTCCATTTGGCTTTCATGGCGCAGAGGTTTCTAGAAAGATGGCGCTAAGACCGAGGAAGAGCCATGGATTTCTAATGTGTGCGTGAACCATATTTTTATTTCCCAACAGGTCATGGATTGACAGCAGTCAAGGAAAAAGCAGGAGCCACCCTACGGATGCATAGTGTAAATTCTGGATCTTCCGAAGGGGCCCAAACTGACACTGAAAACGGAGGCCCTGAAAGTGAGTGGCGTGTTTCCTTTGGGTGCTCTTGGACTTGGGCCTTATTACACCATGTGCACAATTAGGTTTCCAAGTGAAGATCTGCAAAATGAACTCTAAAAGGATTTTTTTTTTTCTCTTTAGTAACAGATGTGACTACAGACCAGGGCCGTGCAGAAAGCCCACCCACTTCTCCTTCATCAGGCTCTCGGGGCGTGCTGTCAGCCATCAGCAATGTGGTTCAAAACACAGTAAGTCATTAGCTGCTTCCTCTCTTTTCCCATGCGTTTCCCAGGGCCTTCTTTTGATATTTCTATTTACCGGTGACCTAGATACATCAGAGAAAAGATGGCCTTGCTCATAACTTTGGATTATGGGCTTTTTAATGCTTTCTGCTACAGAGTAGGCATAACCTTGTATCCAAAATAATAAGGGCAAAATGAAATATTTTTATGTTTAAAAAAAAGGAGCTGTTTAGAGGAACATTTTTCAGTCTGATTTAACAGTGTCCTTTCTAACTGCAGCAAGGACAGCCTCTGGTTGCAGGGAGAGAGAACTCTTTGTCAGAGCTGGGACAACTGTGTTTGTCCCAAATGGTCTGTTTCTCTTAACCCTAAATTTGAAAAATCATAAAACCATTCAAATAAAAAAGTACCAGTAATGAGGCAGGAGTAATAGCTCAGATATGTTTCTGAAGTGTTTCCAGACAAAGATCAACATTCTTCCCCCATCCCTACCTCCTAATGCCCACTCTCCCCGTAACTCACATCAACCTGAGTTTATCCCGCCAGATCCCTGCCTGCCTCTTAAAAGAAGCTTGATACTGACAACACCACACTGATGAGTAATGGAAAAGGAAAAGGCAGCGAAGCTGAGATGAGGCAGCTTGCCGGTCCTCAGGGTCGGGAAGAAAAGGTTTATCTTCTACTACGTAGAACCAACTAACTAGGTTTTATAAAACATGGTTTGTGTCCCATTTATTCATTCATTCATTCACTTATAAAAACACAAACATGGAGGAGGGAGGAAAACATGGCGGTGTGATAGAGCCCTCCCACCTCACCGCTCCTGGGGAAGGAGGTGAAAAACGCCATCGGCTGCCTGCGCGCGCGACCTGCTCACTCTGAAAACAGCATTGTGAATTACAGAGAAACATCGTGGGATACTCAGCCCAAGAAAACAGGTGACAGAATCATTCACAAAGATCGGAAAGCGCAGGGAGTGCAGTAGAGCCCACAGCGTGGGAAGGACACACTCACCAGGTTAGCACAGTGCGACCTGACCCCCAAGCAGTCACGCAGCTTCCCCACAGACGTCTCATCCACCCTGTCAGGGACAAGCCCAGAGTCAGGGCAAAGCTGTTGCTCGAGGCAGTAGGCTCTGTGGAGAGGAAGCAATTGTGAGAGCCATTCGGAACTCTCAGCTGCACTATACAGGACCACTCAGGGCCGGGTAGAGACTGGGCGAGATACAGCTTCCAGGGACAGTGCACGGGGAACCCGCAGGCCAGCACCGCACCACTGGAAGTCAGGGGGACCGGGCCCAGGAGTTTAACGGAGAGCGGGACACGCCCTTAGGGGCTGCCGGCAATTGCCTCCGCAGGACACAGGCCAGTTGAGAAAAGCTGCGTTCCCGGGCACGATCTGAGCCCTGCTGTGCGCCAGGCTGGCGGCGGCAGCCATCTTTACAGCCTCCCGCGCAGCTATGAGCCACGTCTCTAGCTCCGCCCCGCCCCGGCCTGGGGCTCTTCCACCAGGGCGAGACAGGCTTTGCCCTTGGTGGCCAGGGACAGCTGCATCTGTGGGTTCAAGGTGGGATGAGATCCCAGAACTGTAGTGGCAGAACCTTTGTGTATTGGAAACAGTTTGCAGCTCGTCCATCTGGTCCTGCTACCCTGGATCTGGCCTCCAACGAGTCCACTACGTGCTAGTCCTAGTGCCCGCCCTTCAGGTTCCCAGCCCTCGTGTACCCCAGAGATCAGTCATTTTGAAGGTTGCTGGTTATAGCGACTCATTTTGTATAAGTACCAGTTCTCATGGCAACCGAATGCCTCAAAAGCCACAGACTGAACCAGAGCAGCTCCCCGTAACCCTGCCCACTTCATTAGGGAATTTTGCTCCATCCAAGAGCGCCTCCAGTGGCCACTATTCCCCCCGTGGGAACATCCCCCTGGTGGAGATTTCTGGGGATAGAGATGCCCACCCAGCTCACCTTGGTGTCTAGTAGTGGAAAAGGGGTGCACAATTGGAGATCCCCCTATCAGCCAGTGTCATACAGACTTGCACGTCAGAGGGGCAGACACACACAGCTAGATAAGCAACCTCTGAGCTGTGTAGAATTTTCCCAATTCACATCTCACGCTGCAGCCAAAAGCAATTATGTTTTTACCCACACCTCAGGAGGAGCAGGGTCAAAGTAACCCCTAGGAGCTACAAGGCCCCTCCCAAAGCTCAGGGCTTTTGCATACCCCAACTGGGGATCAGAGTCTGCCACGGACATAACAGAATACCTAGCTATTAGGGAGCTGTGAATTCATACCCTCAAGTACAGTCCACCAGCTTAGAGCTCAAGCTGGGAGGACAATCTCACTACACTCCACCGGGAAGAGGAGAAGACAACAGGCCAGAGATAACTCAAGATCCACCAAACTTGTTAAAATACACCTAAGGCAATACAGGCCACTACTCCTCTCCCTGGCTCTGCCAAGGAACAAACTTCGAGGGCTTGGAGACAGGACCATAAACTAGCCCTAAAACCCCCAGCTCTCGACCAAGAGGCCAGATGAGAAAAAAACCAGCAAAAGAACTCAGGAAACATGAAAAATCAGAGTGAAAAGTCACCCCCAAAAGAAATCATCAGTTCCTCAGCAATGGATACCAACTCAAATGAAATGGGTAGAATGACAGAAGAGGAATTTCGTTTATGGATTATAAGAAAGCTCAATGAAATTCAAGAGAAAATTGAATCCCAGCACAAAGAAACCACAAGAAAAATGCAAGAAATGAATGAAAAATTTTCCAAAGAAATAGAAGTATTATGGAAAAATCAAATAGAAATCCTAGAAATGAAAGAAGCATTCAAGGATCTACAAAACACAGTGGAAAGCCTTGAGAATAGGCTGGACCATGCAGAGGAAAGAATTTCAGAGCTAGAAGACAACTCTTATGCGCTAAATAAATCAGTCGAAGAGAAAGAACACAAAAACAAGAGGCATGAACAAAGCATACAAGAAATGTGGGGTTATATAAAGAGGCCAAACATAAGGATCATAGGCATCCCTGAAGGAGAGGAAGAAAATTCACATGGGCTGGAAAATCTATTTGAAGGAATAATAGAGGAGAATTTCCATGGCCTAGCCAGAAATCTCTATATCCAAGTACAAGAAGCACAACAGGAGTCCTGGGAGACTCAGTGTGAAAAGGCATTCACCACACCACATAATTATTAGACTGACCAAAGTAAACACAAAAGAGGCATTCCTCAGACCTGTAAGGCAAAAGGAGCAGTTAATCTACAAAGAGAAACCTATCAGATTAACCGCAGATTTCTCAGATTTCCGCAGGTTTCTCAGCTGAAACCTTACAAGCCAGAAGGGAATGGGGAGCCATCATCAGTCTCCTAAAACAAAACAAAGGCCAACCCAGAATTCTGTATCCTGCCAAACTAAGCTTCTTATATGAGGGAGAAATAAAGACTTTTCCAGACAAGCAATCACTGATAGAATTTGCGAAGCCCAGACCGGCCTTGCAAGAAATGCTTAGACCTGCATTGTACACTAACCAGCGCAACAGACACCCACCAATGTAAAACTACCCTAAGCTAAAAATCCAGAACCCAGATTTCACAATGACTCAAGAAGTAAAACAGAACAAGAGACTACCCAACAGAATAAACAGAAAACTACCCCAAATATCAATTCTCTCAATAAATGTGAATGGCTTGAATTGCCCATTGAAGAGACATAGGCTGGCTGAATGGATTAAAAAACACAAGCCAATTATCTGCTGTCTCCAGAAAACACACCTTACACACAAGGACCAATTCAGACTCAAGGTGAAAGGATAGAATACAATTTTCCAGGCTAATGGAAACCAAAAGAAATCCAGAGTAGCCATCCTTATTTCAGATGACATAAACTTTAAAGCAACAAAAGTAAAGAAGGACAAAAATGGACACTATATAGTGGTGAAGGGAAAAATCTTACAAGAGGATTTAACAATCCTAAACATTTACACACCCAACACAGGAGCACCCAGATACATAAAGCAAATACTGCTTGATATAGACAACATAATAAATAGCAATGCCATAATAGCAGGGGACTTCAACACCCCACTGATGGAACAGGACAGATCCTCCAAACAGAAAATAAGCAAAGAAACAAAGAACCTAAACAGGACTCTAGAACATTTGGGCCTAACAGACATCTACAGAACACTCCACCCAAATAACACTGAATATACATTCTTCTCATCAGCTCATGGAACTTTGTCTAAAATTGATCACATCCTAGGCCACAAAACAGATCTAAACAAATTCAAAAAAATAGAAATCATACCATGTATCTTTTCAGACCACAGCGGAATAAAATTAGAAATCAATTCCAACAGAAACTCACATCTTCATCCAAAAACATGGAAATTAAACAATCTGTTGCTGAATGACTATTGGGTCAAGGAGGAGATTCAAATGGAAATCAAAAGATTCTTCGAACTACATGATAATGGGGACACAAGTTATCAAAATCTGTGGGATACAGCAAAAGCAGTCCTGAGAGGAAAACTTACCACCTTAAATGCTCACATCCAAAAGACAGAAAGGTCACAAATCAGTAAACTAATGAATCATCTTAAGGAAATGGAAAAGGAAGAACAAAGCAATCCTAAAGCCAGCAGAAGAAAAGAAATAACCAAGATCAGAGCAGAGTTGAATGAAATTGAGAACAAAAGAACAATACAGAAGATTAATAAAATGAAAAGTTGGTTCTTTGAAAAGATAAACAAAATAGGCCACTTGCCAGGTTGACCAGAAACACAAAGGAAAGGACTCTAATAAGCTCAATTAGAAATGAAAAAGGAGAGATCACAACTGATATCATGGAAATACAAAACATCATCTTCGAATACTACAGAAATCTCTATGCCCAAAAACACGAAAATGTGGAGGAAATGGACAAATTCTTAGAAACACACTACCTCCCTAGACTCAACCAGGAAGAAATAGAATTTCTAAACAGACCAATATCAAGCACCGAAATTGAAGCAGTAATAAAAAATCTTCCAACAAAAGAAAGTCCTGGACCAGATGGGTTCACACCTGAATTCTACCAAGCCTACAAAGAAGAACTGGTGCCTATACTGCAGAAATTATTCCATAACATCGAGAAGGATGGAATCCTCCCAAACTCATTCTACGAAGCCAATGTCACCTTGGTACCAAAGCCAGGAAAGGACACAAAAAGAAAAGAAAACTACAGACCAATATCCCTTATGAATATAGATGCAAAAATTCTCAATAAAATCCTAGCAAACCGAATTCAAATGTTCATCAAAAAAATAATTCATCATGATCAGGTGGGCTTCATCCCTGAGACGCAGGGATGGTTCAACATACGCAAATCTATAAATGTAATTCACCACATAAATAAAAGCAAGAACAAAGATCATATGATCCTTTCAATAGATGCAGAAAAGGCTTTTGACAAAATCCAGCACCCTTTCATGATAAGAACTCTTAACAATATAGGCATAGATGGCTCATACCTCAAAATTATTAAAGCCATATACAATAAACCCACAGGCAATATCATACTGAATGGGGAAAAATTGAAAGCATTCCCCCTTAAAACTGGAACCAGACAAGGTTGCACACTGTGTCCACTTCTGTTCAACATAGTGCTGGAAGTCCTGGCCAGAGCAATCAGACAAGAGAGAGGAATCAGGGGTGTCCAAATGGGAGCAGAAGAGGTCAAACTTTCACTATTCTCAGACAATATGATATTATATATAGAAAACCCCAAAGATTCAACCAAGAGATTACTGGAATTGATAAATGAATTCAGCAAAGTCTCAGGATACAAAATCAATGCACACAAATCCATAGCCTTCATATATGCTAATAACAATCAAGCCGAGAAACAAATTAAAGACACAATACCTTTCACAATAGCACCAAAGAAAATTAAGTATTTAGGAACATATCTAACTAAGGAGGTCAAAGACCTATATAGAGAGAATTACAAAACACTGAGAAAAGAAATTGCAGAGGATGTAAACAGATGGAAAACCCTACCATGCTCTTGGATAGGTAGAATCAACATTGTAACAATGTCTTTGCTACCTAAAGTGATTTACAGAATCAATGCAGTCCCTATCAAAATACCAACATCATTTTTTGCTGATCTAGAAAAAATAATTCTACGCTTCGTGTGAAACCAGAGAAGACCCCATCTAGCCAAAGCAATCCTAAGCAAAAAGAACAAATTGGGAGGCATCTATCTACCAGACTTCAAACTATACTACAAGGCTATAGTAAACAAAACAGCATGGTATTGGCACAAGAACAGAGACGTAGACCAATGGAACAGGACTGAGAACCCAAATATAAAACCACCCTCATACTGTCATCTGATCTTTGACAAATTCCACAAAAACATACACTGGGAAAAAGATTCCCTATTCAAGAAATGGTGCTGGGAAAACTGGATGGCCATATGTAGAAGACTGAAACTAGACCAACACCTCTCACCTGTCACAAAAATCAACTCTTGGTGGATAACAGATTTAAACCTGAGACATGAAACCATAAGAATTCTTGAAGAAAACGTTGGAAAAACTCTTATGGACACTGGCCTAGGCAAAGAATTTATGAAGAAGACCCCCAAAGCAATCACAGCAGCAACCAAAATAAATACATGGGACCTGATCAAATTAAAAAGCTTCTGCACAGCCAAGGAAACTATCACTAGAGTGAACAGACAACCTACAGAATGGGAGAAAATATTTGCATGCTACCCCTCTGATAAAGGGCTGATAACCAGAATCTATACAGAACTTAGGAAAATCAACGAGAAAAAATCAAACAACCCCATGAAAAAAGTGGGCAAAGGACATGAATAGAAACTTTTCAAAAGAAGACAGAATAATGGCCAACAAGCATATAAAAAATTGCTCAACTTCTCTAATCATCAGGGAAATGCAAATCAAAACCACAATGAGATATCACTTAACTCCAGTGAGATTGGCTTATATCAAAAAGTCCCAAAACAACAAATGTTGGCAGGGATGCGGACAGATAGGAACACTCATACACTGCTGGTGGGACTGCAAATTAGTACACCCTCTATGGAAAGTACTATGGAGATACCTCAAAGAATTAAAAGTAGAACTACCATTTGATCCAGCAATCCCACTACTGGGTATTTACCCAAAGGAAAAAAAGACACTCTATAATAAAGACATCTGCACGTGAATGTTTATAGCAGCACAATTCACAATTGCAAAGATGTGGAAACAACCCAGGTGCCCATCAATACACGAGTGGATTAATAAAATGTGGTATATGTATACCATGGAGTATTACTCAGCGATAAAAAACAGCAGTGAATTAACACATCTGGTATTATCCTGGTTGGAGCTAGAGCCCATTCTTTGAAGCGAAGTGTAACAAGAATGGAAAAACAAGCACCACTGGTACTCACCATGAAATTGGTACTAACTGATCAACACTTACATCACACGTGGCAATATTATTCATCAGGGGGTGGGCAGGCAGGAGGGAGGTGGAGGCGATGGGAAAACTCTCACTGAATGGATGCGGGGAGCACAGTTTGGGGGATGTCCACGATTGTAGCTCTGACATGGGCAGTGCCTGGGCAATATATATAGCCAAAGTGTTGTACCCCCATAAATATTCTGAAATAAAGAAAAAAATATACAAACATGACTAGCCCTCGCTGTATACCAGGAGCTATGCTAGATGCTGGACGCAGGCTGGCAAACAGGAGGGCACAATATCCTGGAAGACTGAGGCAGCTCGCCAGATAAATACAGTATAGCATGGAAAGAATGAGGGCTGTGGACAGACATGAGAATATCTTACCCAGACTCTGGGCTCAGGGCATGGCAGAAATGTAGAAAATGACTGCTCCTCTCCTTGCTATTTGAGGACCTCTGGACTGGGTAGAGTGAATGAGCAGCAGCAAGAATGTTTTAGGAGTCAAATAGCAATATGAGTCAGGCACCCATGGGAGAGTTTGTAGGATTGGGGACAGAGGGAGCTCTTTCAACGTCTCTGGTATAAGACACGAATTCATAGCACAATACGGGGCACTCTGAGTTTGCCCTTGGGGTCCTCATATTCCTTTCTGTGCTTTCGCCAACCTCCCCGACCCCCTTTTCCCAAGTTCCAGACATGCGTCCCCCAGGTCTGACTTACTAAAAGTCCTCATGTCCTTCCTTCTCCCATTTTATTTCCTACTAAAGTAATCCCTCATAGGATGTTAGTAGGCAATAAATCAAATTATACAGAAGTGTGAATTACTGATATCCCATCATCCTCTGAAAGTACATTCATTTTAAAATCCATTTTATAGCATGATTATTGAGCAGCTCCCAAATCTGAAAACAAAGTCTAAATGCCCAAGATGGAAGTGACTAATAAAGTATATTAATTCAATGAAATTAAATATTGCTATTTAATGATAATTATGAAGATTGGAAAATGCATATAGATAATAATATAATAAAATATAATTTATATCTTTTTATGTATGGTGGGAAAAAAACACAGATGTATGCATATTGTAATTACAGTTATACAATTGGGGTATATATACAGAAGAGGTTGCAAAGAAATGTACACAGTTCTGTTCACTGGAATAGTTTGTGTGAGTAGGTCTTGGTTATTTTAATTTTTTTTTCAAGAAAACAATGGATGACAAAGGGATTTCTAGGGGGATAACAATATAATAGAACAGTTTCTAAAGCCAGAAGTACATGGAAATCAACCTGTCTTATTTCGTGAATATACTAATTAAAGGCAGTTATTGCTAGTTTCTGAAAGTATGCAGGAGCCATCTGAAACAGCCTGAGGGTCCTACACTCCAAGGCCTTAGATTAAAGAATTCGCTAAATTAGCAAGAGATTGACATTTTAATAGACTGCTCCAAATAATTCTGTTACTTGGGTTAAAAATTTTTCAAACAAAAACAGCAACTGGGTCACCTGTTAATTTTATGTCTGAAATACATATCTATTCATACACATAGAGCCAGTAAAATTAATCCCTAATGTGCTTTAGTTTTTTCTAAGCATCATTTTTAATAACCTTGTATGTCCTACAAATTATATAACATATGCTTTTCCAAGGAAAAGAAAATAGGATTAAATGGATGATAAATCTCCTGATGAGAAAAAATTGTGACTTTGTATTGATTTTAATATTTGAAGATAGTGCCAGTTACCTAGGAGTTGCTGACTGCTGTGAAACAGCAAAACCTAAAAATCTAGTCTCATGCAATTATATCTGCAGGGTAAAAGTGTCTTAACTGGAGGTCTTGATGCTTTGGAATTCATCGGCAAGAAAACCATGAATGTCCTTGCAGAAAGTGACCCGGGCTTTAAGCGGACCAAGACACTCATGGAGAGAACTGTTTCCTTGTCTCAGGTTGGATTATATACTTTTGCAACTTTTTCTTCCAGTCAATAAAGTAAATAAATTTTTATTTATCTTTTTGAATAGGTGATTTAAAGCACATAATCCAAAATCAAATGGCACCAAAGAGTAGAGAATGAAAACTGAATTTCTAATACACCCCTTTCCCCACCCACTTAATTCCTCATAGGAGACAACCACTGTTAACAGTTTTCTTATGGATTCTACCAGAGCTATCATATAGTTATGAGTATATAAAGAAAGATGCAGGCATTCTTGTACATATAGGTATATAAATACATATGTAGCTATAAATACACACGTAGATATATATACTTATCTATGCATGTATGTATGATGCACATATATACACACATACTTTTTCAATCAAATGGTGGCATGCTAATCATACTCTTTTGTACTTTGCTTTATTCACTTAATAATTTCTTGAAGATTGTTCCATTTATGCCATTGTATATACCCCAGCTCTACCATTTTATTAGCTACATGACATTAGACAGGTTACTTAGTTCCTCTGTGCCTCAGTTTATTCATCTGTACTCGAGGGATAACAACAATACTTACCAGTAACTTTGTTGTGAGGATTAAATGAGTTAGAATAGAACCCAGATCATAGCTAGCACTCAGAAATGTTAATTGTTGTTGTTGTCATTGTTATGTATCAATGTATCAGGTGGAAATGGTATCTCATTGGAATTTTAATTTCTATTTCTCTTGATATGTGCAAGGATGGGTTTCTCCTCTTACACTTCTAGCACAGCACTAAAGTTTTCCAGCCTTCCTTAAGAAGCATAATAATCCATCTTTGCTTATTCACAATAGTCAAGAAAATTAAAAATAATATTTATCTCATTTTCCAAATGTAAAACTCTAACTATGAACTTGTTCTTCCAGATGGTATACACCAGCTTATCCCCACAGTGCAGGCATGCCCCTGTCCCCTTCCTCCACAAGAGACTGATACACCAGGTCTCTCTGTGCCTTGCTAAAATCAGGGGCAGCTGATACAGCAGCATATTGTATAAACATCACGGGCAGGACAAGAATATCTTCTCATGGCTGGGCACTAGGAACCCATGAAGGTTGTCTTCACAAAGAGCTATCACTGAGAACATGTTCATGGCAGCTCCCCAAAAGCTTTAACTTTAGGCTGTTTCTTCTTCTCTCTTCTAAAATAACCCAAGTATGACCACTCTGATGTTATGGGCCAGGTAGGGACTTTGTAGGATCATCTAGACCATCACCCTCCTCTTCCTTAAAAAAGAAAATAGGTTGGTATTAATGAGGTAATTGACACGACATGTTATAAAAGAACAATCACCCCAGTATCTACGAGGCTTAGGACAAAAGGTTAACCTTTTGTGCCCACAAAGTGCAGCATGAATGTACCTACTCAAATGGGAGGCTCTGTCGCGGGGGCTCTCATGGGGAGCTCTCTTCTGAGCCCACATCTTCTGGCTCCATTGTCTTGAAATCCTTTACTTCCAGCCTCACAGAGGGGAGGGCAAGATGTGGAGGGCCATGTGGGACAGCCCTGGAAGTGCCTACATCGCTTTTACCCTCATGCCTTTGGCCAAAACTTATCACATGGTCCACCTAACTCAATTCGAGGGGCTAAGAAATACAGGTTAGCTGTGTGTCTAGGAGGAAAAGGATATTAGATGAGCACGTGGGAATATTTTTGCCACTAGATTTTTTATATATAGAGAGAGAAATAAATTTTATTCTGGGTAAGATGGTGATGAGGTGAGAGAGATGAGACTCAGTCCAGAGCTGGCTCACTCCATGGCTTATTTGGCCGTAACATGAAGAATTGGACTAGGTTAGTTTGCCAGATTACTATAATTTTTGTGCCACCATCACAGTTTTTATCACATCTGCATATAATCTCTGTTAAAAAGTAGCACTGCTCGTGGGAATGTGAGTTGCAGTGCTCATAGAAACCACCAAGAACCACACGAGCCATCTGCAGTGTGTGTTCCGATCACATGTCTGAACCAGTATGGCAGGAAGTGTGGTACAGAACATTCTGGGGCACCCCTGAGCCTTGCACCTATAATTCACATGGCCTGCTGGATCACCACACCACCACTGAGTTTAACCTCCTTCCAAACAGCAGTATTTCATCCATCCACACATCATCCATCCACCCATCATCCATCCATCCATTCCACAGATGCACCTTGGATGTCCGCTCCATGCCAGGCACTGTTCCAAGCACTTGAGATACATCAGTGGCCAGAATGGATAAAAATCCCTGCCCTTAGGGAGCTTTTGTTCTAGTGAGGAGAGACAAACAAACATTATCTAGTATTTTAGAAAATGATGGGTGCTGTGGAGAAAAGTGGAGCAGGAAGAGGCCGTCAGGAAGGTGGGGTGAGGGACAGGTTAAATATTAAGTAGGATGATGAGGGGGCTTCCTGCAGATGATGACATTAGAGCAAATGCTCAAATGAGAAGGGGGTTGGCCATGCAGAAATCTGGGAGACGCTCATTCCAGGCAGAGGGAGAAGCTCATGCAAAGGCCCTGAGGTAGGAGTGTCTGTGTGTCTGGTCTGAATGAGGAACAGCAACAATGCCACGTGGTGGGGGACGAGTGAGCCAGGGTGAGAGTTGATGAAGATGCAGCCAGAGTGGTAATGTGGAGCAGGCAGTGGCAGATCATGGCAGGCATTCACAAGGACCATGGGTTTTACTCTTAGTGAAATAAGGAAACCATTGCGGCGCTTTGAGAAGAGGAGTGTCAGGATCTGATCTGTGCTTTAAAAGGATCACTCCAATTACTGTGTTGGAAATAGACCAGGAGGACCACAAGCAAGGAAACCAGTTACAACATGTATCAGTCTGGGTCCTCCCAGAAGCAGACACCAAGATGGGCTTAAACGTGCAAGGATGTCATTAGGGGAAATGCCTGTACAAGAGAAGATGGGGAGGAAGCCCAGGTCCCACCCCAGCGAAGGGGAGAGGGAGAAAGGATTGGGTGACGTGTCCTAGACTGCTGTGCAGCCTGAGGAAGGCTGGGCAAAGCCATGGGAGAGTCCTTCAGTAAGGTCTGCTGACAAGGGAGTTCCCCATCTCCCAGGAACAGTCTGCCTTAGTGTCCCTGCTGTACCAATGATTGGCAGGGAGGAGTCCTGAGAGGCTGAAGGATGGATTTCAAGCCCAGCCATTGGGTCCCTTGATCACTTAGGCTCCGGGAATAGGAGGGTGGTCTGCAGGGTGCACCCCCACACCCTCCCCAGGGGCAGTTGCAGTTACCAGTATTTAAACGAGAGATAATGGGGGCTCAGAACAGCATGGAGGCCTTGCCAGAAGTGGTGAATGCCTGATTCTGGGTATAATTCGAGCACAGATCCAGATTTTCTGAGGGAGAGGAAGTGAGCTGTGAGATAAAGCGGTCGTCAAGGGTGGCTGCAAGGTCTTCTGAGCAACTGGAAGGATGAAGCTCCCATCCACTGGGAGAGGGAAGTCGGTTATATATTTCCTTTATACACTAAAGAAATATGTAACTGTAGAAACCCCCTAAACTGCATACATGCATACATGCACCACCTAAATTGCTCACGCGTGCTATCCCCTTGGTACAGGGAACACTCTTTGAATGACACAGGGACAGGGTGGTGCTGGGATTCCACCGATGTAGGTCTCCACGGCTTCCCTCTCTCAGGAATTCTTCCAGGCCGGAACCACTGTCTGCTGGTGAAACGCATCTCCTTTTCTTTCCCAGAGGGCAAATGGAACCAGCATCCCTTGTCAAGCTGTTTGTCCTTTAGGCAGTTCCGATTTCACTCCCTGTCTCTCAGTGAATCCTGCTCATTCCAAAGCGACGTTTTCCTTTTCCCTTCCGTTCCATCCCTTCTTCCCTCTACCCTAAACTACAGATTTAGAGATGGAAGCTGGTGTAGAGAAAGGAAGCGATTTCATTGTCACTTGGTTATTTTATTTTACCACCACCAAGCCCTCAGATCAGTGTGGGTACTTGGGTTTTATTGCAAGTACTAAAAATTCCCAGTGATGATTTTATTGGGTTGTTTGGAAAACTCTAAAATTCGGAGTCTGTGCTCATTTAGTCTTAAAGACAGAAAAGAGAGAGAATTCTCTCTGCAGCCCAGTGGGTTATTGGCTAGCAACCTCAAGAACCCAAAAGGAGAAAGAGCTTGATTGTTTTACTGGCACACAATAAAAACCAAAGTCTGTTCTTCGGTGCTCTTCCCCTTGTGACCTTGTAGTGGTGGCCAGTGTATTTATGGTGCCCTCCACAGAAATTAAAGAACCCTATAAAGTTCATGCCCTAGTAAATCTAATGAGGAATCAAATAAAAGATGTTTAGAATCAAAGAAAGCAAGTACATAAAATTGGGAGTGACTGATGGACTGGGGTTCATTTTGTTGTCTTTTTATTTAATCACAAAAAAATAACCAGAGAAAAATTATTAATGTGGATAGGAACTTGGTTCACCATCAATACTTTTGGAAACCAGCCTAAGAATCTATAAGCTAATAGTCTTAATTGTATTAAGTATCTGATGACAAATATATTATGAGTTTTTATTTATTAATTTTTTTCATGGCAGATATTCAATAACCACACACACAAAATTTCAAAAATAATGAAACTGAGATCAAATCAGACCAGCTTATTTCTGCTTTGAAGTCTGCCTCAGTGCAAAAGTTGCAATTAATCCTGTCACAAGAGATTGAACTTTCCCGGTGTACATAAAATTAGGTCATTATAGAAAATTCAGCCATTTTAGAAAATAAGAAAATCAGTCACACAGGTGGGAACACTTCAGTGGAAACCACTGTTAAGCTTTCGGTGTGCTTCTTACCAGTTTTGTTCCCAGGCATAGAATTTTTGCTTTGTTTTGCCTTGCACATAATGAACATGTAAAATTCAAAGTAGAGCATTATGTAAAAATTATCAATAGCATCAACCAAAAAATTATTTTTTAGAAATTCCAAGGTGACCAAAATCTACCCTTCTCAAATACAAAGTCAGTCCTCCCCATCTCCCCCATGTCTTACGCAGGAAATGGGGCTTTTAAGCATACATCCAGTGTACAGACGTTGTGTGTTTCTGCAGATGTTAAGGGAAGCCAAGGAGAAAGAAAAGCAGAGGCTGGCACAGCAGCTCACAGCGGAGAGGACTGCGCACTACGGGATGCTCTTTGATGAATATCAAGGTTTGTCACACCTGGAAGCCCTGGAAATTCTGTCCAATGAAAGCGAAAGCAAGGTACGTCTGCACTGCTCATTTGAAATAGTATGCTCTGTACTGTGTTTTCTTAAATGTGAAAGAAACTGGAAATACCTGCCATTAAAATATCTCATCTTTAGAGCCTCATTATTGTTGTGCTGAGGTCACAAATACTCTACAGCCTGATTACCCTCAAACTCCATATAATCTCCTCTCTGTCGTGTCCTAATGTATTACCCCACCCCATCCCCAAGAAAGCAGCACAAGAGGAGTTACCACTAGTCCTGTGTCATGGCTGCTCAAAAGCATGGCCATCAGGCTCCTGGCCCTCTGCCTCCACTTGATGACAGAGTACTCAGATCGGAGATGCCCTACCAGCCCACATCTTCATTCCTACCCGATAAAAACAAAGCACCTGATACTTCTTTTAAACTGCAAGATTTTAATGTATTTTATTTTACGGGTTATATAGTTATTTATCTGGCCTTCTGTTAGAATGCCTGGGCTACCAAGGGCAGAATTATCTTACTGAGGGTTAAAGTTGTATTTGAGAATTCTCCCATGCGGAAACCTGGGAAAAACCCAGCCTACCTAGTGGCCTTGCTCATTCATACTCCCCCACTGTGAGCCCCAGAAAACAAAAGATGAATAGCGGAGTGAGTTTTTTTTCCTTAAAGGATCTACAGTGATGTGTGTGTGTATGTGTGTGTGTCTTTATTTAGCCAGCACTTACGTGGCACCTATTTAGTCACTATTCTAAACACTGTAAAACTATAAACTCACTTAATCGTTTATATGGCTCTTTTGTGTGGCTGTCAGGCTGACTGTACTCTGGGGTCGTTTTCTAGTGGAGGCCACAGGGTAGTACCCTCTGGACCTCCTGCGAGGAAGGGGGGCCGTAGGCCATCCTAGTGATGTTCGCTGCAGAGGGGCAGGTCCTCAGACAGGAAGCTGAATTTGGAAGCGAGCCTTACAATGGAGAAGTAATTTTTGACTCGAAGCTTTGGACTCTTGTATTTGGACTTTGAGGAGGCCGAGCCATTCCTGAAGGCTAAGCGGGGAAAGACAACCTCTGCCATGTAACCGCCAACCCGGCACCAGACAGGAGGGAGACACCCTTCCCCACCCCAGATTATTGAGTTACATGTCACTGTCTGTGTTTATTTCCTTTTTTGTTACCCCTGAACCTTCAGTGAAAGTCTTGTGGTTAAAACTGCTCAAGGATAATTTTCCAAAAAAGGCAAAATTGTGATTCTCATACAGATACAAAATGACCACGTGTTAAACAATTTATTTAGCTCATTAATTAAATGAGGGAATCAGGCAGATATTATGACCAGTTCAAAGGAAAAGCCAAAGAAGCACAAATTTATATGGAATAAAGGAGTGTCGAAATGGATGTGCAACAAACCTGGTTTTTCCACAGCAGGGGAGGTTGTCCCCCACTACACAGAATTCATCCACGTGTCTATAGACAAGAATGATTTTGCACTGTTATGAGCTGTCTACAATTTAGAGTTGTAAAATTGCTCCCATAGATTCAGAATCTGATAATCCAGTAAGGCAGCGGTCCCCAACCTTTTTGGCATCAGAGACCGTTTTCATGGAAGACAATTTTTCCACAGACCAGCGAGGTGGGGGATGGTTTCAGGATGATTCAAGTGCATTACATTTATTGTGCACTTTATTTCTATTATTCTTACATTGTAATATATAATGAAATAATTATACAACTCACCATAGGTTGGGGACCCCTACAGTAAGGTATGCTCTAGAAAATGCAGGTCTCCACTGAAGCACAAGTTTTTCCCTACAAAAGTGGGGTCTAGAGTAGGCTGTTATATTATTAAACACCACTCAGTAGCTGTATGATTTTGGACTCCTCTTCCCTCAATATCCTTATCTGTGAAATGGGAATAATAATGAAACCTACCTCAGAGGATTATTAAGAGAATCAAATGAGACAGTCTATGTGAAGCTAGTAGCAGCATGCCTAAAACATGGTAAGCACTCAACAATGTATATATAATGTTTATGACATTTATTTTTATATGCATTCTTATGTTGTATGTATTTGTTATTATTATTAAAAATATTACAGAGGCCAAGTGTGGTGGCTCACACCTGTAATCCCAGCACTTTGGGAGGCCGAGGCAGAAGGATCACTTGAGGCCAGGAGTTCAAGACCAGCCTGGGTAGCATAGCCAGACCCTGTCTATACAAAAATTTAAAAATATATGTATATTACAAGGGAGCATAGTCCCCCTGTAAAAACATCACAAGCTATCATGGTAGAGAGAGATTCCATTCTGGCTGTTTCTATCACAGGTTTCAGCTGTGAAACAGCCCTTTGGATAGGAGCCCCAAAGGACTTATGTTGCTGGGAAGGAGATTTGGTCCTTGGAGGGGTGCATTTCCTTCTGTTTGCATACTGCCTCCATAAGCTCTGCTTTCTTTCTCTAGCCTGGAGCTTTTTGTGGTATTCATAGTAAGGAAATGCAGAATTTTTTCTTGACTTAGTAATGATAGTTACTGGGTGCTATAATAAACAGTCCTAAAAATGTATGCGTCCAAAACAGTAGAATTTATTCTTTACTCCTATAACGGTTCAAGATAAGGGTGCCTGGTTAGCAGGCTGCTTCCTGCATTTAAGGATTAAGGAACCAGGCTCTGTCCATCCTGTGGCTCCACTAGACCCCTCCCAGTGTACACAGGCCTCCAGCATGAATAAAAATGGAGACCTAGACTGGGGTTGCCAGATTTAGAAAATAAAAATACAGCCTGACTAGTTAAATTTTAACTTTAGATAAACAGTGAATTTTTTTTTAGTATACATATGTCCCATGTGATATTTGGCACATATACTGAGAAAATATTCATTGTTTATCTGAAATTCAAGTTTAGCTAGGCATCCTATATTTTATCTGGCAACCCTACACATACCAAATATTTAAAAGTTAAAGAACTTTTGAAACAAACTGTTAAAGAAAATATATTCTGTCCTCCTACCTTGACAAACATCCTTTCCTAGTGACCTGGAAGGCCAGCTTCCCGTTTAGAATGCTTAGACTTCTCAAAATTCCACCCCCCACTTTCAGCCTGTTCCTTCCTCATGTCTCCAGCTCTGTCTCTCACCTCAGGGAACCTTGTATGCATCTGTGAGGATGCCCTAGTTCAAGCTCCACCCATACCCACTGCAAACAGCCACTCTTGGCTGTCCCTTGGGCCTAGGGGTCCACAGACAAGTGGCATGGTACCCCCTGTAAGGGGCACAGCCTGAGGAAGAGGCCTGTGCAGGCCATAAAAAGGAAGCTCCAGTAACCTGGAGAGTGTTCCGGAAGTGGGAGTGCAGGTTCTGGTGGGCACATCCCTTGGGCCCTGTGGATTCCCCTGTGTCCAGGTCTAAAGGCCTTGTCAGATCTCGCCATCCTTTAAACATTATCGTCTTCTGAATTGCATCAGCATAGTAAAGAGAGTATGGAGGGGACACTCCCGCTTCTTAAAAGTCTTGGCCCAGAAATGATGCACGTCATCCCTGCTGGCATTCCGTTGGCTAAAACTCAGACACTATAGTGGAAATATAAGCAATTATTATTATTACCATTTGACTAGATTGATTCTAGGATGGCAACAGGCATGGCAATGTGGTGTTCAATAAAAGTTAAAGAAACACTAATCATTTTCCTTGCCAGTATATTAGTTAAATAGTAAACAAAAATCTTCAAAATGGCAGCACACATCTTTTCAAGGAAAAGATTTATAAGGCAGACTGTCTACCCTTGTGTCCGGGACAACACTTAGCACAGTGCCAAGTATATAATCAGCATTCCACAAATATTTATTGAGGAGCACATGATTATTTATTATTTATTATTGGATTAAACTAAAGAGTCGGTGCACACCGCCGTGGCATGATGGAATGACGTAGAAGGAAGCGAAGGAGATGCTGTAACAGAAAGATGCTAACGAGAGAGTCCTAGGCTAAAAAGAACCCTTCCCAGGGGTGCCCAAAACATAAAACCGCAGTGCGTTCCCTCCGGGAACATTGTCATCACCGGAAGAACACAGGAAACCACAATGTTCCACATGTCTGCATACATTTTCACTAAGCATTGTATTCAAACACATTTATTCAATAATTACTGTTGGAAAACTGCTGTTTAGAAAATATATGTGAAGCGTAGGAATATAATGTGCCTATGTCTGGGACCCTGACACCAAAACACGAGTGTGCAAGCTGAAATGAAGACTCTGAGGTCAGGGCGGAAAGGAGTGGCCTGTGGCTGTCATGCAGGGCGGAGTTCTGTGCTATCGGGTTTGCTTTGATGACTTGCTGCCAAGCTGCCTCCCACAGCCTCTGCACTGGGCGGCGGGTGCGTTATGGAGATTCACATGGGCAACTTTTAGGAAAAGGGCTTCCTGGCGTCCCGGGTGCCCCAACTCTCTCACTTGTCCTGATGTGCGCATCTACTACCGTAATGACTATTCAAACATATTCCAAAGAGGACTGCAGCTCCTCTGCCAGCTCTGCCTTCAGAGCAAGTGTTCAAACTGTAGAATGAAAAAATAAAAACCTTACTACTTCACAGTCATACTTCCCTTTTTATATGGTGCTCGGTTCCCTTTGACCATTTTGGAAATTCAGATTAATCTTCAGAGGATGACTGGTGCTCTGTACAAATAATTTTTAAGTGGGTACAGAGGATAGTTTCAAAAGAGGGGTTCTGAAGACAGTGAGCAGGGACAACATCAGTCCAAATGTCACCTCCTCTGTGAAGTCCTCCCTGCACACCCTCTTGCCTCCCCAGTGCCCCCGGTGTGCCCTCCACTCGCATATGTCATGGCCATGCTTGGTTGACACGGGCCTCCCTCCTCTAGACTGCAAGATCTCGGAGAAGGAAAACGTGTCTCGTGCATTTCTGTAACCCTGGTACCATAACTGACATCTAGCAAGTATAGATGTGAATGTATATAACACTTATGTGTTTACATGTGTACACACCTATATATAAATGTTGAGTATCACTATAAGTATTTTAAGTACATTATTTCACTTAATCCTCAAAATAAGCTCATAAGGTAGATGAGGTTAATCCCCATTTTACAGACAAGGAAGCTGAGGCATAGAAAGGTTTAATAAATTACCCAAGGTCATAGTAAGTGAGGAGCTGATATTTGACCCCAGGGTTGACGCCAAAGTGTGATAGAAGAGCTACCGCCACCATTTATTTAGCATCTGCTGTGTACACTTGTGCAATGTATTTCATATTCTTTATCTCATTTACCCCACAAAGGATCTTGCTTTAAAAATAAGAAAACTGAGTCCCAGAGGGCTTATGTGACTTGCCCAAAGTTGCACAGTTGATACGCAGTAAAGCCAACAGCGTTACCTCCCACACGTGAACCACCTCCGTCCTGGGGAAGACTGGGGACAGCTGGATGTAAAGGTTACTAATGAGAAGAAAAGATGACAGTTATGCTGACCTATTTCTTTTTTCAGGTTCAGTCATTTTTAGCATCACTTGATGGAGAGAAGCTGGAACTCTTAAAAAATGACCTAATTTCCATTAAAGACATCTTTGCAGCCAAAGAATTAGAGAATCAAGAGAATCAAGAAGAAGGTAAAGAAAAATAAGTTAAGTAGCAAGACGATCTGTTGGTATAATCCTTATGAAACTGCTCTGTTGATAAACACAGCCCTTTGAGCAAGGTGGAATTATTTAATCCAAGTGTTCCCCCTCCATGCTTCTAAAACACCCTTTGCACCTGCTCTTGTAACAGCAGCTGGTCACATTGATTTATGATCCTCCTTTTCACTGGGCGGGAACACCTGTTATTTCTCTGGTGTTCTGCACAATCCTTGGCACATCACAGGCACGTAATAAATGCATGGGATCAAATAAGCAAAGAGTGCAATGTGCTAAACAGGGCCCTGATAACTAGAGTTTATGCTCCCACTTCTAATTTTATCTGCTTGTGAAAGTTGTTTAATATGATTCATGTTGATGGTAGGAAAACCTTTCAATGATTTCTTTCCATATTTTTCTTATTCCTTTAATTTATATGTGTAGGAGTTAGGGTGTGTTAGTAAGTGTCCTACACTCCACCTAAAAACTACAGTTATGACAAAGGCTGTACCATATTTCTACAGTGCACCAGGACATGATGTGTCGCGTTGGCAATCACTGAAGCGACCCAGGTGCACACTTCCCAGTAACCTTCTAGCCAGATAATGACTTGACCCCAAGGAGACTAGAACCTATTTTATGAGAAGCAAGGCTTCCTTCAGTGGGGAAAAATTACTCTCAAAGTTGGGCATGCTTAATGATTACTTTAGGTTATCCATTTGAGCGTGCAATGGAGTAAACCATTTGTTACGTCATGGAGAGTGATTTCTTACTGATGGCATAGCCAAGCACCGCCCCACAGTTGTTTCATGTAGGTGATGCCAAAGGGTCCAGCAACCATAGGCACAAGGCTGACCTCTCCTAGAACCATAGGAAGGGTCCCATTTGAAACACTTTCACCACTCTTTTGCTGTATGGCCTTTAAAAAGTTGTGTAACCTTTCTGAAACTCAGTATCTAAAGTTGCAAAATGGAGACAATGATACATATTCCCGAGGGCTGTTTATGTATGTTAGATAATATATGTAAACACACATATTACAGTGCCTGGCATACAAAACCGCTCAAAACTGTTAGCTGTTCTTATTATTTAAAGTGCTAACACAATGTCAGGAAAATAGCAATGGTGCAATAAATTGCAGCCTTTATTTATTATTCTGCTTGTTATTACCTACCATGCAAAGTAATGATAATGTACATTCATAAGTCGCTGGTAGTGTTTTGTGCCCAGATGTGCTACATCCTTTTATCAAAGTTCAAACACAAGAGTTCAAATACGTGAGCCTCAATGCTCAGGGCAAAATTATTCTAAGCATTCATAAACTGTCATTTAAACACCATTTCCCTCTTTAGCCCACATACTGACCTTATGTGCCTTCAGCTTAATGAGATTTATTCTCATTGCATCAAAATAAAAGAATCAATTATACTGAAGCATAGAAATAGGTCAATATCAAAGATACAGTTGGGGAATAATGTTTTTGAGCATTTATAAGTTTCTATAAAAGTCACAAAGGGATAACAGCCTTGTCTTTTTTTTCCTAAAACACTAGTCATCGAAGGTCATGAATCTCACACTGTGGACCCAAAATGAACTAGTAGATGCCCCTATCCCAGACTAACAATCACCAAAAAGAATTAGGCTGTTCCTCTTCAAGTCTCATGATGCCGAGGTAGACGTTGGTCCTGTTAGGGATGTCACTTAGAAAGGATAAAAAGAATATCCCAAATTCCCCCCTAACATCAAGGAATTATTGTTGTCAATGCAAGTTAAAGCAGTTCCGCATCCCCACTTGGTGCTATTCCTTAGAGAGGAAACTTAATTCAATGCTGTTAAATAGAAAATGTTGCTATAAGGTGATATGTTCCAGTCTTACTGTAGACTTTTAATAAATTTGGATTTTTTTTAATCTCACACATACACACGTGCACACACACATACGAAATCAAAGTGCTAAACAGCATGCTTTAAGAAATGGTAGATTTGTCTCTCCTTAAGTGACAAAACCCTATTATCTCCCATAATATATCCATTTTCCCAAAAGGCATCTCCAGATTATCAAAACACTATTAATTTTAATTAACTTAATTTAATAAATAAATGTTATTCAAACACTTAATAAAGAACTTGGAAAATAGAATAGAGGCATTGTCATTACATTAATCCAACTGTGATGGAGTGTTACAACTCCAGAAAGGTCAAAGGATTCCCCAAAAGCTATAGAGGAGAATCTTATCAGTGGAGGTAGACAGAAAATCCAGGAGCAAAATTCTGGGAGAAAACAGCATTTTCATCAAATTTTTTCCTCATAAGCACTTATATTCCTAAAAGCCTCCTAACAACTAAATAATTTATTTGATACTCTCAGAAAATGTAATGAGCTGTCATTTTTAGATAAATTGAATATCAGTCTCCTCTGCAGTTAATAATGTTAGCTAATGATTTGCATGTTTGTCTTTCCAACACAGTGTAATTTTATCACACTGCCATAGGTCTCTAATTTGATTTACCATGGCTGAGAAGAGATTTTAAAAGGCCATTTTCTATTTTTATTGCCTTGGGGAGGATCTTCTTGGCTACGTGCACAGATCAAGAGTTGCAGTAATGGGTGTTCTTTGTTTCAACATTTATTATCATCTGTTTTTATCTACTTCCATTTTTCTCTAGGATTTTTTCCCTAAAATATTTGCTAAAAGTTACTGGTGTATGCTTTATAGAATTAATGCACCTTTGAAAGTTGGAGCTACACAAAGTCCTGTATCCTGATTTAGTGTTGATTCCACCCAAGTATTTTTAACCTCCCTATGTTTATGTCTGTGTAGCACATAATCATTTATTTACATAAAACTTTCATGTTTACAAAGCACTTTCACATTTGTTGTAGTAGTTGGTCCTTATAACAGCTCTACAGAGGAGACAGGTGGGTTTTATTATCCTCAGTTTCCAGAGGAGGAAATGGAAGCTAAGGAAGCTCTGTGACTGGTCCCAGAGGTGGGGGAGAACCCACATCTTCCAAGTCTCAGTCCAGGGCTCTTTCTGCCCTGCAACGCTGCCTCATACAGAATGAGAAGGAGCAAGAAGTTTAGGAAGGAGACCTTGTTGATGCTGCCCAGGTGTGCCCCTGCCCCTCTAACTTTTCCTACTTACACCTCTGCCCAGCAGAGAGAAAATCTCAGCTTTTGATGGAATCTCTCTCTGTCTCTCTCTCTCACCCTCTCTGTCTCTATCTCTGACACTTTCTAGCCCCCCAGCTCTCACTTTGCATGACTAATGCATTCTTATTCTTGAAGGTTCTGTTCAGGCATCACCTCCTCCAGGAAGCCTTCTTAATACCCCTCTGAGAACTGGATTAAGGGCTGCAAAAGCCCCCTTAGAGCACCTACCTCTTTGGGTTAAAATAATTTGCTTGTTGCAGCTTCATCTTGAGCAAAGACAATCATCTCTCTCTGCCCCTCCTCACCCTCCAAGAGACGCGCACACCCACGCACACCCCTCCCTCCCTCACTCTGCTGCAGCCATGAGGGCCTCCCTGCTCCTCCCTGAGCTTGCTGGGCACACTCCCTCCGGGACTTTGCCCTCGTTGCTGGAAGGCTCTTCCCCCCAGCCCCCAGCCCCAACGTCTTCTGGCTCATCACTCTCCTCCTCCAGGTCATTATTCAAATGTCACCTGCTTAGCTTCCTTCCTGTCTTAGTCCACTCAGGCTACTATATCAAAATACCGTAGACTGGGTGGCTTATAAACAACAAAAATTTATTTCTCACAGTTATGGAGACGTGGAGACTGGGAAGTCCAAGATCCAAGTGCTGGCAGATTCCATATCTAGGGAGGGTCCTTGCCCTCTGGTTCACAGAGGGTGCCTTCTACCTCTGTCCTCACACGGTGGAAGGGGCTGGCTAGCACCATGGGGACTTTTATGAGGGCACTAATCCCCTTCACGAGGGCTTCACCCTCGTGATCTTATCACCTTCCCAAAGCCCAACTTCTCAATAACATCACACAGGTGATTAGGTGTCAGCATGTGAATTTGGGCAGTCACAAACGTTCAGACCACAGCACCTCCTATTTCCACTTCCCAAACCCCAGCTGCCTCTCTTCCCCTTCCTTGGTTTATCCTTCTCCATAAAGCTTATTAGTTGGCAGATGTGTTTTACTTATGTTTTGATTATTGGTGTGTCTCCCTCATGAGAATATATGAATTATAGGGACTAATAAACTGATCTAGGCCAAATATTTTGAGCAAAGCTCTACACGCTACCCTGGCTATCTTCATGAGCTGCTGATTAGCCATTTTGTCTATAATACAGAAAATAGTATATCCAGACAAGCGTTAGGTACAGTCTTTCTCACATGGCTTGGTGCTCCCTGAAAGTACTGCCTTCCCCCACTGGCGTAAGACAGAGTATTTTCTTCTCAGAGGGTTTGAGATCGTGTAATCAGGCCAGATTAATGATGCTTTTATTCTCCCCCAAACTGGTAGTAAACCCATCGTGGAATTAGTTCTTTAGCACCTATCAGGAACTTTTAAAATGGCATTGTCTTGTAGATAAAAATGAGAGAAAATAGATTCTCTCTTTATTGCCCACCAATGATACTAATTTATTTTTATTTTATGACATATATTAATGTATCATGTATAACATCTGTTACATATAATTATTATATGTTAAGTAATTTATTAATAAGTTGTTTATTCAGTAAAAATTCATTTTAGCACCTTTTATGTGCCAGGTACTATGTTAGATGCTGTAGATTCAGGAACAAGCAAAAAAACTATCTCTGTCCTTCGGTAGTTTCCAGTGTGAAGGGAAGACAGATCATTAAGAAATATTGTAGATCCAGACAGGTATCCTAGGGAACCTTGGGAAATTTCCCCAGAGCAATGGTTGAGACTAATTCTGCGTGCTCAGCCCTGTACCTCTGTGGACGTGGAAGGGCGCTTGGGTAGCATCAGGGTTGCAGTGCTAAGCATAACAATATTCTAAGTCATAAATACACTGTTGTCCCAGACCTCCTAGGCCTGAGAAGGGTCATACATTTGTTCATTCAGTCATTCTTTCACCAAATAGCTATTTACCACCTATCGCTGTGAACAAGACCGGCAAGGTCCCTCCCTGCCCTCTTCTTGCTGTTAGACCAGCCTGGGAGTGTCCCGGTTGGAGCTGCTGGCAGCAAGGTTTCAGCCGCTGCCTCACTGCCCTGCTCAGGAATGGAAGACATTCGTCTTTGCTCTGCAGCTGGCGGGCAGGCTGCTACAGCCTTCCTCCACTTAGTCTACCCTGACTGCAGGCTACAAAGTTGGGGGAGCTGCCACATTCTGAAGGATGAAAAATAAATCATGCTTCTTACTTCTGTCATGTTCTATTTCTAGACTTAGAAGAAAAGGGAGAAGAATTTGCTAGCATGCTTACAGAGCTTCTCTTTGAATTACATGTTGCGGCCACACCTGACAAACTCAATAAGGTCAGCACCATTTGATTCAGAGTTTTTGTTTGGAAAAAAGGGGGCAGGGGGAAGGTCCTCCATTGTAAAAACCCAGAGATCCACCTGAAATGGAAAAATCCCATATGGCACAGTGGGGAGAGGGGAGTTTGAGGTCAGTAGTTAAGATTTGAAGAGGCAACATAATAAAATGTGATGGTAGAGAACGTTCTAGACTGTCACGAGACCTGCATTGTCGTTGTAATTTTACTGATAATTACCTGTGACCTTGAACAAGTCATTTACCTTTTCATGGCAAAATAGAATGTTATACAGAGCAGTGGTCATCACCAGGACGGTGGATGGAAGAGGGGGACAGAATCACCAAGGGGCTTTTCCAAATTCCACCTCCCTGTCCCCCTTGTAAAGAGAAACGCCAGAATTCGGCAGAGAGAGGCACCTTAGCCAGGTTAACCACGCCTTTCCTCCCGCCTGGAACACAGGTGCTTCATCATGTCTGAGAACCTTCCAGCTTCCGCAGTCTGGGCTCCTCTAATAATACCACAGTATGTTTTTCAAGATAGTGCAAGATCTTGCTGTGAAGTTTCGTAAGAGGACGCTCGTCACTAATTACTTAAAACTGAGGGATGTGTTTCCACTCGCTCTCCCTCTCTTTCCCCGTTTCTTCTTTAGGAGCCGTGGTTTGTGTAGGCTCTCCCTCATCCCGGTGGGTGAGGAAAGGGCAGAATGAAGCAGCGAGGTGGCGATGTGACTAATTTCTTTATCTCCGATAGGGTCACCGACTCTGGCAGGTCGGTGACTTGAACACAGTGGGAAATTGCCTCATTCATCTCCGTGCAGCACCTGCCATCGCTCAGAGGGGGCATGTGGTGGCTCCAAGATGCCACTGGCTTATTTACATAGGGTAAACCTTTGTCCCTAAAAGAGGACACACCAAGGACAGTTTTGTTGGGTTTTCTCTCCCCAGATCTTCTTGCTATTAACTTGCCATTCAACACTCTGACATATTAAACTTTGATGTTTAAGCTTTAAGGTGAGAAGTTCAGCATAAGCTCAGAAATAATTTTTACTTAAGTAAACAGCTTAAACTATAATGGTAAAATGTAGATGAGTCTGCCGTTTCTAAATTGAGGGAATAACAGGAGAGGTGGTTTCTGCTTGTTTAAATTAGCCATCATTTTTAAGACCACAGGTTGCTTAAACTGCACTCATGTCAAATTAAACTAGCCACAGAGCAGCACCTGGTCTTTCCTACTGCCCTTCCCTTCTCCCCCTCAAGGTTGGAAGACCTGCCATGAGTTGAGAAACGCAGAGCCATCCTTCACCCTCCCAGCATGATACATTATTAGGCTCATGAAACATTAAGAGCTTCATGAGACATGTCAGATAAGGAAATTGGCTTCGGCCATGGCCCTGGCTCAATTTCTAACCTATATTTAAAAAAAAAAAAGTACTGTTATTCTTTTATAGTTAGTCATGAAAAGTGAAAAATATACTATAGATTTTTCAATGTGACTGTCATTTTTATTCTTATCCGAACATCATTTTAAAATGCTTTGTTAAAAGTCCTCAAGTCCTGCAATGTTCTCTCCATACTTTCTTTCTCTTCTCTCTCCTTTTCCTATTTCCTGTTTACCAGAAATCAACATCAAGGTTATCTTTTAAGGAGATTGAGGAATTGCCACTTCCCCCTTGAAACATACAGTGATTCATCCTTGAAGGTTTAGAGAAAATTGATTCTTGGGGTTAGAATTACTTAGTTTCCACATTTGCACAATAATTATGTTGCTTGGTTGGGGGCCTTTGCAGGCCATGAAAAAAGCTCACGACTGGGTGGAGGAGGACCAAACCATGGTGTCCGTAGATGTGGCAAAAGACTCAGAGGAGGAAGCAAAGAAGGAAGAAAAAGAAGAGAAACCTGAAGACCCTCAAGAAGACAAAAAGGAAGAAAAGAGATCTAAGACCGTAGAGGTAAATTTATTCTAGATTTTCCACCTAAAGGGCAGTAATGTGTTCATTTTACTAGCAGCCCAATTTTAAGTAAGGAGAGGCCATTTCTTTTTCATTTGTACCCTGTTCCATATTATAGAAATATGAGTAGTAATGTGATAAACACTGAAATTTCTCCATGCCAAGATAATTCGTGGCTTAGTGCAGATTTTATAGCTTTTCTTCATAGCTTTACAATTATGATTTCAAGGGAAAAAGATCTTTAAGAACATAGTTGATTTATCTTTAGGGTAGATTTCCATCTTCTATGCAAATGTGTGACTATAAAATGTCTTTAAGCCTTATAACTAATGAAGTAATTGAAGCTTTTTAAAAAAATTTCATTGCTGCAGCTTTTATTCAGTAGTTTAATAAATTATGTGTGCATAATTTATATCCCACCTGTGTTCAAAAAAGAAGTTTGCAATAACTTCATCTTACATTGAAGTTTAATTTTAGTGAAAGTAACTTTTAAAATTAGATCACTCTAAGGAAAAATGTCCATTGAGGTGTATTCATTCCGCCTCCCTTCCACAAACCTTTGTGTGCCCAGCATAGCTCTAAGTATTGGGGACACAGCTGTGAATAGGTTTGCCACATCCCTGGGGACCCGGCAGCACTTCCATTTTACAGCACCATTCCATTTAGAAAAGTCTTAGACATGCCCATAATCTTTGGATAAACTTTTCCATGTTATATTTGGGTTTTTTAAAAGAATTCTATCATTTTTAATATCACAGGGTTTAAAAAAAAAGCACCTGCTCAGTGACTAATTTTCTTCCTTGTATTTATTTATTTCAGGAAGTCTACATGTTGTCCATTGAAAGTCTGGCAGAAGTAACAGCTCGCTGTATCGAGCAGCTTCATAAAGTAGCAGAATTAATTCTTCATGGACAAGAAGAGGAAAAACCAGCTCAGGACCAAGCAAAAGTTCTGATAAAGTAAATAAACGTTATTTTATTTTTGATAAATGTTACTTTTAATTCTTAATTTTCCAATTTTATGTATTTATGTGCCATTCAGATATACACATGCACACAAATACCCTAGGCCACTAAAGATTCAGATTTCAAGTCTTCCGTTGTTCTATGGTCATCTTAAGAAATAAGGGCTCCTTTAAGAAATGCATTACATTAGCAAGAAGAAGAATAATTAACTCGCAATTATTTCTAGGAATTGTTGATGAAGAGATTTAAGGGAAGACACACTAAATCATTCAGAGCCACGGAAGTGTTTATTTTAATAGATCAAAGTCTTGGAAGTACAGACTTTTGAGGATAATTACATTTTCAACATACCACATGAATAAAAAGGAAATGCTGATGTAACTTCTCAGCTAGCTTCACAGAAGTAGACAAACACACTCCACTGTCCTAGGGACTTAGACCTGCTCTGAATCTGAACTCTGGTGGTGATGGTCACTAATGTAAGCCAGTTCTCTGTGGACTGCACGTGTGTACATATGTGATGTCACATATTATGTTCTTCAATAAATAGTAGCTATTATTACTAGTTTATTGAGTGAAATAAAAATGTGTATATATGTAACATATATGTATATGAGATCTAGGGAATATTTATACATGAAAATAGTTGGTATAGAGTTGAAGAATAAGCTCTTAACTTTTACAGACATGACTGTTTATTATAATATAGAAAATTAGCACAGGTCCAAATACCCTCTTGTTATTATGGAGACACAGGAGCCAAAACAGGAGCCCCCTGAAAATATATGGGCACACACACATCTCAGCACAGTCATTCACTTTGCTAGCTAACTGGTCTTTGCTTGTTACTGCATTTGGCATTGTAGGTTGGGGAGTAAGTTTTTAATGGAAGGACCTTTGAAAAAGTCAATATTATTGTCTTTGTACTGGCGGCATTTTTCCTTACTTGTAAAGATTTGTCATCTAATCTAGATTTTCATATCTAAGCTTACAAAAATCAAATATAAGAACCACATAATACCTCCCTTAATATTCCTAGAAAGAATATGTACTTACCTGAACATATAGAAGGAAAAGGAAAGGGCAAAATAGGAAAAGTTTAAAATATTGAGGACAATATCTAGGCAGTATTTTATCTTGGCACTACTGATTTGAAAGGGGAAGGCTGGAGTTCAGAAGTTCCTCAGTGTGGATAGGATGGGAGGACCTTGCTCTTAGGTCCTTTCTGTCCCAACCTTACCAAGCTGCACCAAGCCCTGAGATGGTCTGTACAATAGGTGCCTCCCCATCCACCTGCCCAAGAACATAGACAGAATGGCTCTGGGTTGTCTCCTGGCCTTACTCTCTTGACCCTTTCTGCAGACAAGTTTTGGATGGATGGATGGATGGATGTATAGGTGGATGGATATAGCTCATCAGACCTAAATACATAGGTTATATAGGGCCCCTATTTATCCAAACAATACTTACCTCTACTGACTTCACTACATCTTTCAACAGTTAAGATTCTTGACTTGGGGTTATTGTTTTTCCAATAGCATTTTCATCACTATTTATAAAAGTCACATATACTAATCATTAGAAAAATATCAGACAATACCCACATTATTAGGTAATTAGATTGTTTTCTGTTTTTGTCATCCATAATGTTAGGATAAATATTGTTTTGGTTAAATATTTGTGTCCATCTTGTGTTATTTTCTTGGGGTAAAGTTCTACAAGTGCAATGGCTAGAATAAACTTGGAATTTTGGTATAAGTCATAAAAATATATTCTACAGATCTTTATTTTGAGGTGTCTAATAAAGACATGATCAAAATATCAAGAGACACCTGAGTTTGAATCCCATTCTACTGCTCACCACTGTATGTCCTAAGCGTGTTACTTAAACTTAAATGTCAGTTTTTTCATCCATATATATTAATAATAGGAACATGAATATAACTCATAAGGTCACTATGAGTATTAAATATGCTTAGGCATACAATAGTACTTAACATAGTGCCTCAATAAGTGTTCATTATTATTTTTAAATGATCAAAAAGCTGGAGAAAAGCCACCTGGCAAGAGTTTATACCTCCATACATGTGGAGCTCTAGCCTGGTATTTTCCTGCACTTGATTTTGATTCTAAAGAGAGGTCAAGTGAGTTTGATGATTATTCTTTAATTAAGCATGGAGAGAAAACCAGGATTAGATTAAACCATGATTGTGAACCATGGAAGATTATTGAGGACAACTGTCTGATTACACATTTCTGTGTATTAAATAGCATCTTCAAGAGTGTCTGCCATTCTTTTAAATATAATACTGTATTAGTATCAGTAATTGTCATGACAGTTACATTATTTTACCTTATTGAAAACCCCCAAACCTCTTTTTTCTTATTTCAGATTAACTACTGCAATGTGCAATGAAGTGGCCTCCTTATCAAAGAAGTTTACAAATTCTTTAACCACTGTTGGGGTAAGATTGCAATATTGATTTTTTTTCACCTTTTTAAAGGCAAGTAGGTGTGCGAGGGGCTTTGAGGAAACGTGGAGGATGCAGCACCTTCTTTAATAGCTCCATGAAACAGAAGCTGCACTGTGACATAAGCTAAAATCAGACCAAGAGCACCTTCAGGCAGCTTCGGGCTCTCCTCTGACAGATTCTAGCCCTGAAACTGCCACCTCAGACATACAAGATGTAGAGTGAATTTTCAAACCTCTATGGGTCTCATTTTCTTTACTTTTTTTTTAAGTGTCAGATGAAGGTTCCTTCCATTACAGATAGATAGATATATAATCCATGATACATGTAATTCAGGAATCTTTATTAAAATAATTCATTTGGAATATTTTCATTGACTGTTGCCCTCAGAGCCTATTTTATAAGCCATACAAGAAGTTGCTTGGTTTTATTGTCACACTTCAACCTTAATGGAAAGAAAAATGTTACCAATTGGCTTAACTGTTTCTATTCTCAGGGTAACAAGTTTGAAAGGCTCAGCATTCATTTGGAGGTGTGGCTTCTAGCTGTTTCCTTTAGAAATCAGCACATTATATAGCTCTACCTTAGTGGTGCCGGAGAAGACAAGTGGAAAATACTCCCTTTTAACCTTCCTACTTTTTCTTTTAAAGCCCTGGATGCAAGGTCTGATGATTCTTTCCATGAGAAACAGCAGGTTTACTTCCTGTTTTTTGGGTTAGGGTGTTTTTTGGTTGCAAGTGTATTAGTTTCCTAGGGCTGCCATAACTAAGTACCACAAACTGGCTTAAACAACAGAAATTTTTTCTCTCACAGTTCTGGAAACTCGATGTCTGAAATCAAGGTGTCAGCAGGGCCATGCTCCCTCCAAAGCCTGTGGGAGTGGATCCTTCTTCCTTGCTTCTTCCTGCTTCTGGTAGCCCCAGGCGTTCCTTGGCTGTGGCTACAAAACTCCGATCTCTCTCTGTGTCTTTACATGGTTATTTTCTCCCTGTGTGTCTTCACATCATCTTCCTTCCCTGTGTGTCTGTGTCCAAATTTCCCTCTTCTTATAAGCATGACCAATAGGACCTCATCCTAACTTACTACACCTGCAACAACCCTAGTTCCAAATAAGGTCACAGTCTGCAGTACTGGAGGTTAGGACTTCAGTATACCTTACTGGGGGGAACACAATTCAACCCATAACAGGAAGCAACAGAAACAAGTTCCAAATAATTTAGACAGAAAAGGGACTTTATGAAAGGCAGAGGAGGAACATGAGCAGCTGTGGGGACCCAGCACCAGAGCTCATGCACCCTCTGTCTAAAGTATTGCTATTAATGCAACTCAACGACAGCAGTTGCCAGACCCTGTGTGTCTCTCCATTCAAATTCCTGGCTCCTGGATAAGAAGGTTTGAAAAGCTCACCAGCATGGGTCAGATGTCCACCTTGGTGTCACTCAGTAGCAACTAGGGACAGGGTCACCTCTTGCAGACCTACCTGGCTGCTGAGGTGCATCCCTCCCCCTCCTCAGGCCAAGAGCTATTCTCAAAAGAAGTGAGAAATGATCATGGGCCTGGCTGTCACCCCAAAAGATGTCTGTCCCCCACACTTCTGTAAGTGACATAGTTAGTAAGGGGTGAGCTATCCACCACCAATTCTGCTGTCAAGAAATCTGATTTGCTTCTCCTGTTTTATAAAACAGCAGCTTTTATGTTTGTCTCATTTTAGGCCCTCAGCAATAGAGCTTCACTGTATGCAAGGAGAGTGACAAGGGAGGTGGAGCTCATTGATATGACAATCTGGATGAAGTGAAAATGCACTTGTGTGCTCAGTGTTGTCTAAGTTACCTGATGCCCATGGACTTTGGTGTAAATGGTAGATTTGCAGAGAGGTGTGAGGTCTTCATCAGGATGGCCTTGGCAACCCAAGTTCCCAAGGCTCTATTATACCGTCTTGTCATTCTTTCCACAGTTTACTAGATGAAGAAACTGAGGCCCAGAGGGGTGAATTAATCCATCCAGGCCACTCAGTTGACCTCTCAGCTCCCAGTTGGCTGCCTATCAGATACATCAGACAGACAGCCAACTGCTTGGTTCCCTATAGTTGTGTGGGGTTGAGGGTGTCTGTGTATTTGTGTGTGTTATGTTTTATTTGATTCATGTTAAACATTTATCTACATTAGTGCATAATATTCATGATATTGCTTTACATTCCTTTTAATGTATTATATTCCAGCACAGTGCTTCTCGAACCTTAATGTGCGAGCAAATCACCTGGAAATCTTGTTAAAACGCAGATTCTTATTCAGTAGGTCTGGGATTAGGACTGAGATTTGACATTTCTAATAAGTTCTCAGGTGATGACAGTGTTCCAGATCCACAGCACAGTTTATGTAGCAAGACTCTAGCAGATCGATGTGTACTTGAACTTACATATATACATGTACGTATACACACACGCACAAATGTTTGCATGCACAAAATCAAGAACACATAGTTATCATTTTGGAGAAGAAAAAGCTTAATTTAAAATAGAGTTTATGGAAATGCCATCTTACCACGACTATACCTCTGATGTTGTCCTATGATGAATCATTTGCATCAAGTCATTGTTTCTGTTCTGTTCTTTAGCACAGCCATTATTCATCACTTGAAGTTAATGAGTGTATATTGCTCTCCAGACCCCATTTAAACTGTTTGCACATCTCATTGATTCTGAAAACCAATGTCATTTTATTGCCTTCATTTTGATTATATTTTAGAGGTTTACTGATAATCAAATAAACATGAAAGCAAATACTATAATGGATTTTGTGGTTACTTACTAAAATGACTGGGGTTTTAAAGAGTTTTTTCCCAAGACTCCATTACGGTTTCCCCGTTAAGACATTACTTCACCCTCAATAGAGTGATGCCAATGAAAGTGGGCTGTTCTGGGAAGATATTTTTAATTTATATATTTTTGCTAACAG
This sequence comes from Daubentonia madagascariensis, assembly GCA_023783475.1. Lineage (NCBI taxonomy): Eukaryota > Metazoa > Chordata > Mammalia > Primates > Daubentoniidae > Daubentonia > Daubentonia madagascariensis. The sequence goes on from JAKFHU010001978.1 coordinate 11,845,782, forward strand.
TAAACTCTTCCAGGTAAAGTAAGAGAAACCAACCTAACAAGATTGCCCTCTTTCTCCAATCCCTTTAATCATTTATGGTTTAACAAGAGATTGAACATTTTGGATAGAGAAGACTCTTGATTGACAGGCCAATACCATAAATAAGAATAATGATACTAACACTAGCTTTCATTTTTTAAGCACCTGCTTTATACCATGTTCTGGGCTCCATGCTTTTTACATGTATTTGTGTTTTTCAAATTTGGATCTGCAGAACTGTTTGCAAGTTATATTTAAGAATGTTTTGATTTTGCTGCTTTTCTGGAAGATTGCCTATAACCAGGTATCCCTGTTTGCATTTAAAAGAAGAAAGAAAATAAGACTAAACCAGGGCTTGGACTAGGTTAGATGAGTGAGGGGCTTAACTCGCCTGCAAAATTTAAGGGGACACAAAAAAGAAAAAGAAAAAAATCTCAGTAATCTAGATAGATATTTTAATGCCATATTTTAAAAAATAAAAATGCAAAAAAAAAAAAGGTTAACAAAATATCAAAATTTTAAGACAGGAAACAACCCCACACTTGTACAATTCGGTCTCACTCACCTCACCCTAATCTTAGACTTGCTACAAACTTTAAATAGTTTAAAATGTCTGAAATTTCTAGCTATGTGACCTCAAACAAGTTACCTAACCTTCCTGACCCCTATTTTCTTCCCTTTAATTTGGACTCATCATGGTATCTACCTACCTCCTAAGATTTCTGTAGAAATTAAATGAGGCCATACAGGTGAAACACCAAATACAAAGCCTGGTCTGTTGTAAGCGTTCCGCTTCTCCTCTTCCTCCCTAAGAGATCCCTCAACAAAGCCAGTGTATTACATTTTATGTGGCAAGCCTTGCAGTATGAGCACCTAATCTGTCAATTTCATATTTTTGATTCCACAGAGTGACAAGAAGGCCGAGGTCCTTAACCCCATGATCAATAGTGTATTGTTAGAGGTAAGTGGCCCCCAGGAAGAAAGTACTTCTGAATCAAAGCAAATGTTAGAGCTACTTTTTATTTTTATTTTTTTGTCTTTCTCCCAGGCAGCAAGTGTTATTGCAATTCTAAATCTTATCATCAGCAGTCTTTTTTGAGTACATTTGTGTAGCTCAACCAGCTGTAAACCCTCTGAAGCAACAATACCTAATTTTCAAGAATCGCTGATTATAAAAGGAAACGCTAAGTTTGCATGTTATTTCTGTCACTGTTTCCTCCAGCAGAAGCAGATTTCTGCTGCCAAATTTGACACTAGATGTAACACTATGATTATTGGCTGCAATGAGGGATTATGGCTCAGTGGTGATTTTCATCAAAATGGGTACTTCCCCCCACCCCAATTCACAATAACCTTTGGTTTAACTGGGTCTAAGCTCCAGGGTGGCAAAATGACAAGTAGAGTGTTTAGCCTTTGCTCCTTCAGTGACAAGGGGCACAATCCTCTATGACCACTTACTCTGTGGCCGGCCCACTCGCCAGGACTTAGTGGCATCAGTTGCACAGAAATGAAGCTGCCCCGACACTGCTGTGGCTTTGCCAGAAACATTGATGTAAGAGAAGAAAAGAGGCCCAGGAAGCCCTGTCATTCTTGCAGCATAGGCACTGTATTCTACCTGTGGAGAGAGGGTGGATGATTGGTGGAGCAAAGTCTTCCCTGAAGGGCCAAACTTTAAGAAACTGGCACATCTGTAGCCACAGGACACCCAGCTGAAGCCACAAGGTGTTAACAAACTAAGTTTGAACATGGGTGATGCATATGCAGTTTTTTGCTTTATAAAGTAGCTGTCAGTTGCAAAATTTGAAAATTAGAAAACTTTAAGAGGGCTACCTATATATTTAGAGCAATGTTTTGGGGAATTGTACCTTACTGTTAAGGAAAACTACCAATGTACAAAAATAGCAAAGCGGTGGCACTAAGTGTTACTGTTTAGGATGCAGCCATACAGTGGGATGGAGTCGACCAGAAGGGACAGGAGCTACAGGGGCAGGTCCTAGAGGGACAGACACAGCTAAGAGGAAACCCTGGAAGGCAAAGGCAGAATATGGCACAAGGAAATCTCTGCCCTGGCCACCCAGAAGTCATTAGCAGATTCATTTACAATGTCAATCATGAGGAGTATGAGGTCAAGTGTTTTTTCATTTTCCCAGTGGAAGTTTTCACATATTTTAGTTACCCCACCCTTTAATAGCCTCTCTGCCTAATGCTGTTTGTTAGTGCACCATACACTAACAAACTAGTGAATAGTGCTATCAAATACACAAACTAAGTAGAAGGGACCATGCATAGGAGGATGACAGTATTCAAGGATTTGCCAATAACATCTCCAGTTAGCTTTATGTAGACCATTCTTGTTTATTCATCTATGGGTTAGGACAAACTGACCTCCTTCATACTGTGCTTTTGTGTTATTTCAGGGCAGCAGGGTTGATCTGGGGAAAGGATAGATAAGACTGAACATGTTGGGCCAGGAATATACACACACTGATGTCTGTCCATAGGAATGATTTGCCTCCCCTCGAATAAATTCTTCTCTCTGTTAGTAGAGATAATTAAGAACTGGACACTCATGGATCAGCAGAATCAACATTGTTAAAATGTCTATACTACCCAAAGTGATCTACAGATTCAATGAAATCCCTGCAAAATACCAACAGCATGTTTTGTAGATGTAGAAAAAATAATTCCACGCTTTGTATGGATGCAGAGAAGACCTCGCATAGCCAAAGCAACCTTAAGCAAAAAGAACAAACTGGGAGGCATCAATCTACCAGACTTCAAGCTGTACTACAAGGTTATAGTAACCAAAACAGCATGGTACTGGCAGAAGAACAGAGACATAGACTAATGGAACAGGACTGAGAACCCAGACATAAAACCAACCTCATATAGCCATGTGATTTTTGACAAAGCAGACAAAAACATACGCTGGGGAAAAGAATCCCTGTTCAATAAATGGTGCTGGGAAAATTGGATAGTCACATGTAGAAGATTGAAACAGGATCCTCATCTCTAACCTCTCACAAAAATCAACTCACGATGGATAACAGACTTAAACCTAAGACATGAAACCATAAGAATTCTAGAAGAAAATGTCAGAAAAACTTTTACAGACATCAGCCTAGGCAAAGAATTTATGAAGAAAACCCCAAAACCAATCTCAGCAACAGCAAAAATAAACAATTTGGACCTGATCAAATTAAGAAGCTTCTGCACAGCAAAAGAAACTATTGCCAGAGTGAATAGACAACCTACAGAATGGGAGAAAATTTTTGCATGCTATACATCCAACAAAGGACTAATAACTAGAATCTATATAGCACTCAGGAAAATCAGCAAGAAAAAATCAAACAACCCAATTAAAAAATGGGCAAAGAACATGAATAGAAACTTCTCAAAAGAAGATAGACTAATGTCTAAGAAATGTAAGAAAAAATGCTCAACATCTCTAATCATCAGGGAAATGCGCATCAAAACCACAACGAGATACCACTTAACTCCAGTGAGAATGGCTTATATCAAAAAGTCCCAAAACAACAAATGTTGGTGTGGATGCGGAGAGATAGGAACACTTAATACATTGCTGGTGGGACTACAAACTAGTACAACCTCTATAGAAAGTGGTCTGGAGATACCTCAAAAAACTAAAAGTAGAACTACCATTCGATCCAGCAATCCCACTACTGGGTATTTACCCAAAGGAAAAAAAGACGTTCTGTAATAAAGACATCTGCACTCGAATGTTTATAGCAGCACAATTCACAATTGCAAAGATGTGGAAACAACCCAAATGCCCATCAATACATAAGTGGATTAGAAAAATGTGGTATATGTATACCATGGAGTACTACTCAACCACAAAAAACAACAGTGAACTAACACCTCTTGTATTATTCTGGATGGAACTGGAGCCCATTCTTCTAAGCGAAGTATCTCAAGAATGGAAAAACAAGCACCACATGTACTCACCATCAAGTCGATACTAATTAATCAACTTATATGTGCACATATGGAAGTAACATTCATCGGGTGTCGTGCAGGTGGGAGGGGGAAGGAAGGGATGGGTAAACTCATACCTAAGGGGTGCAGAGCACACTCTCTGGGAGATGGGCACGCTTGAAGCTCTGATTCGGGCAGAGTAAAGGCAATACATGTAACCTAAATGTCTGTACCCCCGTAATACTCTGAAATAAATAAATTAATTAATTAATTAATTAAATTTTTTAAAAAACCAAAATTAAACAAAAAAACAAAAACAAAAAAGAACTGGACATGCTCTATCCAAGAGAATGTGTTTATACTTGCTTTAAGCACCAATATTACAATAAAAATATAATCTAATATTGGGGGGTTTGAGGAGAGGGAACATTACCAAATTGGGAGAATGGTCAAAATGAAACTGTGAAAATAACCCTTCAACCTCATTTTTCCCTGTCACAGGGCTGCAATAGCACGACGTACATACAGGATGCCCTCCAGCTGCTGCTGTCCGTTCTGCAGGTTTCACACATCCAGACCAGTTGTTTGAAAGCACAGCCATGACCTGGCCAGATGCCGTCTAGCTATAAAGGAAATGGCAGGCCATGTTGCTTCAATATTTAAGCAGATGTTTTCTATACAGCTGGCCACAGACACCCATTTGAGGACACTACAAGCAATTTTGCACAGACAGTATTGAGAATGCAAGTTTAAAGAGAGTTACCATTTCTCTTAATGTATATGGTTGTTTTGAAGAATAATTGTGTTTTCTTTATGTTAATTTAAACTTACATGGCTTATACTGAAAATTTCCTTTAATCTGAAATTCATTCGCAAATACTCATGTCCACTTTCCTAGTCAAGCATGCTATATTTAAAAATTCATGGGCGAACCCTAGGTTTTTTTTAATCCTTTAAATTTCTACCTTTAAATGTTCCATTCTTATAGTATTACTTTAAATCAATTCTTATACTGAACTTTTGTTACATAAATGTCATGGGCAAAAATAACACTACTTATAGATTTTTACCAGTTATGGTAAAAGAGAAGCATAAATATCTCTTTATAGTCATTCATTCTTGCAAAAGCATTTATTGAGTACCTACTGTGAGCTCACAATAAAGGAACATGATCTCACTCCAGTAGAGACAGATGTTGGGTTTACGATAATTCTAAAAATGCTTAAAAATACTCACAAATTTTCAAAACTTTAAAAAATTTGAAGAACAGGGTAAATTGGTGGTTTTAAAAAAAATTGGTGGTTTACGCTTCACTTTATTATATTTTCCCACACTCCTTGAACTATTTTATCCCAAACTTCATATATGGGGTGAAAATATGTATAAAAACCGGTATTGGAGAGTATTTAGTTTACAATTGATTTCTTCTCATCATGAGTACATGATGGAAGAATTACAAAGCTTGGAGGTATTTGTTCCACAAAAGGGTCATACATGCAAAGTGACCCCCCAAATGCTGGAGGAGCTGAGAAACCAGAGAATAAGGCAGACTAATCCAGTTTGTTGCTATGGGATGATTTATTGGGGGGATTTACGGACAGAAGCATGGTCTTAGGCGGCTGCAAGACAGGTAGATCTCCACATCACAACCCCCTAGTCCCAGGGCTTATATCTTGGGGGAAAAAGTATACACTCTCTGGAAGTAATGTGTAGTGGCTGAGGGAATGCTGCTTGCGTCACAGCCTATGATTCTCCAACAGCATCAAGGGTTGTTTTGGAGGAAAGGCAAAACGTATAGTGAATAGGTGTTCCTACATAAAGAGTAATACATCAACTAGACATTTTGGAGGCATTACCACATTCGAGGTTAGCCAGGAGGATTAGCATTTTAAAAAAATAAAGTCACTCTTGTCCCCATAGTAGTCAAATAGAAAATTAGAGGGGTTTTAACACAGTAAAATCCCAGGACTGCATTTTAAAACCTACTACACAGATCACACTCGCTGGTGGCAGATACCATTATTGCTTCTAAAGGACAGAAAATACTGATGTGTGTTTTGAGTAACTGGTATATTGATCCCTGGGAGGCTGCACAGAAGACGTTGCACATAGGAGGAGCATTGCCTTTGGGCATTTCTCCTGGCTCCATGCACTCTTCGCAAGTGAAGTTTCTATGTAGTGCTCCTATTTCAGGGCACCATCAACATCCCAACAGGCACGGTCACAAGAAGTCTTGCCCAGTGGCTCTCTCCAGGGCAAATGAACCTTGTAGTTTTGCAAGATCAAAAATCTCCTATTCATATTTGCTTTTATTCCCCTGATAGAATAAACTGCCTTTGTTCCATACAGGTTAGGTAGGGACATTTTCATATCACCCTATGTTTTATTAGCATTTCATTTTTCTGTGTCCTGTATTTCATTTGTGTATCTCCTGAAACAGCCATAGAAACATAAGAACAATTTATTGACAGTCTGGATAATAATTCTCTGAGGAATCAATTAAAGATGTTTTTTCCCTCCTTTTTTGATTGCCTGAAATGTTTCTGTTATTAAGTCCAAAAAATGATTAACTGATGAAAATGTTGTATTTACCTCTTCATAAATTTTAGACTTTTTAATGTATAGAGCAGAGGAAATGATTTAGATTTACAGTTTCTTCACATCAGGGTTTTTTTTTTTTAGCATCAGATTAGTTTAGACATTAACTGGAAATGTAAAAGAGAAACAAGTATTCTCCCAGGAGCTAAATTTCCAAACTTAGACTTTTTGCCTAACTCTACTCATTTAGTACATAGCAAAAATTTTAATTGTAAAATAAAATGGAAATATTTAAAAGAATAAGAGAGATAATTATTCAAAAAGGAGTGCTTGGCATTATTGAAGTTGCATTTATCTTTTTGTGATAGGATGTTGAAGGTTGCCAGGTAGAGACACAGGCTGAGAGATAATTCCCTGGGCCTAGTTCCATGGTCTATGAATGACATTATTTAAGAGAGAATAATCACTTAAAATATATCCACCCTCCAGAATTTCTTTCAATACTGTTTTTCACCATCACTTTTAAATAATAGAATTGCTTCTTTGCTTTGCTTTAAAACCTGGCAAACACAGGATCCAGATCTGGGCAAATGTCAATCAGTTACTGAATGAATGATTTAATAGGCTTACCTTGGAAGTGTTGTATTCCTTCAATAATCCTTTACATAAGTTGGATTCATTTCACTCTATGCAATTACCCTGAACAAGCCTGCCAGTTTTTTTCTTACATCAAGTGCAAAGTAAGTTCTAGTCTAAATAATGAATGTAGTCCTGTGCCTGCACCTTACTAAATAAAAAGCATCAAAAGCAGATTTCACATTCAAAGTAAAATGCTTTCAAGAAAAATTGCTGTCAGGTATTGACACATACAGATCAAAAGGGCAAAATTGAGTCTCAAATCTTAAAACATAGGCTTAAGCTTACATAATCTATCACACTAAGAAGACAAGGCTGTGTTTCCTCTGGGTCTCACACTGGGCTGCACATCGAGCTCATAGTTAAAGGAGTAGTGTGATGGACAAACTGAGGCTGTGGCAGGGGTCTGTGAGGATGTGCAGTACCCTCAGCAGCACCAGCTGAGGAACTCTGGACCTCAGCTGCAGAGCTCATAGGGGATGAGGGGAGTAGTGGCCTTGGGTGGGCTAAAGGAAAGTGCTAAATACAGGGTAGAGGCCTGAACACAGAAATGAGAGTATTTCCTTGTGCTTTGTAGAAATCAGCTGCCCAGAAGTGCTTGAAGATCTGGAAAGTCACCTTCTGCACGGGCAGGCCATGCTGTGCTTATGTTAGAAACAAAGGCAGACAAATTTCAATCATAGGCATTCAGAAGTCCAGGATATAACATCTCAGGGAAGCAATTTAGCAAAAATTTGAAATGAACATTTTCTTTTTCTTCCTTCCTAAAAACGTGTGTGTATGTGTGTGTGTGTGCTGAACAGATGGCATTGATCACAACACACAACTTCAAATGGTATTTAATTTTATAAAAGCAATTATTCTTCAGGGTCAAGCTAGTTTTTTGTATAATGTAAAAACTACCCTTTGATCTTCCTCTTGAGCATGCCCTACATTCTGATATTCAGATCCAGGCTTCTATTTGGTTTCTTAAATTACCGTGTTTATAAAGGTACATCAAAGAGATCATACTGAAAATCTGTCTTAGGACTGCAATTTTGCTCTCGTTTTATAGATGATTAGAATTCATAACACCATAGGAGTAGATTCAGACCAGCCATTCTTCACATAAAAGAAAAAAACTGATGTGGTTAAGCATGTGTTTCATTTTTCTAGATATCACTTATGCAGGTTTATGTTCATTTTCTGTATATTCATCCATACTAGCTGCTCCCCTAGAATATCTGCTGTTAAACAAATCTGAGGAAAGACCATTCTATTCATTTGTTTCTTAGACCCTAAAAATAATCTGAGTTATTCTACCCTTTGAACATTTTACCTTCAGCAATGATTGAATTATTACAACCCAGACAGTAAGAAATGTATGGGTGGTGTTTCTGCTATTTCTGGTGTCTAGGGTCATCAGATGCTGATTATGGAGGGTCAGAATTTTGTGTTGGGACGTAAACTACATTTACCTTTGTCTGGATCAGAGAGGATTTTTCTCTGCATGAGCTGTCAGCCAAAGAGCAATAGGGTTATGTCAGCCTGTGGTCGCTGCTGACTCGCTTGACAAACCTGTCTTCTATTAGTCTCAAAGGAATTCTATATTGCAGAAGAAGAATATGTATATTTCTCAAATGCCTGTACTGAGTGCAGAAGTTTAGGGCAATTCAGAGATGTTCTATCTCCCTGCCCTGGGTTTCACATGAGGCTTGCAAGCTGCCATTTGGAGATTTAAAAAAACCAGCATAGAAGCCAAGGCCAGATGGATGGAACCTTGGCAGAAAAACACAGCTCAGTGTCTGCCTTTGAGTCCCTGCCATCCTTATCCTTTTTCTCTCTCAAGAATTTTTTTTTTGACAGTCACCAAGTACCTGACTTCCAGGATCAGGTTTTAATATCCTGCTCCTCATTTCCATATCTTTCCATATCCCCTCTTTTTCTCTACCTTTTTACTCTCCTTTCCCCATTCACCAGAAAACAATCTGTACAAAAGATTTCAATCATAATCAGTGACGTGCATTTACTGTGTGCTAGGCACTGTGTCGAGCATTTCACTTGCATTATCCCACTTAATCTCCATAATCACCCTATTGGGTAGATATTATTACAATCGCCACTGTGCAACTGAGAACCTTGAGACCCAGAGATGTTATATAACTCGTCCAGATTTACACAACTAGCAAAACAGAGCCAGGATTCAAACCTGTGTCACTTTAACCTGACTAGCTAGCATTTTTAACTATTAGACAGAGCTTCCCAACAAAACAGAAATGTAACGTTATTTTTAGAGCTATCCGAATGCTCAGATTTATATGTTTAGCTCTGTCTGAGCTGTGAGGTAGATCTGTAGCTGAAAGATGTGGTTGTCAGCTTTGGTTGTTTCCATGCAACTGAGAACAAACTGAGACTAAAGAGACACAGAATGAAGCCACGTGAGGTCATTTTGCCCCCGGGTGGTTCTCACTGTGTGCCTCTTCATCATTTCACAGACGTTTACATCCAGCAGCTTCCTGGTCATCATCTACACAGCGTCCTGTCTCACAGGTGCCTTTGATACCACTAAGATGTCTCCATTTCCTCCTCCCTTTCCCTTCTCTGGTGCCAGGAAACCCATTTGTAAATCACCACCATTCCTGAAAATCCTTAACCCTCTACTACCTTCCTGGAGTGTGGAGTTTTTTTAATGCTTTCCCTGCCTTGAAGATTAGACTTGTCTAGACAGCCTTCAAGCTGAATCATCAGTTCCAAGTTCTGTGAGATACTGATTAGTGTTTTAAAGAAGTACTGAATTACACCTTCTTGCCCCTGAACTTGGTGATGTTCCCTGTTCAGCCCAGGAAATAGTGATCACAGTGGTTGTGATAGTGATGATGAGGATGATGGCGTAGTTATTGAGTGTGTACTGTGTATGCTTCAGGCACACAGTACAAGCATTTTACCTCTATGATCTCATTTAATCCTCCATATCAACCTTATGAGATAGTTACTACTATTATCATACCCATTTTACAGATGAAAACTGAAGCTCAGAGAGATTAAGTCATCTGCCTACGATTATCCAACCAATAATTAGAAGAGCTGGGATTTGCATCTACACAGTATCTAAAATGCTAGACAGAGCCCACAGAAGAGCAGACAGTCATAAAAAAGAAAAGTTGCTCATCTTTCCTTGGGCTGAGTTCCCCTCTTTCAGCCCCTCTATTGTGTGGCCTCAAGCAGAGACACATTTCTTCATAAATATCCCTGTCAGAAGGATAACCACATTTTTCCTTCAAGTCCCTCTGATCCCAGGAGAAAGCGAGTAGCCTATATATCCCATTCTCTCTCACGTTATAAACCTTATACGTTGAGGAATTCATTTCTTGCTGAAAACTAGGATTGCCTTTTGACAACTTCTGCAGAAAATTTCTAGTCTACTATCTTTGGGGGAAAAATTCCACTGCTAGGAAGCGATAAAGGACAAGAACCAAATGATGAACTGCAGGACAGAAAGACTCTGGCTATTTCTCTGTCGGAAATATCCTTTGGTCCCAGAGAGCAAAGGACGCTTATGGACGCTTTTCTCCCAGAAGCCCTCACAGCCCCCTCCCTCACTTCTTTCAGGTCTTTATTCAAAAGCTACCTTTTGAATAAAGCACCTTTCCCTGCTTCACTTTTTTTCTCTTTAGGAAATATCACTAGCATCCTTTCTATCTCCCTTATTCGTCTATTATCTGCCTTGCACTAGCATGTTGGTTCCATAAGAGCAGAGATTTTTCTCTGTTTTGTTTGATACCATATTCCCAGCACCCAAAGCAGTGCTTGGCACACAGTAAATGCTCAATAATTATTTGTTGCATGAACAAATAAGTCAAAGTCTTCAGTGTGCAACCTGTAAATGCTGAATGAGATCATGGAAGCAGCTATTATTATTATAGGGTAATTGATGGCAAAACGTCTGGTTGAGTTAAATTACAAAATGTTAACTGTGAAGTAATTATGTCCATTTTAATGATATTTGGTATTGTAGCATAAATGGGTATGTTTTGGAAGCTTAGAAATGCATAAATGTTTTTCCATTAAGATGAATAAAATTTACATTTTTTACTTTGAAGAATTCATTCAAGACTCTTCAAGGTAGGGTAGACTATAGTGAAAAATCAGAACCCCTCAATAAGTTAACTCTGGTGCACCAATAGTCTAGAATATTATGCAACAGTAAAAAAGAATAAAAAGAATGGAATAGATCCCTGTACTAACAGCCCCAAGATGTATTGCTGAGTGAAAAAAGAATCTGTAGTATGATTTTTATCTAAAATAACATAGGTGCAAACACACATGCACGTGCGCACACACACACCCCCCTTGAAGATCTGGAAGGATACACACAAAACTATTAACAGTTCTTGTAACCAGAGGTGGAAGGGGGTGTTATATGTGGGGGGAAATGTCAGAATTTGACACAGTGATCAAAGGAGACTCCAGTGGTATTTGTTTTATTTAAATTTTTATAATGAAAATGTATTAATGGATGACTTATGTAATTGAATTTTCAAAAATCAAAATAAGCAGCAAGAGAAATTGGTTCTCATCAGAGAGATAAGAGGCTTAGGGCCCTCCCAGAGATGGAAAGTATAAAATACACAGATTATTCTTCAATAGAAGAGCCAGAACTGTCAGTGAGAGCATCTAAATGATTTGAATTTCTTTGTCATCAATGATCCTATAAGTTTCTAAGACAAATTTGATTATACAAATCTCTCCTTGCTTTCCTCAGAGAAGCCCAAATCAAGTATTCCAAATATATAATTTGTAAAGATTGTGATGACGTAAACAGAAAAATTTGTCATTTCCATGTCATCAGAAACCACCTCCAACTTCCTTAGCCAGATAGTCTCTCTAGCCTTGCTACTAAACCTGAACAGCTCTGGGATACGTAATGACTAGAGAAGCAATTTCAGAAATTTCTGGAGAGAAACACCACGTAAATGAATGATTCTGTGGTTCAGAGTTGCTAGCTTGATGCCCAGATGCATATCATATTTTCAAGAGGCAGTTTACAATCCACTCATCTAGACAAATGTAGCACAAGGGGATTTAAATCCCTGCATTTGCAATGTCTGGCTCTCCCTCTCCAAATTTATGGTGAAATTGTAGACACCAATAATGTGTCAGGGTTGAATGAATTGAGGTCTCTGCTCTGCTCTCACAGCTTCATTTCATTCAAAGGAGAGTAATAAATGGAAAGCAAAAGTCTCAGCAGATAATGAATCTGAGTCCTAATGACCTTCCTGAACTGCAAAGTGGATTTGTAATTTACTTGGCATTGCCCAAGCCATTTGGTGCCTGGTTTGGGGTACTAAAGCATTTGGGCCATTTTTGGGCCACAACTGTGCATTTTAAGCATTTCCTCAAATGACTCGTGAAGGATCAGAACTACCTTTTATCTCAAGGTAAAATTTTTCATCAATGACAGTGGAAGACCTGTTTCCAACCCGCCCTGTCTACTGCCTTGATGGTGGTGTGATTGATTACCCCATAAGGAGTCTTGGTCTATTCTGCAGCTCCTGGGAACACACTGTGGCCATTTTTTATAAGATATGGGTGTTACAAGCCAATGTCTGGTATCATACATCTCTCTTCATTTTAGAAACACCTGGTCTCTGGCAAGGAATATAGAGTGAAGACTCACATTTACTCAGGAGAAGTCATGCGCAAACTAACATGTTTGCTTGCTGAACAGTACCCCGTCTGTCACTCGCTGGTCACCTCCATCTGGATTTGCTACAAAGGCAGCAGTTGGTCAGTCACTGCCAGGGCATCAACACCAAATGGGAATAATACACATCAAATGGTCTGAAATTAGTAGGCTTAAAAAATGAAAGGCTCATTGATTTTTAAAGTTCTCCATGTATTGCATCCAAATGTTGCCTTTTTGCTTCTTTTAGTCACATTTTTTTCATGCCACAGCCGAAACAGAAATGAATCTCAAGATAAACTAAAAGAGAACATCTATTGATTTTCACAAACCTCTACTCTCCATTCATTTAGTCATATATCCATCCATATATCCAGACAGCCAGTCCACAAACATTTATTGCAACTGTTTTCCACTCTCCCAAGTAAAATAAGATTCAATTTGAAATTCACTTTGCACTTCATTCATCCAAAATTGTATATCAGCTTGAGCAAAGAAATCCAGTGGGCATATCCATGGCTTTTGCAACCACCCACTTGTGTGCTGATGACAACCAAATTTCTTTGTGGAGCCTACACATCACTCCTGAATTCCAGCCTTATCGTGAACTTTCTACTAGACCTCTATACATCAGTATTTGGGTGTCCCACTAAACCTAATCTAAATGTGCCCAGTTGGATTCATCATCTATCCCCCTCTTCCTAAATGCTCTGTCTTAATTGGTTGTATAGTGTGACCTCTGCCAGAAGTACAGCTATCACCTTAGGTTGTTGCTTTTTCTCACCTTCAACACCCAATCAATTCCCAATTGCTATCTATTACTCCTTCTTTGTATATCTTCCTCCATCCCCTTGCCTTGGTCTTTCTTCACTTTCCTCTCATCCTTCCTGAAAACTAGTGTGATTGATACCAGCCTGGTCTCAGAACAGGTCTCAGTCCCCTTCTAATCCATCCATGACAGTAATGTCAGCATAGTCTTACTCTTCTGATTAAAACCTTCACTGGCTCACCCCAGCATTTAGGAAAATGCCCAAACAAGGCCTTTTACAGCGTGGTCTCTGCCTATCTTTTCAGGCACCTTCATCAATTCCTCCCACAAAACTCAAGTATAAAACCCACGGAAATCCTTGTGGGTTATCCTTTGCACTATGCTCCCTCTCACCTCTATGCAGTGGCAATTTAACTCATGCAGCTGCTACTATGCACTGATTAGAGCTACACTCCTAAAATCACTATAGCATCATTAGCACAAATGAAATTGTGCTTTAATGGAATTTATCTTTGACTGGATTTTTTAAAATCTGGCTATAGTATCACCCCAAAAGAGTGGATGAAATTCCATAAGTCCTCCAGTGTCTCAATATTCTTACTGTGATGATTCCAGAACTGGTATTTGGGGAAAACTGGGAAGAAAATGCAAAAGATTTTTTAGGTAAGTGTGTTTGCTTAACCACTAATGAATTTATTTTCCTTTAACCATAGAGACTTAGTTTGTTATTATACACTGGAACTCTCCAAGAGGAGGATTTAGGGAGCAACTTTTCTCCAGGTTGAACAAGGAAGTGGTTCTGGAGCACCAATTAACAATACCTATAGTGGTATTTCTCTGAGTGCAGTCTGGCTTCTCTGTATTCCAACAACCTTTGGTGTAATAAATCATTCTTTCAGCTGTGCAATAGCATTTAAGGCCTGCCTGCTTAATCTTTAATTGGTTGAGCAGTTACAAGCTCAAATTATATAGTGTAAAAAATACTACAATAGATCACAGTATTGTCAATTTTCCCCTGCAGAACTTTGACATTCTCAAGCTTAACAAATCCCACCTCTCTCTCTCTTCTCACATTAATTGCTGCAATGTCCTTGGAATAGAGAATAGCATAGTTGTTATTTGCAAAGACAGCATACTTCTTTCTGTCTCCTGAATGTCAGGAGCCCATGCATGTGTACATGACGTGTATGTGTCTGTGGTGTGTGTGTGTGTTAGAGGACATGTAGACCTTGAATTAGGGCTTCATTTTTTATACACCACTGCCCATCTTTATACGTGTTCTTTATATCCTGGCAAACTTATCCTTTAAGGATCCTTTCACTTATCCTTATCAGACAGGTCTCTTCCTCCAGGAAGTCTTCCTTTATTTCTATCTTCTACCTTGATTTAGATGCCCCTTGTCTGGGCTCCCACAGCGCTCCATTCATTTAGTCAACACTTATTGGGTAATTCCTATGTTGGGTACCTGGCCTGGTACTGGGAACTCAGAGATAGACAAAATTAGTCCCTCAAGGAGTTAAGACCCAGCCTACCCCTTTCCATACTGCATTGTAATTGTTTAGGTTAACTTGTCTCTGGAGCAGACTGTGCCTGGCATATGGTAGGTGTTATATTAATGAATAAAAGGATAAATAAAAGACCTCTACTTCAGCAATATTTTAATAATCAAAAGGGGGCTCATCCAGGGCTTTAATATATAATAAACGTCAATTAAATTTCACTGAAAAAACTTCTAATAAGCTAGATCTGGGTGCTGAGATGATGGTGGAGGTTCCAAACCGATCAACTATTGTGGTGGTGTTAAACAGGCAGGGAATATGGAGTGTCAGTACAGGCTTGTTCGGGGCACAGGTAGGCCAACCTGAGTCCCCTGGGAGGGGAGGCCAACATACATAGGGCTCATACAACTGGTTCCCAAGACAGCCCAATAACCTCCTTTCTTCTTCTCTCATCTCCCTACTGCTCCGCTACCCCCATCCATTCCATCCCAACCAACAGAGTGTCTCCAGAATACAGCCTGTGTGATTTCTGTCTCTAATGAAATCGTTGACACTAAAACATGGCATTGAAAGAGGTCCTTTTGCTCATATTGAACTAATTATTCTGTAAAAAAGCAACAATTACTGAATCCTGAAGAACCTTCCTTCTAGTATTAATCTGTTATTTAGATAACTGAAATAAAGTCAGCAATTTTTGCATAAGCTTTTTTTTTTACTGAATTTTTCACTGTGAATAAAGACTAATTCAAGAAAAAAAAATCTCACTATGATGTAATCATTAAGCACTATTGTTTTGTTTTGGCATGGTGGAACTTTGTATTGATAAATTGCTGAAAAAGAAAACCTACATTGTCTGTTTGCCAAAATAAGAATGGAATAGAGATGATTTCTTGTCTCTCTGTAGCAAATTTCAAGCCGAAAAATGTGTTCTAACTCAGTAAGGGGAACGGGGACTTTTTAGGTACTCAGTACACAGCCTTTTCTTATCATTCCTTTGGCATTTTTGCATTGTAATTAATATGTTTTTCATAAAACAAATTCTACTAGATCTAAGGAAAGAAATAAACAGCAACATCATAACAGCTGGGCACTTCAACACTCCACAGACAGAACTAGACAGATCATCAAGGCAGAAAAATCAACAAAGAAACACTGGACTTAAATGGGACTCAAGAACAAATGGACCTAACAGACAGTTACAGAACATTCTGCCCAAAAACTGCAGAATATACATTCTTATTATCAGCATATGGGACATTTTCCAAGATAGATCTTTTGTTAAGCCACAAAACAAGTCTCAGCAAGTTTTGAAAAATCAAAATCATACCATGTATCTTCTCAGACCACAGTGGAATAAAACTAAAAGTAAATTACAAGAGGAACTCTCAAAACTACACAAACACATGGAAATTAAACATTCTGCTATTGAATTATCCTTGGGTCAATGAAAAAATCAAGATGTAAATCAAAAAATTTATCAAATTGAATGACTAAGGCAACACAAGCTTCCAAAAATTTCTGGGACACAGCAAAAGCAGTGCCAGGAGGGAAGATCCTAGCCTTAAATGCCTACATCAAAAAGCCAGAAAGATCATAAATTAACAACCTAATGTCACAGCTCAAAGAACTAGAAAAAGAAGAACAAACCAAACCCAAAGAAAGCAGAAGAAAAGAAATAACAAAGATCAGAGCAGAACTAAATGAAGTGGAAACAAAAAAAAAAAATACAAAGATCAACAAAACAAAAAGTTGATTCTTTGAAAAGATAAACAAAATCAACAGACCACTAGGTAGATCAACCAGAAATAGAAGTGAAAGGATTCAAATAAGCTCAATCAGAAATGAAAAAGGAGACATTACAACTGATACCACAGAAATACAAAATATATGTGACTACTATGAAAACCTCTATGCACACAAACTAGGAAATTTAGAGGAAATGGATAAATTTTTGGAAACACACAACCTCCCAAGCTTCAATCAGGAAGAAATAGAAATCCTGAACAGACCAATAACAAGTAGTGAGATTAAATCAGTAATAAAAGTTCTCCCAACAAAAAAAACCCCATGACCAGACAGATTTATGCCAAATTCTACCAGACCTACAAAGAAGAACTGGTACCTATCCTACTGAAACTGTTCCATATCATTGAGAAGGAGGGAATCCTCCCTAACTCATTCTACAAAGTCAGTGTCACCCTGATACCAAAGCCAAGAAAGGACAAAACAAAAAAACAACACACCAATATTCCTCATGAATATAGATGCAAATATCCTCAACTAAACACTAGCAAACTAAATCCAACAGCACATCAAAAAGATAATACACCATGATCAAGTGGATTTCATCCCAGGGATGCAAGGATGGCTCAACATACACAAATCAATAAATGTAATTCATCACATAAACCAAATTAAAAACAAAAACCATATGACCATCTCAATAGATGCAGAAAAAGCATTCAATAAAATCCAGCACCCCTTCATGAAAAAACCCTTAACAAACTAGGCATAGAAGGAACAGACCTTAAAATAATAAAAGCCATATGTGACAAACTCACAGCCAACATCTTACAGAATGGGGAAAAGTTGAAAGCATTCCCCCTAAGAACCAGAACAAGACAAGGATGCCCACTGTCACCACTTCTATTCAACATATTACTGAAAGTCCTAGCCATAGCAATCAGGCAAGAGAAGGAAATAAAGGGCATCCATATCAGGAAAGAGGAGGTCAAACTATCTCTGTTTGCTGACGATATGATCTTACATCTATAAAACCCTAAAGACTCCACCAAAAGACTCCTAGAATTGATAAATTCAGTAAAGTCTCAGGTTACAAAATTAATATACACAAATCAGTAGCATTTCTGTACATGAATAACAGTCAAGCTGAGAGTCAAATCAAGAATTCAATACCATTTACAATAGCTGCAAAGAAAATAAAATACCTGTGAATATACTTAACCAAGGAGGTGAAAGATCTCTACAAGGAGAACTACAAAACACCGATGTAAAGAAATCACAGGTGACACAAACAAGTGGAAAAATATCTCATGTTTATGGATTGGAAGAATCAACATTGTTAAAATGTCCACACTGCTCAAAGTGATTTACAGATTCAACATAATTCCCATCAAAATACCAGCTTCATTTTTCACAAATCTAGAAAAAACAATCCTAAATTCCATATGGAACCGAAAAAGAGCCCGAATAGCCAAAGTGATCCTATACAAAACTCTACAAGCCTATAGTAACCAAAACAGTACGGTACTGGTACAAAGGTAGACACATAGAACAATGGAACAGAATAGGGAACCCAGAAATAAAGCCATATAACTAAAACCAACTGATTTTCAACAAAGCAGACAAACTGCTCAGGAAAAGACACCCAGTTCAATAAATGGTGATGGGAAATTGGATAGCCACATACAGAAGAATAAAACTGGATCCCTATCTCTCACCATACAAAAAATTAACTCAAGATGGATGAAAGACTTCAATGTAAGACCTGAAACCATAAAAATTATAGAATAAAATGTAGGAAAAACTCTTCTGAATATTGACCCAGGCAAAGAATTTATGACTAAGACCCCAAAGGCAAATACAGCAACAACAAAAATAAATAGGTGGGCCTTAATTAAACTGAAAAGTTTCTGCACAGCAAAGGAAATACTCAACAGAGTAAATAGACAACCTACAGAATGGGAGAAAATATTTACAAATTATATATCTGACAAAGGGCTAATATCCAAAATCTACAAAGAACTCAAAAAAATCAGCAAGAAAAAGACAAACAACCCCGTCAAAAAGTGGGCAAAAGACATGAACAGATTTTTTTCAAAGGATAGACCAATGGCCAAGAAACATATGAAAAATGCTCAACATCACTAATCATCAGGGAAATGCAAATCAAAACCACAATGAGATACCATCTTACCCCTATGAGAATGGCCATTATTAAAAAGTCAAAAAATAATAGATGTTGACGTGGATGCAATGAAAAGGAACACTTATACACCATTGGTGGGAACATAAACTAGTACGACTTCTATGGAAAACAGTATGGAGATTCCTCAAAGAACAAAAAGTAAACCTACCATTCGATCCAGCAATCCCCCTACTAGGGATCTACCCAAAGGAAAAGAAGTCATTTTATCAAAAAGACACCTGCACCTTAATGTTTATCGCAGCACAACTCACAATCGCAAAGATATGTAATCAACCTAAGTGCCCATCAACTGATGAGTAAAGAAAACGTACGTATATACCATGGAGTACTCCTCAGCCATAAAAAGGAAGGAAATAATGTCTTTTACAGCAACTTGGATGGAGCTGGAGACCATTATCCTAAGTGAAGTATGTCAGGAATGGAAAAACAAACACCACGTGTTCTCACTTATGAGTGGGAGCTAAACGAAGGACACATATGGTCATAAAGCAATGTAATAGACATTGGAAACTAAGAAAGGGGGAGGGAGTTAGAGGGGTGAGAGTTAAAAATCTACCTGTCGGGGACAATGTACACTATTCTGGTGACGAGTACACTGAAAGCCCTGACTTCAGCATTCCACAATTCATTCATGTAACAAAAAACACTTGTACCCCCTAAATCTATTGAAATTAAAAAAAGAGAGAGAGGGAAAAAAAAGATTTTTCGCCACAGGGGACCTTGAGGTGGGTTAAAAGAATTTCTTTTAAAAAAATCAATTAACACATTCCTTATTGATCCTATTTTGTGAGCATCCAGAGCAAAAAGCTTCATTCTGTGCAATTCTTCTCACAACTACCAAATGATTGAGTTCTTTGAGGTACTTTGTTATATGGGTCAAGACAACAGAGGTATTTGTTGTGTAGGGCACTTGTGGAAGAATATTGTTTGTAAGCAGACCTTCCAAGCATTGGTGGAACAAAAGAGATTTGAAATACAGAACTCCCTACTAGAAGTGTTTATGGAAAGGCGTTTGTCTATCTTGGGCAATCTTTTTTTTGTCTAAGAAAAAGGATCCACTTTTACCTCCATAGGGTAAGATTCAGTGATTAAGATGCAACAGAGCAGAGGATCAAGAGCATGGACTTTGAAACCAGACTGCCTGGGTTCAAATCTCAACTCTGCAGCTTAAATGCTGTGTGACCTTGAGCAAGTTACTTAACCTCTCTTTGCCTTAATTTCTTTACCAGTAAAAGGAAATAATGATAATAATGCTTACCTCCTAGCCTTGTGAGAAGAAAATTAACTAATACATTCTAAGTGCTTCAAATAGTGCCTGGCATATAAGCAGTACTGTTATTAATTCCCTTCCCAACTCCTACCTCAGCCTTGGGCTATTTTGGCAGTGGTTGCATGAGCTATGACTGCCCTTCAGCAACTGAAAAACTAGAGCAGATACATATCTTTTAGCATGAGTGGAGGAAGGTCCTCCCCAGATACACACAGCTAGAAGGGACAGACTTAGAAATGGTAAATGATCACTTTCAGAACTCTAGCCCATATGTTTCCCTAGAGCAAATCACTTCCTTCCCAACTGTGAATTTCATGTAAGAGAATAAACATTTATAGATAGCTGGAAAGAAGCAAGGCTCCATATAAGGATATAAACTGATGCTTGTCTTTACCAGATGCTAAATCCCTGAAAGGACTCTCTTAAAACAAGTCTTTAAACTACACAAAGCAAATTGTCAGTTTGGGGGGGAAATGAAGATTTTTAAGTCACCATTGTCTATTAAATATTGCAGTTAAAGAGAGAGAGAGAAAAAGAGAGAGAAAGAGAGAGAAGCTGAGCTTTATACTAAAAAGGGATTTTAAAGAAAAAAAAAAAAAAGCAGCCTGCACTACCCTGGGGGAAGGAGACCTTGTCTTTATTCCAAGTTCTGTCACTGATGAGCTCTGTGATGTGACCTTGGGTGAAACCCTCAACTTCTGGCAGGAGTCAGTTTCCTCAACTGTAAGATGAGGGAGTTAAACTAGATGATCTATAAGATTTCTCACAGCACAGACATCCTATGAGTTTGTAAAATAAAACAGCTGTCAGAAGTATCCAGCAGGCAACAGAAACTAACTCTGGAAAGTGAAGCAGGATCTTTTTGCACGGATATCACCGGTAGCTCACAGAATCAAAGGAAAGGCTGGGTAGCTCACAGAATCAGAACCAAGGCAGTCTGGTGGTGCTAGGGGAGGTATTGGGTGTTTAGAATCAGGAACAACTGACCTTTGCTACTGGAATGAATAAATTCCAATCATTTTTTCCACCCTGATGTCACTGCACCCAAAATCCAAAATCCTGGGATAGAGGGTCAAACTGGTCTAGCTCAGGTCACCTGCCGTCCTTTGGCTGGCGGACAAGAAACCTCGATTTACAGTCCCACCAAGACGTCGTTCGACGGGCAAGAGGTAATTCCCTAAGAGAACGCTGGGGTAGGGTTAAAGGGTAACGACTACCTGTGCAGCTCTTCACTACAAACGTGTCTGTCTTTGTGACACCACACACTGATAGAACTTTCCTAAGTGAAAATAGACGGACTATTTTCACAGCCCATCTGAAAATAGATGCAACTTTGGATAGAGGCTGCTGCAGAACAGCCTTAGCCTTAAGAGAGTGTGGTAGGGGAAAAACCAAGTCTGCACTTTGTTTTAAATGTTTCTCTGTTTGCTCATCTCCTTGGAATTGAGGAGTAACATTTACAGAGGCACCCAATAGTCATATTTCTCTTTTTCCTTGCTTACAGAGCCCTGTTTTTATTCTGATGATCAATTCCCCTCCCCGACTTGAGAATCAGGTCAATCCTGATTGGTCTGAACTAGTCATGATGATCCCATGCCGCTGCCGCTGGGTGATTTAAGGGTGGCCCTGTGACCCAGTTGTAGGTGCTCTGACATGAGAAGACATCTGCTGGGGGGGGGAGGAGACTTCTTATAAAGGTTTTGTTACTCTTAAAAAGGACATTGTGGTGTAACATGTGATGATTTTTGGTGCTGTGGCACCACCATTTAATACAGTCTCCTTGAAACCATGAAAGGGGAAGTCTGAAGACAAAAGCCAACAAGCTGAAGATGGCAGAGAGAAAAGGGAGGAAAGAACTTGAGTGCTTGACAATGTGAGTCTTGAATTAACCATCCCTGGAAGCACCCTATTCACAATGTCCTCTTAGGTAAGATAAAAATTCCTCTCATCATTTAAGTCATTTTGACTTGAGTCTTTTATCATTTGCAGATGAAAGTATTTTTTTCCTGTTATTTGTAGTTGACATGTAACAAATGTTCATATTTATGGGATATACATAGTGATATTTTAATACATGTATACAATGTGTAATGATCAAATCAGGGTAATTAGCATATCCATCACCTCAAGCATTTATCATTTCTTTGTGTTGTGAACATTCAAAATCCTTTCTTCTAGCTTTTTGAAAATATATAATAAATTATGGTGAACTATATTCACCCAACAGTGCTACAGAGCAGTAGAACTTATTCCTCCCATCTAGCTGTAATTTTGTATCCATTAAACAACTTCTCCCTATCCTTTCCCCCACCACCCTTCCCAGCCTCTAGTAATCGCAATTCTACTCTCTACTTCTTTGAGCTCAACTTTTTTAGCTCCCACATATAAGTGAGAATATGCAGACTTTATCTTTTTGTGCCTGACATTTCACTTAACATAATGTCCTCCAGGCTCATTCATGTTGCTGTGAATGACAGGATTTCGTTCTTTTTTATGGCTGCATAATATTCCATTGTGTATACCTACTTCGTTTTCTTTATTGATTCCTACACTGATGGACATTTAGGTTGATTCCATATCTTGACTACTGTGAATAGTGCTGCAATAAACTTGGGGGTGCAAATATTTCTTCCATATTCTGACTTCCTTTTCTTTGGATGAATGTCAAGTAGTAGCATTACTGGATAATATGGTAATTCTATTTTTAGTTTTTTAAGAAATCTCCATACTATTTTCCTTGATTGCTGTACTAGCTTACATTCTCACCAACAGTATATAAGAGTTCCCTTTTCTCTGCATCCTTGCCAGCATTTTTTATTTTTTGTCATTTTGGTAGTAAACATTCTAACTAAGATGAGATATCTCATTGTGGTTTTGATTTACATTTCCCTGATAATTAGTGATGTTGAGCATTTTTTCATATACTTTTTGGCCATAAGTATGTCTTCTTTTGAGTAATGTCTATTCAGATCCTTTGCTCATTTTTAAATTGGATTATTTGGGTTGGGGGGGTTGTTTGTTTTGTTTTGGTTTGGTTTTACTGTTGAGTTGCTTGAGTTCCTTATATATTCTGGATATCAGTCCCTTGTTGGATGAAAAGTTTGCAAATATTTTTCCCATCCTACAGGTTGTCTCTTCACTGTGTTGGTTTGTTTTTTTCTTTCTGTTTTGTTTTGTTTTGTTTTTTGTTGGTTTTTTTGGGGGGGGTTGTTTGTTTGTTTTTGCTGTACAGAAGCTTTTTATTTTGACATATTCCCATTTGTCTATTTTTGGTTTTGTTGTCTGTGCTTTTGAGGTCTTACCCATAAAATCTTTGCATAGACCAATGTTGTAAAGCATTTGCCCATGTTTTCTTCTGGTAGTTTTATAGTTTGGGGTTTTACATTTAAGTCTGTAATCCATTTTGAGTTTGATTTTTGTATATAGTGAAAGGTAGGGCTCTAGTTTCATTCTCATGCATATGGATATGCACATCATGCTAGGAGCACCATTTATTGAGGAGCATGTCTTTTCCCCACTGTATGTTCTTGGCACCTTTGTCAAAAGTCATTTGTTTGTAAATATATGGATTTATTTCTGAGTTCTCTATTCTATTCCATTGGTCTATGTGTCTGGTTTTACACCAATACCATGCTAATTTGGTTACTATTAAGTCAGGTAGTGTGATGCCTCTAGCTTTGTTCTTTTTGCTCAGGATTGCTTTGGCTATTTGGGCTCTTTTTTTGTTCTATATGAATTTTAGGATGGTTTTTTCCTATTTCTGTGAAGAATGTCATTGGTATTTTGATAGGGATGGCATTGAATCTATATATTGCTTTGGGTAATATAGTCATTTTAACAATATTAATTCTTCCAATCCATAAGCATGAAATGTCTTTCCATTTGTTTGTATCCTCTTCAATTTCTTTCATCAGTGTTTTGTAGTTTTTGTTCACCTGCTTGGTTAAATTTATTCCTAGGTGGGTTTTTTTGTAGCTATGGTAAATGGGATTACTTTCTTGATTTCTTTTTTAGGTAGTTTATTATTAGTGCATAAAAATGCTGCTGATATTTCTATGTTGATTTTGTGTCCTGCAACTTTATTGAATTTGTTTAACAGTTCTATGAGTTTGTTTGGTGGAGTATTTAGGTTTTTCTACGTATAAAATCATGTCATCTGCAAACAGAGACAATCTGACTTTGTCATTTCCAATGTGGATACACTTTATTTCTTTCTCTTGCCTAATAGCTCTGGCTAGGACTTCCAGTACTGTGTTGAATAAGAGTAGTGAAAGTGGGCATTATTGTCTTGTTCCATTTCTTAGAGGAAAACTTTCAGCTTTTCTCCATTCCGCACAATGTTGGCTGTGGATTAGTTATATATGGTTTTTTTCTATACCTAATTTATTGAGAGTTTTTATCATGAAAGGATGTTGAATTTTATCAAATGCTTTTTCTGCATCTATTGAGATGATCATATGGTTTTTATCCTTTATTCTGTTGATGTGATGTATCACATTTATTGATTTGTGTATGTTGAACCATCCTTGTATCCCTGGGATAATTCCCTCTTGATCGTGGTGTATTATCTTTTTGATGTGCTGTTGGACTGAGTCTGCCAGTATTTTGTTGAAGATTTTTGCATCTATGTTCATCAGGTATTTTGGCCTGTAGTTTTCTTTTCTTGTTGTGGCCTTACCTGGTTTTGGTATCAGGGTAATGCTGGCCTCATAGAATGAGTTAGGATGAATTCCTTTCTCTTCAATTTTTTGGAATAGTTTGAGAAGAATTGGTGGTATTTCTTCTTTAAAAGTTTGGTCAAATTCTTTTTTAAAAGTTTAGTAAAATTTGGTCCTGGGCATTTCTTTTTTGGAAGACTTCTTATTACTGATTCAATCTTATTCATTATTCGCCTGTTCAGGCTTTCTATTTCTTCCTGGTTCAATCTTGGTAGGTTGCATGTGTCCAAAAATTTATCCGTTTCCTCTAGGTTTTCCAATTTGTTGGCATATTGTTGTCTGTAATCATCTCTAATGAGCCTTTGTATTTCTGTGTATTGTAATGTTTCCTTCTTTGTTTCTGATTTTACTTATTTGGGTCTTTTCTGTTTTATTCTTAGTCAATCCAGCTAATGGTTTGTTGATTTTATCTTTGCACAAAACCAACTTTTCCTTTTGTTTATCTTTTTTATTTTTGTACTCTCTGTTTCATTTAGTTCTGCTCTGATCTTTATTATTTCTTCCCTTCTACTAATTTTGGTTTTGGTTTTTTCTTGCTGTGCTAGTTCCTTAAGGGTGCATTATTAGGTTATTTATTTGAAATCTTTTTACTTTTTTCATGTAGGCCTTTATTGCTATAAACTTCCCTGATAGCACTGCTTTTGCTGTATTCCATAGGTTTGGGCATGTTTTGTTTCCATTTTCATTTGTTTCAAAAAATTTTTTTATCGCCTTCTTAATTTCTTCATTGATCTATTGGTCATTTGGGAGCATGTTGTCTTATTTCTATGTATTGTACAGTTTCCAAAGTTATTAACTTTTACTCCATTGTGGATTTTTATTCTGTTGTTGTCTGAAAAGATACATGAAATCATTTCAATTTTTAAAATTGGTTGACATTTGTTTTGTAGCCTAACATATGGTCTATCATGAAGAATATTCCATGTGCTGATAAGAAGAATGTGCCTTCTCTAGCTGTTGGATGAAATGTTCTGTAAATGTTTCTTAGTTCTATTTGGTCTATCTTGCAGCTTAAGTCTTATGTTTCTTTGTTGATTTTCTGTCTAGATGAACTGTCCAATGCTGAAAGTGGGGTGTTGAAGTCCGCAATTATTATTGTATTGGGGTCTCTCTCTCTCTTTAGTTCTAATAATATTTGCTTTATATGTCTGGGTGCTCCAGTGTTGTATGCATATATATTTATGATTGTTAGAACCTTTTGCTGAATTGATCCCTTTATGATTATATAATGACTTCCTTTGTCTCTTTATGTTTGACTTAAAGTCTACTTTGTCTGATATAAGTGTAGCTACTCCTGCATGCTTTTGGTTTCTGTTTGTGTGGAATATCTTTTCCATCCTTTCATTTTCAGTCTATGTGTGTTTTTACATAGGTGAGTTTCTTAGAGGCAGCATATAGTTGGGTCTTGTTTTTTTAACCATTCAGCCAGTCTATATTTTTTAATTGGGAAATTTAAACTATTTACTTCCAAGTTTGTTACTGATGGGTAAGGATTTACTCCTGTCATTTTGTTAGTTGTTTTCTCATTAATTTATATTTCCATCATTCTTTTTTTCCTCTCTTATTATATATCTCACAATTTGGTGGTTTTCTGTAGTGATAACATTTGATTCCTCGTTCTCATTTAGGTAGCTGCTCCACCAGTGAGTTTTAGACTTTTGTGTGTTTTCATGATAGCAAATACTGTTCTTTTGCTTCCAGATGTAGAATTCCCTTAAGCATTTCTTGTAGGATCTGTTTAGTGGTGATGAATTTCCTCAGTTTTTGTGGGTCTGGGAAAGACTTTATTTCTCCTTCGTTTTTGAAGGGTAGCTTTGCTGGATATAGCATTCTTAATGGACAGTTTTTTCTTTTAGCACTTTGAATATATCATCCCATTCTCTTCTGGCCTGTAAAGTTTCTGTGAAGAAATCTGTTAGTCTGATGGGAATTACTTTATATGTGACTTCATGTTTTTCTCTTGTTGTTTTTAGGATTCTCTCTGTCTTTGATTTTTGGCAATTTGACTATAATGTGCCTCAAGATGGACATTTTTGGGTTCAACCTATTCAGGGATTTTGAGGTTTCTGTATCTGGATGGCTATATCTCTCCCAACACTTGGGAATTTTTTAGCTATTATTTCATTAAATAAGTTTTCTATACCTTTTCCCATTTCTTCTCCTAGAACTTCCAAAATGCAAATATTTGTTTGTTTAATGGTGTCCCATATGTTATGTAGGCTTTCTTCATTCTTTTTTATTCTTTCTTTTTTTCCTTGTCTGACAGGGTTATTTCAAAAGACCTGCCTTCAAGTTTAAAAATTATTCCATCTGCTTGATCTAGTCTATTGTTGAAGCTCTTGATTATATTTTTTACTTCATTCATCAGATTTTTCAGTTCCAAGATTTCTGTTTGGTACTTTTTAATGATATCTATTTCTTTGTTGAGTTTCTCATTCAGACCATGAATTGTTTTCCTGATTTATTTGAATTGTCTATCTTGCTGTCTTGTATCTCACTGAATTTCTTTAAGATCATATTTTGAACTGCTTTTTAGACATTTGATAGATTTCCTTTTTTTGTTGTTGTCTTTATTTGTTTGTTTTTGAGGCAGGGTCTCACTCTGTTTCCTGGGCTAGAGTGCAATGGCATCATCATACCTCACTGCAACCTCAAATTCCTGGCCTCAAGCAATCCTCCCACCTTGGCCTCCCAAAGTGCTAGGATTATAGGCATGAGCCACCATGCCCAGCCAGAATTTCTTTTTGTTGGGATCT
This sequence comes from Daubentonia madagascariensis, assembly GCA_023783475.1. Taxonomy (NCBI): domain Eukaryota; kingdom Metazoa; phylum Chordata; class Mammalia; order Primates; family Daubentoniidae; genus Daubentonia; species Daubentonia madagascariensis. The sequence continues at coordinate 11,873,536 of JAKFHU010001978.1, forward strand.
ATTACTAGAGAATTAGTGTGTTCCTTTGGAGGTGTCATTTTTCCTTGCTTTTTCATTTTCTTGTGTTCTTGTGTTGATATCTGTGAAATTGGTGTATTAGTCACTTTATCCAATTTTATGGACTAGATTTCATAGGGAAAGACTTGTTCTTGTAGATTTATCTACAGCATCAGTTGGGTAGGGTGCTTTGGCTTTGGTTCTAGATGGGCACAGTAGTGTGGTCTCTGTATCATTTCTTTGGCTGTAATCAATGTCAGCAGTGTCTGCAGGTTCCTCAACAGCCTAGGCTGTGGTTGTTTGTGGAGGCTGTGATGTAGCTTTCCTGGGAACAAGGAGGCTATGCAGGCCAGTCTTGAGTCCCTGAGAGGCTGGCACAGGCATGCCACAGCCCCACCACTGGAGGGGGGTGTATCTGTTGACAGTGATGGTGGCAGTCCCTGGGCAGACTGTTCCTCCAGTCCCTGGGTGGTGCTCACAGGCAGGCACTCGTTCCTTGGTCCCCAGGACAGGATGTACTTTGGTGGTGGCTCTACTCCCAAAATGGCACTGTGCTGCAGCAGCCTGGGCCCCAGGGGGTGGGGGAAATCCAGCATGAATTCTCTCTCAGAATAATGCATTTGCATGGACTCCAGGAAGCTTCCTATACTAGGCTCAGGATCTGTGAGGGCTGAAGGGCTCTCCTGTGGCTAGGACTGCAGGTGTCTATGGTGGGAATGTGGACTGCTGGGGCTTTCCTACCTACTTTTTCCCCATAATGGGGAGTTCCTCTTGGCTCCAAGCTAATGCCAGCCAGCTGCTTCGATTCCCTCTCTATTCCCACCTCGAGTTTCTATGCCTGGGAGGGTCTTTGTCATTTCTTTGATGAATTCCAGTGTTCTCCATTAGACTCTATATTTAACATATGGCTATCTATTTGTTGTTTTGGTCCTTTTTTGTGGAGGGGGCAAGTACTGGGTGCCTCCAGTCAACCATTTTGATCTATTTTCAGATGAAAGTATCTTAAGTGATAACCCATAAATCTGTATTCTTCCAGTAAGCAGCAATGTTATCTCCATATTCCCCTCTGGTAACAGCCTCAACTCTCAGCAGGAAGAAAGAACTTTTCAGGATGATTTTGTGAGGTATGATTTTTTGCCACAGTGCTCTGTTTCCCCCCTGCCTGTGCATGCACACTCCATCTTTTCCTTCATATCACAGAAGCTTCTAGACTAACTACTCTGTCTTCACTAAAGTTCCTAATTCCCAGTTTGCAGAAGATTTTGAAAATGTATTTTTTAGTTGTCATTCCTGTAGGTTAATCTGATACTATATCTTATTTAGATTTATAAAATATAAGAACTCCCTTCCACTCATTATCCTAAGATCACTACCCAACAGAATATCACAAACAGTTGGAGATGCCTAAGAAATATGCAGACAGAAAAAGAAGAAAAGAGAAGTACAATAGACAAGGAGACAGAGAAGGAAGGAAACAAAGTCACATAGAATAAGTTGTGTCGGAAAATTGAGTCCAAGTCTTTATTCCACCATGTGTTACAGGAAGGGAAAGGAATGTAGGCGGGAGAGAGACAGAAGCCAACTACCAACAGAGGGAGACAAGAAGGAAGGATGCAACTCAATACAATATTAGTCTATTTTTAAATTTGATTTTATAAAATATTGAGTAGATACAAAAGTATACTTTAAAATATGTGTAAACTATATAGAATTATAACCCAAAGAACTCTCATATACCCACCACCAAGTTTATAAAATAACAATATAATTGGGCTAGAAGGCCCTGGTGTGTAGATCTCCCATTCCATCCTCTTAGAGGTAACTCCTATCCTGAATTCACAGCCAACACCTTCCAGACTCCACTCATCAAGGCAAGTATTGCCAGCGGGGAGCAGGTTGGGGAGCAGCAATACCTGTCACTGGGGAATCAGGAGCTGGAGAAGATGTGGCTCCCACTCTCACCCACAGTCTGGTGGGGAAAGAGAAATGATTATCACTAGCCGTGGCACAAGACAGGAGGTGAGACATACCATAATAAGAGAACTGAACCCTAGGGAAACTCAGAAAAAAACAGACATTATTCCAACCTGAGTGAGCAGGGGAAACTTCATGGACAAGGTGGCCTCGCTGCCCTTGGAGGGTAAAGGATTTCTAAAATGGGAAGGAAACGGCAAATGTAATGTAGAAAGACAGCAGGGAAGAGAAGGTTTTCTGAATGACTGCTCTATCCAGGGATGACTAAGTACAGGGGGGGAAAGAGTTGAACTTAAGGATAGGATGAAAGTACAGATTTGGGAGGGAATCCTCTGGAAATGGAAAATTCTTCCAGAAACTAAAACTAGTAGCTATAAGTTTGGGAAGTATTCTTTTTTGCACACAGAAGCCTAGAGGGTTGCCCTCTGAGCCTCTTCTCTCCTCCTTTCCCTGCCCACCTCTCTCCCACCCCTGCATCAGGTTGTTTACCAAGCACCACCAACCCTCATAGCCTGTCTTCTAGCCGTCTATCTCTGCCACTCTGAGTCACTGTGTCCACCCACTGACTGAAAACTGCGGCAGCCTCCTGGCATGCTGCTGTGTTTCCTCTCTCCCCTCTGCAACCTAGACCCGAATTCTTTGAATGGAGGGCTAAGGTCCTGGCTGCTCAGCAGGACATAGAGGTCAAGGAGGTGAGTATGGGTCACAGCTGGGGAGGAAAGCCAGCAGAGAAAGCCCTGGACACAACACTAAGCTATAAGTCACAGGGAGGGGGACGGGTAGGTCAAGGTCAGATTTGGGACCGGTTGAAAAGCAGAGTACACTAAAAGCCAGGGTCAGTGGTGTAGATTGGAAGCCATGCATCATGCCAGGCACCAAGGCCCACAGTTGGTTTTTATTGGGGTCAGTTAGGAGGGGAGGGGGGCAGAATGCCAAGCTAAGCAAGACATGCAGGGCCAGCAACCACGTAGCACTTCCAGCCAGACATCTTCTTCAAGGGCACAGGTGACCCAGCTTCCTTGCACTCCCAGATGAGAACATTGATGGTGCTTTCGGCAGCAGCCCCTTCTCTCAGCAGCCCCCATGCATTCTGCTCCCTTTGCCCCGTCTCTACCCCACAGTGCACATAGTAGGAGCAGCACAGGCTTTGCAGCCCAGCAGATCTAGGGTTGAATACCATCCATCAATAGGATTGACAAGATTCCCTTGGCCTCAGCTTTCTCAGGGAGAATGATACCTGTCTCGAGGAGTCATTGTGAGGAGGAAATGTGAATACACATGGCCCGAGCCAGATGTATAATGGGGGCTCAATAAATAGTTCGTCATCCAGCAAGTGTTTATGAAGAACCTACTGTGGGCCAAACACCCTACCAGCTGCCAGGGATGCCATGGTGAGCAGAACCAGATGTGTTCCCTGCCCTCGTGCAGCTTCTAGCCTAGAGAGGGAGACAGATATTAATTAATAACCAGGAAAATAATTCTATATGATAGGTATGAAAAGGGCTATGGGGGCTGACAACATGTATGCCTGGGAGGTTTGATAATTCTAACAGATCAGGAGAAGCCATCTTTAAGGCCCTGCTCAAAAGCCGCCTTCTCAGAAAGCCTGCCCTGTTTCCCCACAACTGTAAATGATCCTGTGAGCCCACAAATTCTCAGCAAGGAAGTGTGCATCCTGTAAATGATACTTCTCTTACCCTAGTGTGTCTAGTGTCTTAACTAGTGGTATGCATATCCTGTCTCCTCTACCAGATTATAAGTTCTTTGTGGGCAGAGAATAGGCCATCCACATCTTCGTGTGCTTCACAGTATCTATTGAAGTCTGTTATTTCAATAAATAAGTGAAATTACCTTCCTGAAAGCTGCCACAATTTTACAGAACTTGAAGCTTAATTTATGCCTTTTGTAAGCCAAGTTCCCATTGATTTGCAAGTCACTTGTCAGAACATAATAGGCGACGTGCAGGGAAGCAATAATTGGGCTTCACAGAAATTGTGTCATAGTCATACCTCCTAGAGTGGAGCACCCCGCAGTCCCGCTGAAAAATTGCAGACCGGCGCTTGACTCACCTATCAATTAGGGACACACAGACAAGAAAAAGTGAGACTAGTAGAATCCCATTTGCCACATCATTAGTCCCTAAATTTTACAATTAGAATCTCAGTTTGTGATCTAGAAAGAAAAAAAAAAAGCGGAGTACCAGAAAAACCTCTGTGTGCTGGAACATCCATTCCTGTTAGGTTACTTATGTAGAGGGGAAAAATATCCTTTCCTTCTACCCCTCTAAGTTCATAGCTGAGGCCTCTATAACAAAAGATTAACAAGAGAAAGACATACCGATTTAGTTAGATAAGTTTTACGTGACATGAGAGTCCTCATAGGGGAATGAAGAGCCGAAGAAACAGACTTGAATGTTTTTTATTGTAGGTTTGATGAAGAATGAAGAGTCATGGAGATATATGATTGTGCAAAAAGAGTTTGATCTGATAGTAATAAACTGGAGAAACTTAGCAAGGCCTGTTTGTTCAGATTCTTCTCTGTGTCCCCGTGTCTTCGGACATAAGGAAGCTCTTTTCCTCTAAGTATAGGGAGGGCACCTCTCACATGAGGGTCTTAGGATCTGTTTTAAAGGAAGGTCAGAAAAGGTTTTATTACCTTCTTCAGAGGAGAAGGGTGGCAGGGGACGGTCAGAGTGACCTTCCTGCTTTTGCCATTTTCTCAAATTCCTTCAGCTTAAAATATTCAATATGCCAAGGTGCCATATTTTGAGGTAGCATGTCCTAAACCCCATAACTTAATATTAAAGCTCATCCTGAAGTTAAACTCTGCAAATCAACTCAGATAAGCAATTTTAACCATAGAATGATGCCAGGAGATTAAGTTCCACCTTAACTCTGGGAAAGTATTTTCATATTTTTCAATGTTAAGAGCTGCCCTCTTGTCTATATGTGCTTTTTATTATAGCTAATAACTATAATTGTCCTTGACATCAAGGATGGCTTTAACAAATAGGAAAGCCAAAAGAATCAGAGGAAACCTTTTGCTATTAGATTTAAATACTCAAGTATTTCATTTAAACTCTTTATTTTGGTATCTTTAAATTTTTTAAACCATCCTGGTGCCAAAAGGAGACAAGATTTATAAATACAAACAAATGTGTAAACAAACAGCTGAGGCTCTTCTAAGTAATTTGCTAAATACAGTAGAAACAATCCATCTGTATAGGAAAAACCATCAAATCAGTATCTGCAATGTGGTCCGATGAGAGAAAGGATTTTCATCCTTGATCCTGTTTTTGGTTCCTCAAAATTAAAATCTTGGGTCCATTCTAAGCTGTAAAATGACAGATGAAAAAAGAGAGTATGCATTCTCTTGCTGTTTCCACGAGTTTCATCAGCTTGTTTTCCATGACTCATAAGGGCTTCTTGAAAAAACTCATATTCCCTTGATCTCATGGGTCAAATGAATGCTTGAGTTAGTTTCCATTAACCAGTCAGCATTTCTACTGCTTTCCTATTGTGCATCCAAACATTTACCAGTCTGCTCCTTCCCAGAATAAAATTATGAGTATTCCTCAAAAGAGTTCAGTGCAAATTGTCCAGGGATAGTCTGAAGATGTAAAAAAAAAAAAAAAAAAAGCAAACAAATATTATTCACACAAAAGTTTTGTTAAGTGTTACCTGAATTAGAATTGGTAGAAAACAATTTTAAAACTGTTTATTATAAGAACACCAAAAAACTTCAAGTCACTGATTCCGGGCACCTTCTGATCCTATGTTATGTGATGGAAAAACTCCCTAAGAAGACAATACGCTCAGTAATAGTAAACTTTTCAGCCTAACACCTAGGAAACCTAGGGTTTCCTCTAGCCTCTACTGCTACAGTATGTTCGGCTTATTTTCTACATTTGTTAAATGAAAGTGTGAGTATTCATGCAAGTTTCTTTCCGTTATAACATTTCATGATTCTAGTAGAGAGACACAGAAGCTGGGATTTATTCATTCACTCAGCAACTACTTATTGAACACCTGTCAGATGCCAGGCATCGTGTCTGGTGAGAATATTCTGATATACTCTCCTGGTCCTCTTTGAATACCTCTACCATGTTACTTGACACTCTTTATTGTAATTAGGGGTTCCCTAATGTGATTCCTCCACTGACTGTGTTATTTTTGCCAATGAGTAGAATTCTTGACACACAGTAGGCACTCAAAAATCATTTGGTGAATGAACAAAGAGGAGCTCTTCACATGCAAAGTTGAGCATCCCAGAATGAGGACCAGAATAAAAGCTATCAAGCATAATATCTAGCAATATTTCATTAACACAATTGTATGCCTACATTATAGCCTACCTAGGAATTTCTGAACCAAAAGTAGACCCTGGTTGCACTAAGACCCAAGCACTAAGACCTGCCTCCTTTTAGTCCTGAGCACAAATGTATCCTTGGCATGTTAATCTATGCTGGATCCCCTCGGTTGCCTCTTCAGATCTGCTCTCCACTTATTCTCACCCTGCTTGGTGCCCTGGGAAGCCAAGAGGCTCCAATGCTCTCTGGCTCTGGTCGGGTTTGGCCAGTGGGGAGTAGTACTAGTGCCAGAAAGGGCGAACAGCAAAGTGGGGATATTTATCCTCTCTCTTCAGGGCGACCACAGGCTATAGTGTCCCTTGGCCAAAGATCACAGCTCCCATCAGACAGCCCTTCCTACATAGTCATTCTGTGTGTCTGTCTGTCTGTCTCTGTCCCTCTGGGTTCTTTGTCCCTCTAGTCTTAAGGACAGCAGCAGAGCCCCACTATGGCTAGTCCCAGAGTGCTACGCTCTCCCTTTTGATTTTCCCACATCCTGGCTTAATATGCCCTTCATTAAACTATTCTCAAATTATTCAGTTTGAGTATAACATCAGTCCTATCAGGACTTTGACTGGTGACTACCCAAGTATTATGAAGAGTAAATGATATAGCCAGTCACCACCAAGCACGATAAGAAGGTACCAATAACTGCTAGTTTCCCTTCTCTTGCCTGTTATCATTTTTATACTCCCTACAATGGCCATTCATAGTACTTTTAACATACTGTCTACTTAATAAATATTTGTTGAATGAATGAAAAAATGTCAAAGACACTTCTGACCACAGTTTTAGACTCAAATACGTGGAAATCAACGTTAAATTTAGAGAAGCTTTAAACTTGAATAGTGGGAGGGGAGGTGCTTCTGCCTTACAGACCTCACCCTCTCTCTTCTCATGCTCTGGCTAAATGATGCTCCACTCCAGGAAAAACAGCACCAAGGGATAAGCTGACATCTCAGGGCAGTTTAACAGACTAAGAGATTAGTTATTTAACAGACTAAGAGATTCATTTACTGATCCTTCCAGATCTTGGAGAAAACAGTGATTTTATTTCATGTCATCTAATTCATAAGAACTGACTTTGAAAATTCATCACTTTCTACCTCCTACCCCTAGATAGAAATGTAGTTTGAGGTAAACTGTACCTCCTTGAACATACTCCTGTTTATAATGAGTAAAGTCAAATAGTCCATAAAGCCGGATCATCACTCACCGTGTACGCAGATCTCGCTGATGCACTGTGGAAGTAACTCATAGTTCTGGTATTGGGGGAAGCTCTTCCTTGACCTGAGCCACAGGCAGCCTCTGCGTGGTCTCTACTGTTTAAGAAGGTGAACCGTTTTAGTCTATATTTAGTTAATAGCAATGCAAAAAAGCGCATGATATATTCTAACGTAGCAAGTGTAGTAAGAGAACCACGCCCTACATCTAGGAAGGATTTTGGCAGTTTCTACCGCTCAATGTCCTGCCTACAACTCTGACACTTTAACCCATTCCTCTCAACTATGTTTCTTTCCCTTCATTCTTTCCCTCAACTTCTCACCCCATTTCTTGGACACAAAACCTAAAGCCTAATTAAGAAGGAGCCACGTAGAGAAAAATTTTCAAGTACGATGTCAAGTAGCAAGAAAAGAATCTTAGTTAGGAAACGGACTGCAAACATTTTGTTCTATCACATTTTGTTGAAATATGTCCCTAAAAGAAATATTAATGATGTCCTTGATTTCAGGGACAATTTTACAAAGAAGCAAAGTTACATATTAGATGAATTCTAATCTATCTTCCTGCTCTATGATTATGTGACTTTATAAAATTCTTCTAACATTATCTTCAGTTGACTTCAAGGTAGAAGATGAGACTTATTTTCTACGTCGTGGCATCTCTCACTCACCCGAAATCTGGGGTCTTGGTTTCCTCGTTTTTATATTTTACGTGGTTTTTGTTTCATGGACATCTCTGCTTTTGATACAAAGCCCTGAGCACGGGTGAAAGTGAAATGACCTACAATTTAAAGAGAAGTTTGGGTAGTTGTTTTTTTAAGAAGAGAAATCAGAAAGGGGGACTTAAGGCCAGGTGCGGTGGCTCACGCCTGTAATCCCAGCGCTCTGGGAGGCCAAGGTGGGAGGATAGCTTGAGGCCAGGAGTTTGAGACCAGCCTGAGCAACAGTGAGACACTATCTCTACAAAAAATAGAAAAATTATCTGGGCATGGGGGCACACGCCCACAGTCCCAGCTACTGGGGAGGCTGATGCGGGAGAATTGCTTGAGCCCAGGAGTTGGAGGCTGCAGTGAACTATGATGACACCACTGCCCTCTAGCCTGGGCAACAGAGCAAGACTCCGTCTCAAAAAAAAAAAAAAAAGAAAAGAAAAGAAAGGGGGACTTAAGTGTGTTCAAGAATATGATGCTTCTTGTCCGTGAAGATGATCAAACACTGGTACAGGTTACTCAAATAGAAATACTGTAGAACCTTCTCTCAGAAATTTTTCTTTTAATTAGAAAATTTCTTTTAATAATAAAAACTTTATTTGAGGGATTTAATTTTCCTCTGCCAAAGGCAAGCAAGGTTATTAGTTTTTTATATATCAGTGTATATGTCTATATTATGCTATGTATATACACTGTATACACATATAATAATATATACTGTATATATAGTTTATGCTTATATACGTATGTGCTATTTTGATCCTTTTTTACAGAATTGGGGGCATACTATATACATATAAATACTTAGTAATATATCTTAGAGATAAGCACTTTCTCATTCGTTTTTACGACTCCCTGCTATTTCATGGCACAGACGTATCATCAAGTGTTTAAACAGCCTCTTCTTCAGATTGTGTCTAATCTTTTGATAGTGCAAACACTCTAGCAATAAACATTGTACATACATCATTTCTCTCTTGTATATCTGCAAGATAAATTCCTAGAAATAGATTCGCTGGCTCAAAGGGCTTGTGCATTTGTAACTTTGATAGTTATTGCCAAATGCCCTGTCATAGAAGTTGTACCAATTTACCCTCTGATGCATAAAGTATGTGAGTAGCTATTGTGCTTTGCCACAGAATGTTAATTAAACTTCTGGATGTTGCCAATCTGACAGACTAAAAAAATGGCATTTCAAAAAAGTAAATAAATAAATAAACAAATGGCATTTCAGTGTAGCTTTCATTTGCGTTTCCACCAGAACATAAGCTCCACAAGGACAAAGATCTTTGGTCGGTTTACTGCTGTGTCTTCTATACCCAGAAGGCCAATATTACTGACACATAGTAGGCACCAAAAAAAAAAAATTGTTTTTGGAAGAATTTATGCTGAGTGAGACTGAGCAATCTTTCATATATTTAAAAGCCATTTGTATTTCCTTTTCTGTAAGCAGTCCATTCTCCCCATTTGTCTACTGGATTGTGGTCTTTTCTTCATCAATTATTATAGTGGAAGGTCCTTATATGATAGGGATTTATCTGCTTATTTTTGATGAGCTGCAAATAATTTTCCCCTTTGGTTGCTTGTTTTTTATCACTTAGCTTGGGATGGCTTTTGCTGTGTACACTTTTTTTCACATAGTCAAATTTATCAGTCTCATCTGAGTTTTGTATCATGATTACAAAGCTTGACTTGGCACTTATAAATCAATTCTACTGTTGTTTCTTCTATTACTTTTATGGTTTCATGTTTCCATTAAAATAAAATGATAAATGCCAGAGGTGATGGATACCCCAATCACCCTGATTTGATTAATTCACATTGTATGCATGTATCAAAACATCACATGTACCCCATGAAGATATACAATGACTATGTGCCTATAATAATTAAAAATAAAAAGTAAATTTAAAAATAAAACATCAAGTAATAATAATAATACATTTTTTTAAAAATCATTGATCCGTTTGAAATTTACTCTAATGTTAGTGTGAGATCTGGATTAAGTTAATTTTTTGTCCTAAATGATTATTCTGTTATCCCAATACCATTCATTAAGTAATCCTTCATTTTCCTACTGATTTGATATGCCATTTTCATCACTTACTAAAGTCCTGAACTTTCTCGTTTTTCATTTGATATGTTTGTTTATCTAGTCATATACCAAAACCATGATGGAATGACTACTTCTCTTCTTTATTCTTCTATTTCAATTTTTTTCTGGTTATTATTGACAGGTTTTTTTATAGGAATATTTATATGTATTTGTTTATTTCAAAAATATTACATTTATTTACTGAGGAAGAATTGGCATTGTTATATATTCACCTTCCTTTTAAAACAGGCACACCTTTCCTTTTGCACACGTCATTTTTATGTCCTGCAGGAACATTTTTCTGAATTTTCTTATTAAATTTATGTATTTATTGTGCATTTCTTATTAAGTTTATTGTGCATTTCTTAAATTTATTCCTAGTTACTTTATCTTTTTGTAGTTGCTTTAAATGCAATGTGTCTTCTAATACACTTCTAACTGGCTGTTGTTTAAATATATGAATCCTATTGATTCTTTAATATTAATGTGTACCCTGTCCCTTGCTGAATTTTTTTACAATGTTTTTTAGGGAATAATCTTAGATTTTCCACATATATAATTATAGCATCTTCAAAATAAGCAGTCTTTTTACCTATTCTTTTAAATTTTGAAACTTTGTATTTCTGTTACCTAATTGTGTTGACTTCCAATTGTGTTACAGAATTACTTACAAAAGCATTACAGTTGTGTAATACTTCCAATACAATGGTAGATAAAGTGGCAATAGTGGACATCCTTGAAAATTTCTGGCTTTAGCTAGGCATCCTTTTAGTGTTTCTCTATTAAGCATATTTCAGTGGTTTTTGTTTGTTTGAAACAAATATATTTTATCACGTTAAGGAAGTACATATTTATCTTATTTTTATTAGACATTTTAATGAAGAATGAACATTGTATTTTGTCAAATGCATTTTTAGCATCTATAGAGACAATCAAACCATTTTTCCCCTTAGATCTATAAATATGATGATGGACATTAACAGATTTCCTAATACTAAACTGTCCTTGTATTCCTGGAATAAGCCCCATTTTATCATGGTAGTGGTGTGTGTGTGCGTGTGTATGTGTATATGTACATATTATTTTTAAACTGTGCTACTGGATGCTTTTGCTAATATTTTCTTTGGGATCTTTGCATGGATATACATAAATACATAGGAATAGATAGGCCATTTCCAGCAGATAATAAGAGCCCTTCACTGTGTCTAAGGAAATGCTAAAATCATCACTGAAGGTAGAATTTCTTCTTACAGAGCATTTATGCTCCTAAAGGTAAATGGTAAATGACAAAACTTCCCTGACTGATTAAGACAAAGGTGAGAAAATGAGACCTGAGACCCAGTCTTCACCTGGGCCCACAGCTACCCTCTCCTGCTCTCACAGATCCATTGCATTTGAGCCCCGTAGCATCCTTAACTTTTATTTTATCGTTATTAAGTACCAACCACATCTATGGGGCTAGCTCCGTCAGCCCAGTCTCACACTGGAAGTTCCTAGCAATCTGTGATTTTTGTCTTTCTAAATCTGTGTTTCTCAAAGGATGGTTGTGGTAAACAGAATTCTAAGATGGTCCTCAAGACTCTCACCCACGGTGTGCATGCTCTGTTTAATCTCCTCCCCTGGAGTGTGAGCAGGACTATGAACGGGATGGGATTTCATGCCTATGATTGGGTTATACTAGAAGGCAAAGATGAAGGGATTTTACAGGTGTAATTAACATGCCAAATCAATGAAAAAGGAGACGATCTTGAGTGGGCCTGACTTAAAGAGGTAAAAGCCTTTAAAAGAGAGACTAGGCCCTCTCTGAGGCCAGAGAGATTCTTGCTGGGCTTAAAGAAGCAAACAGGAATGTTATGAACTGCCTGTGGAGGGCCTTATGCAGGTGGCCTCTGGGACCTGAGGGTGGCCTCCGGCAGACAGCCAGTTAGAAGCCAAGGTCCTCCTTATACAACCCTAAAGAAATGAATTCTGCCAACAACCTGAATAAGCATGCAAGCAGAGCCTCCAGATGAGGATGCAGCCCAAGTGACATCTTTGGTTTCAGCCTTGTGGGACCCTGAGCAGAGGGTCCAGTTAAGCTGTGCCCAGCTGTCTGACCAACAGAAACTGTGAGATAATAAATGCCACTAATTTTGTGACAATTGGTTACACAACTACAGAAAGCTGATAAAGTGATCAGCAGGCCCTTGGGCCGAAAATCACCAGAGGTGATTTAGTAAGTAATTTAAAATGCAAGTTCTCAGGTCCTGTCCCAGATCTGTTGAATCAGAATCTCCCTTCATAGAGGCCTGGGAGCCTGAATTTTTACAGACATCCCAATTGATTCTGATGCACATTAAAGCTTCAGAATGAACTTGCCATGCAAATAATTGCTCAATCTTTGACAAACATCTTATAACCCAGAATTTGAGATTTGGAGATCGTTCTTTTTAAAGGTTAAAATATCAGAAGAGCCCATTCATGAAACTAACTAATTATCAAAGGAAATTAACAGGGTTCTTTTGGTTGGAAAGCCAAACCGCTCTCATTTGCTTATTCATTCGGTTTGCTGATGTTTTACAGCATAGTGTAACTGCAATTTACTATAGCAGGCTATTACCTGTCAAAATGATGGCTAGTCTGAAGTAATTCTCTAGTGGCACATTATCTTCAGTTTCTCCTGGTATGCAAAGTCATGTAACTTATATGGTAATAGCAAAACTTCTAAAAAATTGATTAAAAGGCAAAAAGGTAGGATATATGTCATTTTAATACCTTCTTCAGAATAACTAAAACAGGTAGAATCTAGTTCTACACTGGGAAATAGACTTCCTTTCAAATAATATTAATTCACTAACACTGTTAAGGCAGCAGGAGCAGTCAGAAATATTTTAAAACTTCACAGAATTCTTTTAATGAATTTGTCAAATCTCTGAACCAAACATATCTATGACTTTTTTTTTCCAAAAACCTCAGAAGAGACTAAAAAATTAAAAAGAATTCCAGTCTGAATTTTGACCTGGCTGAATTTAGTGAACAAAATGGATTTCCAGCAATAGAAACTTTGATTAAAAATGAAACTCCATGCCTTACGTTCTCAAATAAAGCCCCTATCACACCATCCATGACAATGTCCAGGTTGCCCTCTGATGCTTCTTTTTCTTTTTCTTTTTTTTTAAAGATTTCTATCGCTTTTCAAAGGTGTTTTATATCCATGGTATCTGATATCTAACCTCAATTCATCTTTCCAAAGTAACTTTTGATTCCCACTGAATAATGGAAACTTGCAGGGTGTTTTCATGACTTTGGTTCTGATGATTTTCATGTCAAAGACAAGGTCCATCTTCCACCACAAGGGCACACCTAAAACTTCCTTACCCTAGTCAACGTCCCTTGGCTACTACGGGAATTTGCCCCATCAATTTTTTATATTCTTATCTTTGAAAGTACTGGTTCAGCTACATTTCACTTGGTTATTAAATTGGAAAGCTGAAAATAGCTAAAAGCAAAACAAACTAAGAAGGAGTATATAGGTTTAGGTGATCACACAATGTGTGTCTCTCTGTGCCCTCCACTTCTCCAGTAGAGGACTTATCCAACTTTGTTGTAATTACTCATCTGCCTGCCTCCTTTAGTAGAAAGACTGTGTTTTATGCACTGTTTTATTCCCCAGAGCCCACCTGAAAAGCCTGACCCATAAGAGGTGCTCAGTAAATATGTGCTGAATGATTGAAAGGATGTCATTTAACTCCTCTGTGCCTCACTTTTCTCAATAACAGGTCACGGGTCCAGGCAGTACAAGGAGGCATCTCTGGAGTGCCACCAGGAATTTGACAGTAAGGAAAATAAGATGGTCCTCTGAGAGTTAATCTATAAAATCAACCCATGATCAGAGTACAGACTCACAAAGTCATCTTCAAAACAATTCCCAATCCAAAACCTGTTAAATCTTAAAAATGCTATGTTAAATGGGCCAGTCAGTCTACCCCTAAGGTGGGGAAGAAGGTCTCAAAGCTATCTGGCAAAGGAATGATTTTAAAACCCACCAAACAACACTTGCTTGTGATTCGACTTCCCACATGGTTCTGTCTAAGAGTGAGAATACCCGTGTTTGCTGGCAGAAGCATTTTGGCCCATATTTCTCTCAATTGGATCATTCTTTGTGAATTAATACATTAGCCTTCAGATTTTATAAACCTATTGGTGTGAGCTGGATTATACAATGGATCCTTCTTAATGTGCTGCCACTGGACCAGCTAAGCCCACAGACATAAAGGAAAGCATTGGACCAGATAAATTCACCACCATGAGGCACCTGAGCAGCCTTGTGGGAGGCAGGGGCCAGGCAGCCAATCCTGGCAGGGCCCTGGCCTTGCCCGATATGCTCTGCTCAAAGTCTGGGCAGCGGGTACTGACACCTGCACTACTCAGATCATTTCCCTGTGGTTTTGGCAAAACTAGTGTGGCTGACTTGAGGCTAATAGGAGGAAAATAAAGGTAAGGATAAAATGAGGTGAGAAAGGTGAATTTTTATGCGCTTTGAAAAATAGGAAGCATTATTAAGTGCAAAACAGAATATTTTTACCAGCATCCTTTTAAGCCCTCTCAAGGGGTCTGCTCAGGATTTAGTAAGACCCATAGATGTGCTCAGCTGGGAGGGCTATGGGTAGCTAACCTTGGAAATATTGACCCTCAGCCCTCCCTTCCTCTCTTTCGTACTCCAGAAGATGCAGCCATCATGACTCTTCATGGAGATAGTAGTAATGAATGTCTAAACTGGTGCCCACAAAGCACATGGTTTCCTCGCAAGAGCTGCTCCAAAAATGGAGGAATTCAGGTTAATCTTCACAGATCACTTTGGTCAAGATAGCTGTAGAAATTTCCAGACCATTTGGTGATTCTTACTCAGTTCTCTAATCTGCCTTCAAAAAACCTTGCAGTCTTAATTATTTCTTCATATTGCCATGGGAATTTAGAACTGCTATACATCATTCTGACCTTTTCATCACATAAAACCATTGGCACTTTCGTGCAAGCCCAAGATAGCTAGTAGCCTTTTAGGGCAAACAGAACCAATTATGGCAGCTTAAAATAGATTTTATTATTCAAGGTGCCAACTCCCTACAATGTCCAAGGCTCCATCTGTTAATAACAATGATCCTAATACTACTCATCTGCTCCAAATCTGGTCAATGTGAAAATCAAATGAGGATGGAAAATAAATGACTGAAAAATTATCTAGAATTAACAACTAAAGAGAAAAAGAAAAAAAAGAAAAAACCTCCTTGAACTGGCATCTGCCAATATTCTGAGCCATTGACTCAGTTCCTGGTTAATTCGTACTGCAGATATCCTTAATAATACTCCAAGGAATAAAACTGATAAAGTGTTTAACCATTTTCTTTTTTATTATTTTGGATAGGCATTATCAAAAGTAATAATTTAGGAAGGGAAGGTATTTGAAAGGTCTTTGTAAGACAGCAGCAGCTATTCTTTCAACATAGTCAATATAGAATTGTATTTATCTGGCAAATATTTACTGGGTACCTACTATGTGCCCATATATATGCACAACCCTTGGAGCTGGGGAGGCAGTGATGAGTGTCATCAGATAGTGTCCTTGACCTCAAGGAGCTAACTGGCTCATGGGAGAAACATCAATCAAATAACACAAAAATGTAAAATAGCTACAGGGGTAATTGCTACAAAGAGAGGTTTGTGGTGTTATGAGGGTGTGTAATAAGGGGAATTTACCCGTCCAGGAGGTCCGAGATGATTTTCTCTGAGGAAGTGTTAGTTAAGCAAAGATCAGAAGGGGAGGGTTGGAGCTAACTGGACAAAGTCAGGGTGGGAGGAGGGAGGTCATGGGGGAGGTAGGATGGTCCAGGCGGGGACAGTCGGTATAAAGACAGAGGAGATGCTTATGTGCATGTGTTGTATCATCAATTCTTCCAGACCTGGCATAAACTGCTGTCACATAAAGGTAATCAATGAATGAATAGTATAAATCATCCTATTCTGCCTCTAGAGTCTTCACACTGGTGAATTTTTTCCTGCAAAGAGAGTCATTCTCTTCATTTTGAGCCATTCTATAACCAAGCAGATGGCTGTAACCTTTCTTATTTTATGAACCTATATCTGTATTTTAAGAATCATAAATATGATAGTTCAGCAAGTAAAAATCAAATTTTCATGTTATCTTGCTTCATTGCAGGACATCTGGCACCTGTAATTTATCTTCTCTTCTGCAGGAAATTGAAACCTGCTTAGTCTTTATTATGCTGGCCATATAAACATGTTGCAAATTAAAATTTTACATTGCCATTAGTTTCATTTTGGGATAATATAAATTACTGGGTCATCCACTTCTTTTTGACATGTAGTAGTTCTCTTTCACAATAAAATTCCATATTCTTTTTTGCTTCATGTTCCCTGAGAACCCACCCACATTAACTGCAAAAATATTTCAGCCAATGCTGAAATGTTTCTTTGTGGATGACTCACATTGTCACACACAGCTCCTACAACCTTACAAAGAGAAAATGTTTCATCTCAGTTTCCAGTGTTCAGTGTAAAAGAGCAAGAAGAGTTTTGATCTGTGGCTTGAACCAGCAGCCCCCCATTCACTACCGCCATTAAGTGGTGTGCTAGAAAGTCGCCCATTGGACAAAACTGAGTTTGAACCCTGACTCTTGTAGGAACCAAGCTGTGAACCAGTTGCTTAAACTCTCTTAGCTTCAGTTTTCTCATCAGGAAAAAAAGTAGGTTCTTATGAAATTAAACGAAATGTGTGTGAAAGTGCATTGCCTATGGAAGGCGCTTAATGAGACAATAGTTTCCCTCTCCTAAGGCAAGCAGGGATAGAATCTCCTTAACTATGTCGGAAGCTCTATAAAGGCAGGGACTATGCCTATGGTATGTGTCACTATATCACCAAGGCTTAGCATAACGGCTGGCCCATAGTCAGTGTTCAGTAAATTATAGTTGAATATTTAAAGGTGAAGAATTTCAAGTTTTAAAGATTTCACTCTTTTTGATGGAGAATAGAGGGGAGGTAAGAAATGACCCCTTCATGGACCCATGCAGCAGGAGTGAGTGGAAGCTTTGATCCCAGAAACCTGATGTTGTAGATATTTATTTATTGAATGTCCAGCATGAGGTCATGCCAGGGGTGATCTCAAGTGTGCAGAAAGCCAGAGGGTCAGGTATTCCCTCTCCCTGCTTCCTGGCACCCAGAGTACCACTCTGCGGCCCACACACAGTCAATCAGGTACTCTTCCTCGGGACTAGCAATTCTGGGGAGAGATGCAAAGCTGCACGACAGTCAAAGGGTACCCCAGCAACTCAGAGAGAACATTCAATGATGGTGACACCAGCAGGGCCATTTGCACCAAACCATTCCTGTTACACAACTTGAACTGTATTTTTGGCTTCCTGGTCCCCTTTGATGCCTGTTTATTTTCCAAGCTTGGATTCCCTAACCTGCCTGTTGCTTCTATGGGCTACCTACTTGTTTTCCAATAAATTTCCTCTCTGTAGTCAATCAAGTTGGTTTCTATTGTTTGTGTCCAATGACTCAGGTTCTAGTCTAGTCTTTCCCAACATGGTCGACCCATTAAGCACTCTTTCTAGGGGTACATTTTAAAGTCACTTGTACATAGTTCTCAAATCCCTTCTTCAAGATGCTGTTATTCTTTGACATCCTTAGCAATTTTACAAAGTGTGCTACACATTCTTCAATGGAGCTGAATTATGTTCCCTCTAATTACTCTTTGTCCCCTTCATTTCCCAAACCCTCAGATCCATTGCTTGTTCATCTGCTCTTTTTACTCTACACTCATTTCCTTTTAGGACTTGTGATATTTAATAAGCTTTTATTGGCATGAACTATGTGCCAGATGTTATGCCAGGGACAAGGATACGAAGATGAATAAGACAGAGTCAGTACCTGTGTGAAGATAATAGTTGAATGAATAAGATGTAAAGTAGATTAATGTCCAGACAGGCAACAGAAGCTCTCACATTTCTCGAAGCAAGAAGGAAAATGTTAGAGACATATAAAAGGCTGGGATTTGATTCTGTATGACATCCCTTTCTGTAGCAATGAGACACATTTATTCTATCCGTGTTCACTGTACCCCTAGTATGTGCCAGGCAGAGTGCAGTGCCAGCGTCTTGGTAATCTCTCCTTATTCCTCTCTCGTAGGATGAATAAACTTCTTTTGGAGGATGTGAGCCCATCTATATTTGTGTGTGTGTGTGTGTGTATGTGTGTGTGTAACAACACTTACTTTGTAACATGTGAACAACTGGAGAGACATTCTGGAATGTCTGGCTAGAGTAAACAAACTGCTCTGCTGAATGTGACACGCAGTCACTGCCGCTTTGAACTACATTTTTTTTTTTACCCATGTTACTGCCTCTCCGGAGAAGCATGCTGGCACATTTTTTCCTTACATTCTCACTGCTGCCTATAATCCATCACTACAAAGAGACGCCTTAAAAACAGCACTCAAGGGAGACATGATTTCCTTTCCACTTCTCTCTCAGAAAGAGCAACTTATAATAGGGAGGGAAAAGATTTCATTTAGGTTAAAGGAATATAAATAAGAAAGAATCTCCTTCTCCCTTTACCATGCTACGCCTCAAAAGGATTCTTGGTTTTAAAAGAGGCCATCACCCCCTGGCCTGCACTAAACATTAATATTATATAACCGGTAATAAAGCCAGAGGATTTTTAATGAGAGCTGTTAAAGGGAAAGGATGGCGAGACAGGTTTCTTCAGTGAATGAAAATCCCAGGCTCATAAGAACAACTTGTGAGGTAAGTCTTGTGGTTAGCCAGTACTTAAAATTTGTGATTCCCTTGATTAGACGGGTTGACAGGAGAACTAAGGACTTTTTCTCAGACAAGACTGCAGTGCCCAAAATTATGACTTGAAAACAGAAATGACCAGGATTCCTAAGGCAACCATAAAGCCCAGCAAAACAGTGTTGAAATATTCTTGGTGTTTGGGCATTTTTACTAAAGAAGAGGAAAACACCATTTTCTCCTTTTAAAATGAATTTTGCCATTTAAAATAACTTTGTGGCTTTTATTTTATTAATCAAACAAATTTTCATTGACCACACAAAATTGCCATCAACTTAGCCCCCATTTAACTGGTGTCAAATGATTATTTAACTAATGCTTATTATCAGCCATAGCATAATAATTTTACTGATAACACTGTGTAGAAAGTCTAAATTTTTAAAAATTGGGCTCTTTAGCTGCACCCAATCTAATTTCTTCTCAAGCAAGGAGTCTGATTACCTGCTAATTTGAATAGCTACCAAGGGCCTCAAGTACATAGTCCCCTGTGAAATGTTGTGCAAATCTCTATGTGGCTACTGATGCAGCTGTGGGGTGGGGGAGGACTGGGGTTCGTTCAGTGTCCTTTCATTTTTGCAAACTGTTTACACACTAGATTTGAAGCTTCCTTTCTTTTCTAACTTCTCACAAAGTACGGAGGGGCCTGGGCACTGGCCGTGTACAAGGAGCTTTAGTAATATCACTCATAATTCTGTGGTTTCCAGAGTCAAGGATATTATTTCCGTTTGATGAAGAACAGGCTTTGTCTATTTCATATTCTCTGTCTCTCTTTTTAAAAATTGTGATTTGACCGCTTGAATTCAAAAGGAGGCTTCACAATTAGAAGGAAAAGATTGAAGCACAGCATCTGTGCTAACAGCCCCCTTAGCTGCTCTAATTAGGACTCCCTTATTCCATTTCTATTTCTCAGGAGAGGACAGGGGGCTTTTTAATTGGGGCTATTAGAAGTTCTCTTTACACAATGACACCCTCTGCTAAGTGAAGGCTTCAGCAGAAGCCATACCCCCCTGCAATTACTTCTCGCAATTCCGAGGAATAATGGTATCTTGTCTCATTTAAAAATAAATCGGGGACTTATTCCTTACTGCTTTCTCTCCTCTGCCTACTCACATGAATTTCTTCTTGCCAATTAAGCAAACTTTCCATTATTTGAGGAGGTAGTGTTGATCGTGACTGTCCCCTGATAATAAGACATATTAAACTAGATTTCATTTGCCCACAGCTCCTTTATTCCAGATGCAAGGCTAATTTAAATGAGTTCAGATCTCAGATCCTTAGTGTACTCTGGAGTCAAACAGTGCAGCTTTGGAATTTCCTGAGTGCTGTTCTGTTTGCATGCCACAGAACTCACCTGAAATAACCCGTACATCCGATGCTCTCGGCTTCTCAGAATCACTTCCTCTTAAAAGAACAGATGTAGTTTTGTATTTATGACCTATTCCCAGAAAAGAAATTAAATATTTAAATAATGAACAAGCACATTTTTAATATATATTCACCACGTTCGTTCAAAGGATTACCAAGAAGAATGGGCCATTCACAACAGGACCTGGAGTAGCAAGACACTCAGAGCTTTTCCTTATTATTTTCCATCAACAAGTACAGTTTCTTTCTAATCCCAGTGGCTTCTCTACAACCATAAATGCCATTATGCCATCTCTTCTAATGGAAAGCATTAGCTCTATGCAGAAAATCATATTATTTATATTATTGTATACATATATATGATGTACAGCATATTTAATGTATATTTAATATTCAATAATACATAATGTCCTAAGTGATGTGAAATTTTTCATTACTTTATATGCTTGGATTGCAAGGCAAGCCTTCGAAAGCCATTAAGTCTGTCATTTGGGGAAATGTTCATAAGAACTTAATGTGACTTCCCACTACTGGTCTCTTTCTAGACGTCTTTTCTAGCTCACATCTACCTCTTTCCTAACATGTATTCACATGGAAAAATTGCTCAGGAAACTCAGAACAATGCAGTATTTACAAATAACATATATTTATTTAAAATAATATAATTTTCAAAACTATAAAGACTCTTGGTCTTAGTTCTGACATTTTACTAGTTGTATCACTTTGGATAAAACAAGCTCTCTGAGTCTTGGGAGGGGTTTCATCTATAAAATGAAAATAATAGCACATTATTTATGTACTTTAAGAATTAGTGAAAATGGTTATTATACAAATATACAGTATTGATGATGTTATTAATCACTGCATTAAGGGCTGTATTACTAAAGTATCAATGACAAGACGATATGAAACTGCCTTCAAAATTATCTGCAACATATATATAATCAAAAGAATTAATGGCAACTTTACTCAAAACTGGAGGCAACCACTTACACTTGTTATGCCTACTGAAATGACTAACACAGCCTTGCCTGGTAAAGACCATAAGAGACTCGGGAAATAATACAACCACCACAACACTACTGTCCTTTATTGAAAACTAATTATGCACTAGACACTGTGTTAAAATTCTTAAGTAATCTCTTTATTTCAATGCTTACCTCAACCCTATGTGGTAATGGTGATTATGCTTGTTCTACAGAGGAGGAAAGGGATGGTCAGATACAGTAATTTGCTCAATATCACATATCTAGTAAGTGGTAGTAACAGAACTCGAACATAAGTCCATGTGTCCTTAAAGCCTATTCTCATAGTGATACACTTTATACTGTCTGTAAGAGACCAAGTACTCATACTATAAACTGTCTGGTATTCAGCCAGTATATGCATGGGTACACACCAGTGGACCCTTTGTTGGCATGGGTAGACACCAGTAGTGCCATGCCAGTAGTTTACAATCAATGTCCATCCTGAGAGGTGGGTACCAGTGTCACACTAGTTGTTAGATATTTTTAACATTACTCCTACTGTCCTGATTTCCAATTATTCCTTTTAGTTCTGCCCTGCCGAAAATCTACTGACATCCTCACACGTATTAAGGATTGACTCCAGCTCACACTCACCACCTAGAGCCACTGTGCTCAAGATCCCCAACTCTGAAATTCTCACCACTTCCTGTTCTTCTACCTCTCTCTGCCCTCACTTCTGCTAAGCCCCTGTTCAACCGCCAGCCCACCAACTTCCTCCCGCTCACCCAGTCTTTCTTCCCCTCCTGTTCACTTGTCTGAGTAGAAGACAGACACAGGAAGCTTCTTGAATGCCGGTGCTTTTATTCCTTGAATTACCTAGATCGTCACTTACACACAGTAGGTGCACAATAAATGCTAAATTGAACCAAAAAAGAAATTACACCCAGAGATAAGATTAGGATATCCTTAACACTAAATGGTTTATCCTAAATGATGGATTTATTTCTCAATACTTACTCTGCCACTTCTGCACTCTCCTGTGGCCTTCAAGTATTTTGTGGAAAATAAGGATGATCAAAAATATAAAAACTAATAAAACTAAAACGTACCAAGTGATCTTCATAGAACAAATGACATCTGTAAAGAAAAAAATACTATAAAAATACAATAAAATTATGCAACCGATAAGAGGCAAAATGGCGGTGTAGCTGAGTTCTACTACATATTCTGCCCTGAACTGAAAAGCTGACTATACAACCATCACTATTACAGGGTCACTTGCTCTCCTGAATTCTTTTTTGATGTACTAAATGAAGGTATTAAATGAGGAAACTTGACCGGGTAGCTTCCAGGGATTTGTTTAGTTCCAAAATTCCTGGGTTAATTCCACTTACAGGTTATACTGATATTAGTTTCACTATCATTGCTGTCACTAGGGTAAAACCACAGCATAATTTAAGAGAGTCCCAGAAGCAGAGCCATTTGTCATTAACAATTTGGCCCTAGACCAAGGAGCCCAAAAATATATCCTCCAATCAACAAAGATGCAGTAAGTACAAGGAGGATGGGGAGGAAAGAGAAAGGCAGGCAAAGACAAAGGACTGGACTGAGGTATATAAGTGACCAGGGCAGATGAATAACCAGACCCTCTTTCCACAGGGTAATAGGCAGTACAGTGGCTTGTATGACAATGATCACATAGTGCATGCATTAATTAAACATAGTTGCCCTGGCCTAAATTTAATAAGAATACAGGTATAAACTTGTTCATTCAGATGATAGTGAGGCAACATGGGAAGGATGGTCACTATCCATCAATAGCTTAGCACAGTCTCCCTTGGTCCCATGAAAACGCACTGGCCAGCAGACCCAGGAAGCCAGTATTTAAACAAGGGTGACCTCATCATGTCCAACACACGACTGTCTACTGACTTTCCAAGCCACCCTATGTACCCTCTTCCTTACATACAAAACACAGCTAGTGCTTATTCAACTTAGCAGAATATATAACTTGTTTATACCCTTGGATGACTGCCTTCGTGGTGCTGGTGATCTGGGTATTTCCTTCACAGGAACCCAGATGTACACTAAATAGGCAGGCATTCAACACTCATTTAGAGAAGAGGCTGAGTGGAGAAAGGGCATAGGTTGACTAGGATGGCAGCCCTCAGCCTCCTTAAAATCATCCCATGCTATTCCACTGCCAAGCTTGCCTTCTTTACTCAGCAATAGAAAAGCATGCAGTCAGCTGGGCTCAAAGGCTCATGCCTGTAATCTCAGCACTTTGGGAGGCCGAGGTGGGAGAATCTCTTGAGGCCAGGAGTTCAAGACCAGCCTGGGCAGCATGGCAAGACCCTGTCTCTACAAAAATAAAAATTAAAAAATTAGCTGGGCATAATAGAACATGCCTATAGTCCTAGCTGCTCAGGAGGCTGAGACAGGAGGATTGCTTGAGCCCAGGAGTTCAAGGCTGCAGTGAGCTATGATTGTGCCACTGCACTCCAGCCTGGGCAACAGAGCAAGACTTTGTCCCTAAAAAAAAAAAAAAAAAGCATGCATTAAATGGCAGAGAATATTGGTAGTGCTAAAAAGCCAAGGTGGACCTGATGACCAAGGTGTCACTGAACACTGATAAAACTATGAAAAAAGAACCATGCATTCACCAAATTTATATTGCAATGCCAGAACATGCATGATTGGGACCAACCAGCCAGTGCCGCCTGAATAGGCATGAATTCAGAAGAGTCATCTCCCAATGTCCCAGGCTGCCCACCCACCTTTGCAGCCTTCTGGAAAAAATCTAAAGGGATAGTTTAAATTATTGTTTCAGAGTGAATTTACCAGACTGGACTAAATTTAGTTTCACCTCTTAATGGAGAAGGCTTTTTTAAAGGAGATCAAATTAGTCTTTACACAGCAGAGTAAACTATGAATAAATCTTTAAACTACACATAGCAAAATTGAATGTATTTTTTCTAGAATACAAGAGTACATATTTGTGCACCACTGCTATCTTTCTGAGTTGTTTATGCCCAAAACCTGTTAACTATCATTTCATTTTGAATTTAGAATCTATGAATTTTTTATTAACATACAAAAAAACTCTTAAAATCATAATTACAGAAGTGCTTATTTTCTCTTTATGTTTTAGAAAAATATAAAAAGCAATTAAATGGATATACAAATGTACATCGAAAAAATGTTTTTCATATCTATAATCCAAACCTCTTTATTTTTCAGATTTCACTATAGTCACTTTCTCTATGCAGTCTTTCCAGAATCTAGCCTCACTTCTGAACCAGAGAGAATGGACATCTCTGTTCAGATCTTCTCAGATCCTCTTCCATATTCCCCTCCTCCTTGAAATAACCTTCAGCTGCAGAGGCTATAGGGAGCTGGGCAAACTAACTCACAGGAGAAATTTCTTTGAAGTCATATTTTACTTTAAAAATGCATACACATTATATATTTCCGTTTGCTTTAAAATAAATATAATATTTTCAAAAATTATCTTTAAAATAATTAAAGCTTTAGAAATTTCTAAAGCAATCTGAAAGACTTCCATATGTCTGGAATATCAAAAAAGATGGCATATTGCTCCACCTGTGGCCCTGGGATGCCCTCGCTTGTGTACGTGAGGTGTCTCCCTCTTCCAGATTCTTTCATGTTCATCTAACTCTGTGTCTCCATGACTAGCACACTGCCTGGCATACAGCAGGCACTCATTAAGTGAATATATCATAAGATGCTTTCCAAGAGTAGATTTTTATGAGTGAAATGGGGGTACACTGCTTAGTATAAAGGATAAATTGTGATAATTCCAAATAGGGCAAACTAGGAAGTTCACCAGCCTTCAACAGAATCAAGATACACGTAAGATTTCTCTGTCAGCCTCACTTTTCCCGCAGAGTCACCCAGCGACTCCAGGTGCCTAATCTGTACCTCACTCTATCTTCCCAGCATTACATCAAAATTCCCATTTCATCTAGACCTGGTTCTCAGCTCTAAGAGAGGACATGTTAAATCAACCCAAAACAAAAATGTAACAGCCCACTACAATGTACATGGATATTTACATTTCAAAAGAAATCTCACCCTTTAGTACCAAGTGTGGTGATATTACTTCAAGCATGGCTGATAGGTGTGTCCGGAAGTTATTGCAGGGCAGAGCATCTTTCTAGTGCCCTCAGTTCCTGACCCATAAAGACCTCCTCTGCCTCGGGTTACAGCTAGGCCCAGTAAAATTCATATTTTGAAAGAAAAATACACAGAAAAAAAAGACTAACATTCTTTCAAGTCATATTATTTCAACAATAAAATTCTTCAGCTATTTGGGTTTCAGTTATGTGGTAGCCCTTACTTAATTTTATGTCTATATCTGATTATTCTTTTTCCCTCTAATTTCCTTAAAAACTTACTTTTTACATCCATTTCTAGATGCAAAGAAACATGTATACAATTACTCAGGTATTCCATAATTCTACAAGGATGGTTTATAGATTCTTCCTTGGTTGTCTCTTCTTCCATGATGGCAGCTTTTCTAGTGTGGGATTTTGGATTGCAGGTAGTGTTACATTCCTCCAAGGGGTCAACTAGAGGAGCTACAGTGAAGTTAAAATGTTGACAAGGCGAATGAAAATCATTTGCTTTCACTTCCATTGATCCTCTCATGATAAGAACTAGAAATAAATTAAGAAAATGTTATTTGCAAAATATTGATACATAATAAGAAAACATACACAATTCAAAACTGAATCGCCTCCTTTCTATACAAGAATATGGAAACAAGAAGTTACCTGCACTAAAAATAATTATTAAAGTGATTACATCTTTTAAGATCATGAAAACTAGATGGCGGTAGGGCCGAGATAGGATTGGAGCATCTCAAAGAAAATACAGACATTTCCCTGATGTGGGACAGACTGCATTTTTCCAAAGTGGTCACAACAATATTTCCCATCCCACATTGTCCTAGTTTTCTAGGGCTGCTGTAACAAAATACCATAAACTGGGTGGCTTAATGAACAGAAATTTGTCTCACAGTTCTAGAGGCTAGAGGGTGAGATCAAGGTGTCAACAGGGTCGATTCATTCTGAGGCCTGTGAGGGAGAATCTACTCCTTGCCTCTCTCCTAGAAAATGGTGGTTTGCTGGCAACCTTTGGCATTCACTGGCATGTAGAAGCATCACCTTGGTCTCTGCCTTCATCTTCACATGACATTCTCCCTATATGCATGTCTGCATCCAAATTTCCCCTTTTTATAAGGACACCAGTCATATTGGATTAGGGACCACTAGAATGACCTCATCTTAACTAATTACATCTACTATGACCCTATTTCCAAATAGTGTCACATTCTGAGGTATTGGGGGTTAGGAATTCAACAAATTAGTCTTGGAGGAACACAATTCAATCCATAACACACATGTTATTCTAAAACTTTGCCATCCTCTCATTAATAGGTGGAGTCGTAATTCCTTTCCTCTTGAATCTGGGAGAGTTTGTGACTTGCTTATAACCAATCAAATGCAGAGAAAGTGACACTGCATGACTAAGCTGAAAGGGAGAAGCAATTTCCACCTTGTTCTTCAGAACACTAACATTGGAGCCTTGAACCACTGTGGAAAAGTCCAACAATTTAAGACCATCATGCTGTGAAGTAGCCCAAGTAGAAAGGTGACATAAAGGAAACAATCAACTGAGTGAAAAAGCCAACTATATATCTGATAAAGGTTGATATCCAAAATATATAAGGAATTCCTACAATTCAATACAATAAAAAAAAAACACCAAATAACTTGATTAACAAATGGGCAAAGGACTTGAATAGACGTTTTTCCAAAGAAGACATACAAATGGCAAATGGGTATGTGAAAAGGTGCTGAGCATTACTAATCATCTGGGAAATGAATGTCAAAACCACAATCAGATACACCTCACACCTGTCAGAGTAGCCATTATTTAAAAAAGGTAAGTGTTGGTAAGGATGTGGAGAAATTGATGCCCTTGC
Source organism: Daubentonia madagascariensis (assembly GCA_023783475.1). Taxonomy (NCBI): domain Eukaryota; kingdom Metazoa; phylum Chordata; class Mammalia; order Primates; family Daubentoniidae; genus Daubentonia; species Daubentonia madagascariensis. The sequence continues at coordinate 11,901,076 of JAKFHU010001978.1, forward strand.
ACACTGTTGGTGGGAATGTGAAATGGTCCAATCACTATGGAAAACACTATGGAACTTGCTCAAAAATTTTAAAATAGAACTACCCTATGATCCAGCAATCCTACTTCTTGGTATCAAAAGAATTAAAATCAGCACCTTAAAAAGATAGCTGCACTCCCATATTCATGGCAGCATTATTCACAATAGGCAAGATAGAGAAACAACCCAAATGTCCACTGATAGATGAATGGATTAAGAAAATGTGATATACACACCCACATACACACACACACACAAACACACAATGGAATATTAGTTAGCCTTTAAGAAGAAAGACATCTTGCCATATACAACGACATGAATGAACCTGGAGGACATTTTGCTAAGTAAAATAAGCCAGTTACAGAAGGGCAAATACTGTGTGATTCTGCATATCTGAGGTATGTAAAGTAGCCAAATTATTAGAAACAGAGAGCAGAATGGTGGTTGCCAGGAGCTGGGAGGAGGGAGAAATGGGGAGATGCTGTTGAATGAGTATAAAATTTCAGTTATGCAAAAAGAGTAAGTTCTAGGGATCTGCTGTACAACACTGTGCCTATAGTTAACAATACTTAAAAATATGTTAAGAGGGTGTATCTCATGTTAAGTGTTCTTACCACAATAATAAGAATAACAGGCCAGGTGCAGTGGCTCACGCTTGTAATCCCAGCACTCTGGGAGGCCAAGGCAGAAGTATCACTTGAGGGCAGGAGTTTGAGACCAGCCCAGGCAACATAGGAAGACCCCCTCTCTAAAAATTTTTTTTTAAATTAGCCACGCTTGGTGGCATGCACCTGTAGTCCCAGCTACTTGGGAGGCTGAGGCAGGAGGATTACTTAAGCCCAGACATTGGAGGTTTCAGCGAGCTATGACTGTGCCCCTGCACTCCAGCCAGAGTGATACCCCCATCTCTAAGAAAATAATAATAAAGAATGATAATAAAAGACCACATAGAAAAACCTCTGAGACCACGTGAGGAGAGAGATGCCCACCTGCCTTTAGCTGTTCCGGCTCCCCTCTGTTTTAGCTCCAGACACTGTCTAACTCTAACAGTATGAAACATGCAAGCCAGAAATGCCCAGCTATGCTTATTCTGAATTCCTGACCCACAAAAAAGAAAAGAAAAGAAATAATAAAGTGATCGCTGTCGTTTTAAGCCACTGAATTTTGAGGTGATTTGGCACAGCCATTGCGACTGGGACAACATGTTAATGCACTGTTTTCACTTTTCAAGGAGGCAGAGAAGTAACATCTGCGAGCTAGCAACCCTTAAAACACTTCCCACTTCTTTCTCATCATAGAGGCACAATTTGCTTTCTAGTGAATTCAACCCAGAACCCTGGACTACTTGCATAAGAACCTCATCCAAAGTCAATGCCAAGAAATCTTGTTCCTGTCCTCAAATAATGGAAAAAAAATGCTAATACCTAGTGATACAAGAGACAAACTCACTGAATTGGTATAAGCAATAAATCTGATGCTTGGACTTGAGACCACCAGCATATTTTATGGCTGTAAAATAATTCTTTAATTTCTTAATGATCCAACTTGATTCAACTAATTAAATAATATATATTGATTCAATAATAAATGCAAAGTTCAGTTAGGCACTGCAGCAAATATGTAATTATTCTTTTATTTGTTCATTCTTTCATTCAACAAAAATGTATTGAGTGTCTACTATGTATTTTATCAGGCATTATGCTAAAAACTAGAGATATAGTAGTGAACAAAGACAAAGGCCCTGCCCTCAAGAGGTTCATGGGAGACTCAAACAAGTAAAAAAAACAATTCATATATAGTGGATAAATATTAGGCAGGAGTAGGTACAAATGCATCAAGGGTTCAATGATTCCTTGAAGAATTAAAGTTTCATTTTACTATGAGAACTGGTTTACTTAGAATTTTTTTTTAACTTACTACCTTTAAAGAGAGCTAAATAATCCTTTAACCATCAAACATATGGGAATTATAGTGGTATTTTCACATACTTTAAGAATAGATATTTTGTTTTCAATAAATCAAAGTAAACCAAAAACGAATAATATCCCAAACACCAGCAAGTCACTCATAAACAGCCACACCACCGAGTGTTCCAATGCCATGAATTTAAAAATGGAATATATTATTAATATTTTTGTAATAGAATAAGTTAATTTATACTCAATACATTTTATTCTCACTTTCACTTTTTGTTTACCTTTTGATGTTTGTTCCTGAGAAATAAAATCCATGTTTCCTTTGAACTCACAAACCAAACATGAGGAGCACATTTTATATTCACTTGTGACGTCTTGACAAATCCTGGTGAAGTTTTGACAATTGGAGTGATTTAGAAAGATTCCCATGATAATCTGAGTTTCCCTTACTGGTTGCGGAAAAGTTACAAAAGAAAAATTTAGATAGGAGAGTGAATAGGTGAAATTAGGTTGTAAACACACTTCCAGACATGATAGCTCCAATATTCTTTCTGTAAAGAAAAAAAAAATACTTTTTTTACTGTAAAATTTTGAGTTTTTGGCATTCAAATAAATACATGATACACTTCCAGTTTTTCTTAGGATTCAGTATATTTCAGCTTATCAGTGTCAAGACTTTTATTTTTAACATGAATTAACAATATTACATTTAAGTAGTTCTTTTTTAAAATTGTCAACATTCGCTACTGATTTTCAGAGAACAGATGTCCTTGAAGAGAAGTGCTTGGAAACCGTAGTATTTTAACCATTCTCTATTTGGGGAATTTTTAATGGATAAACCTTAGGTTCTTCTGAATCCATCTGTTCCAAAATAGACACTCCAGTCAATTGCATGGAGCTGAACAGGGAATGAAAACCTTGGACAGTATCTCTGTATTAGTTTCCTAGCACTGCTGTAACAAATTACCACAACCTTGGTAGTTCAAAACAAGAGAAATTCATTCTCTCACAGTTCTGGAGGCCAGAAGTTCAATATCAGTTTCAACAGTCAGAAATCAAGATGTCCTCAAAATTATCCCTCTGAAGGCTCTAGGGAAGAATCTGTTCCTTACCCCTCTTCTAACTTTTGGTGGATACTAGTATTCCTAGGTTTGTGGCCACATCACCCTAATCTCTCTGTCTCCATGGTCACATTGCCTTCTCCTCTGCGTTTCTGTTTTCTACTCTTCTGTCTGTGTCAAATTTCCCTCCACCTCTTTCTTATAAGGACATTTGTGACTGGATTCAGGGCCCACCAGGATAATCCCCTCTTCATAACCCAGGATAAACTTCCCATCTCAAGATCCTTAATTTACTCACATCAATAAAGACCCTTTTTCCTTATAAGATAACATTTATAGGTTCCAAGGATTAGCACATGATATCTTTGGATGGCCATTATTCAGCCTACCAGAACCTCCAAAGATGAAATTTTACAAGGTGACATCGTAATTTTTACCTTTGTCTGAAGGCAGACATCAGATATGGAAATGATGGTATAATAGAAAGGATACCAAGTTCAGAAACAAGAGATGAAGACTCTAATATCTGTCATTAGCCAAGATACTTAGACAGTTTACTTAATCTCCATGAGTCTAGTTTTCTCATCAGCAAAATACAGACAATAACTCTGGATCCTGCTACCCTCATGGGGTTATAGTAGCACCAAGTGATATAGTACCTATAAAAACACTTTTGAAATTTATACAAAATGTATATCATTTAAAAAGCAAACCCACATTCCAAAGTAAAAATTAAAAATTCATCCTTCATTTAGGATAGGATTATCTATGATTTAATTTACACTAATAATCAAACCTCATGATGTAAAAATTGGGAATTCCTATTTAGCAATAACGATCAACTAAGGAATAGGTAACCTCTCTTTCAGAAGATCCCAGTCTGACAGTTAGTATGAGAAAATAACTGACATGGTCAATTCCACCTTTATGTGGCTTCTTTACTATCTCTCATATACCCATATGGGGCAAAATATATTTTTAAGATTTCTAAATAATGTGTGAAGCACAACGAAAGAATTACTTCATTTTTCATAATGATTACTCGTAGTCATACATCTTGATTCAAATTTGAAAGAAAAGAAAATCAAGCTGGTGATTGGCATTAAAGCATGTTTTAAATTTGTGGAATTTGTATTTTAATAGTAACTCCAGAAGTGTTTAATTAATGGTGATTTTTTTTACTAGCCCTTTATAGTTGAAATTGCTTCTGTAATAATCATATTTAATTTCCAGCTATAAAAAATTTACTCAAATACACAATCTTATCATGTCTTAATATATTTATAATCAAAGTTGTAATCAAATTGTAAAGGTAATAAAAAAAATTGCATTCAGTAATAATGTCCCAGGAGGACACGGCAATGCACCATCTGATGGAACTCTATAATATATAGCCTTTTTTAATATCACTGAAATACATGAAAAACTTATTTCTTGCCATCTTTCCATTTTCCTTATTGGCATTTTTTATCTTATGAAATTTTCAACTTCTTGAATTTATATTGCTTGGATATGACCTAGAAGGCAGATAGAAAATTTCTGCTGTCAATATTGCAGTCTTCTTATCCAATAAGTGACCAGCTGGGCTTTCTAGAATTGATGATACATCCTTTATGTTTGGCTATGAGGTCATTTTATGATGGTTTTTAAACCTCTGTTTTAAATAATTCAGTTGGAAAAGAAATAAATAGAGGACACATCATTCCTTGGTATAATTTTAAAAAATAAATAAATTCTACTTAATTATTTTGGTATCAGGTGGGCTATATTCTCACCTCCACAAACAAGGATTTATGAATTTAACTACTGTCATTAATATTGCTGGAAGTCTGACATCTAAATTCTCCCTCTCAGAGATGGAAATACATCCCAGAATTACTCCAGTCCTAAGACTGCTCCCTTTTAGGGGAGGTATATAGAATACTAAATAGAATCAGGAAAATACATGACAATATAGGACAAATGCCAAAGTCAATTATTTTCTCTTTTTAAAGAAAGCAAGTAGTAAAACTAGAGAAATATCAACTATCTTTATTTTTTAATTTACAGTATAAAATATATCATATTTTACATTACAAAAATATATCATATTTTATGTACATATAAAATGTACTGTGCCAGTTAAAGAATAGTAAAAATAACAAACACCCATGTACCTATACCCAGATTAAAAAACAGAATATTAGCAATATCTTTGAAGGATCTCATCCCTTCCCACCCCTACAGCACAGCATATTTTAGAAATATATACATGCATATGGAGGAATATATTGTATGTATTCTTCTATGATTTACTTTTTTCTTTTTTTTTTTTTTGCTTACTACGTTGTAGCCATGCTGATGCACAGATCTGTAGTTACTTATTTGTGGCATTCTCATGAATGAATACACCACAATTTACTTATCCATTCTTTCATTCTTCTAACAGGAACATTGTGTTGTTTCCCTTTTTTGCTGTTATGAATAATGTTGCTATGAACTGTAACTCACACACACATCGCTGGTATGGATGTAAAATAGCACAACCATTTTGGAAAACAGATTTTCTTACAAGTTAAACATACACTTACCATATGACCCAAAAATTCCACTCCTAGAAATTTACATAAGAGAAATAAAAACATATGCCCACACAAAGACCTTTACATGAATTTTTAGGGCAGCTTTTTCATTTATAATAGCCAAGAACTGGAAACAATTCAAATGTCTGACAACTAATAAATATATAAACACCTTCTGACATCTCCATATTATAGAATACCACTCAGCAACAAAAAGGGAGCAACAATATGGATGAATCTCAAAGGCATTATGCCAAGTGAAAGAAGCCAGACACAAGTAACTACATATTGTATGATTCTATTTATGTGAAATTCAAGAAAATAGAAAACTGCATTGAAAATATGAGAAGGGCTCTTATGTAACGGAGCAAGAGGGAACTTATATCTTAATTGTGGTGGAAGTTACATTGTTGTATACATTTGTTGGAACCCATCAAACCTAAATGCACCTAAAGTGGGTACATTTTATTATATGTAAATTATATCTCAATAAAGTTGATTTTTAAAATAACACTACTGTGAATATTCATGAACATGTCTCTAGCGTAGTGAAATTGCTGGCTATTTAGAAAGTGCATCTTCAATTTTAATAGAAAATACCAAATCATTACACAAAGTGGTTGTGTCAATTTATACTACCACCTGCAATGTCCAAAGGTTCTCTTTGACGCACATTCTAGACAATGGTTTTCAAGTTTTGCCAATTTGGTGAGTGTTAAATAGAATCTCATCATGGTTTAAGTGTATATTTTCCTAGTTTTCTCTTTTTTTTTCTGTTTTTCCATTTTTTGTTAGGTTTGTCTTTTTCTTATTAATGTTCAGAAGTTATTTAAATTTTCGGTTTAAAATTTGAAGTTCTGTACATTTTGGATATCTTCTCACAGTTTGTACCTTAAATATTCATTTTCTTTGTGATCTTTTAGTTAAAGGAAGCTCTTGATTTTAATGTAGTGAATGTATCAATCATTTTCTTTATAATTTGAGCTTTGTGTCTTGTTTAAGAGATCCTTCTCCCTTAAGGTTAAAGAAATCTTCACCTATATTCTAAAAGTTTTAGAATTTTGCCTTTCATATTTAAGCTTTTAATACACCTGTAATTGTATACAGTGTGAGGTAGGGAACCAAATTTATTTTTTCCTTACCGATAATCAATTACACCAGCACTTACTGAATAGTCTGGTTTTTCCTCACTTATCTGTAAAGACACCTCTATCAAATATAAAGTTTCCACGTATATATGAGTGTTTCTGGGTTCTCAATTTTGTTCCTTCAGTCCGTTTTTCTGTCTTTGCAAAGATATTATGCTGACTTAACTAATTTTGCTTTATAGATGTTTTTATATCTGATAGGAAAAGTCCTCTCACCGTGTTCTTTTTTTCAGGACTGTCTTGGAGATTCTTGCCCCAGACCAAAAATAGATATTGTGTTATGAGTCCATTTAGGAGCTTATCTTCTATTTGGACAAGTCAGACAAAATATAAGAAGGGACAAAACTAATCTATGGTGACACAGCTCAATGTTGTCTTGCAGTTATGGGGAAAGATTTTACAGGAAAGGGCAGGAGGAATCTATTCATGGGGGTGATATAGATCTGTTACCTTGTATGTGATAGCAGTTAGATAGGTGCACACAAATGTCAAAATTCATGAAACTGAACACTTAAGATCTTTCCACTCTATTGTATGTGAATTATGCCTTTTTAAAACATAACCAATTGTTCCTAAAGATTTTTCATCATTATTGGATATTCTATAGCATATTTCAGCAATTTTAAAATATTAGCTGCCTGAATAGGACAGATCTTATGGTTTTGCTGCCTAATTTACAGAGACGGTCGTTAACATTTGTTGTTTTCCTTTGGTCACAGGTCTGCCTCTTTAACAATTGGCATAAACTGAAAAAGAGTATCAACTTAAATAGCAAAAACACAATTATATCTCAATTTGCGGGGAATAGTTGAAGGCTCTCTGCTAATACTGAGTTGGGAAAGGGGGGAAAAACATATTATGTTGTGTGTGGGTGATGTATCTGTGGTGTTAACCAAATTAGGAGCAAAGGGGTCTAGAGAGGATATGGATTTATTCATAGGACATTTGGGGAAGACCATTTAAAATGTTTGCTGGAGGCAGGGGGTAAAGTTATGGGTAACTTTTAACTTATTGTGGCAGTATTTGAAAGGCAAGTTTGAAACATAAGAAAGAGACTGCTCGTTTTACTTGTCAAAATAAGGGAAGTAAAAGCACATTACGAAATTCCCCATAGATAAATAAAATGGCAGGAAAATGACTCAGGGTAAAGAGACACGGATCTTTTAAGTAAAATATTCTATAAAATAAACTTCACTGCTGCACAACCTAAAAAAAATCCAGGTTTGTGATGAATTTTTATCTCTAAAAAAAAAAAGATGAGGGTAACACTGGGCCTGCCTAAATCACAAGACAGGTATGAAGATCAGATAAAAAATGCTTCCTTTGAGAAGGTTTTCTTTTTATTTCCTTAACAATGTGACTCAGAAAGCTTGCTCAATCAACACTCATTGAGTGCCCCCTAATACGACGGGTACTGTCCTAACTGCTTGAAATACATCAGCGAACAGACCAAAACCTCAGTTTCATGGAGCTTATCTTCTATTTGGACAAGTCAGACAAAAAAAATTGCATAATAAATAAGTAAATTATATAGGTGATAAAATATAGGTGATAAGAGAAAAGAAACAGAACAGTGTAAGGGAAAGATACATCACCATATGAATGTCTTAGAGAAAATCTTTTTTTCTATAAAAGCATAAAAGACGCTTAGTGGAAGGCTGAGGCAGGAGGATTGCTTGAACCCAGGAGTTAGAATCCAGCCTGGGGATTAAAGGAGGAGACCCATCTCTATCTCTCTCTTTAAAAAAAAAAAAAAAGGCAAAAAAGATATCCTAAGAGAGCATTTATCCACCAAAACAATGAGACAAGCAGTTAGTAAATACCCCAAGCAAGAGTTGTTGCTATTGCAACCTGATAGATGAAAGAGTAAGGCCAGGTCTCCCAAAGAAATGAAAAGCATTATATTCAGCACATTTTAGTTTGTTTTTTTTTTGCCAGCACATATTGTCTAAAATATATACACAACAATATCATCTCCATTAGTAGCCATTTTAAAACTATAATGATTCAGAAAATTCAGTAAGAAGTGAAGTTTTACAACAAAGTAAATTTATCCATCTAGTTTTATTCCTTCTTTCTGAAGGTTTTTAGGACATTCTTGAGAATTCACCCTAAGTAAGTTCAAATATTTAATGAATTAAAATGAGTTATTATATGTAAAAATACTTGGTGTAATACATGGTACCTGGTACATGTAAATATGAGTATTTGTTAAAATTTTTTTAAATTGTTTAAATAGTCATAAGGCTATATCCCTAATCTTACCGGGGATTACTGATTAAATTTTTGTGAACCAGTCAATAAGAAGAAAATAAAGTAGTCATTTTTGAGAGCTAGAATAACATTTTCAGGAAATTAACTGCAGTTACCCTCGATACACTGGTCTTTGTATAGACATAAATAATGTGAACACACGCTTATATACATCAAAGTTTATCCTATAGTTTGTAAGTGTTTAAAGTTCCTTTATCCTTTGTTTTCTTCAATTTCACTGGTCATTATCTACCATTTCCATCAGAAAGTGGGAAACAGAAGGAGAAATGAAAGCTGGTAAACATAGTTTATGTCAGTTTGTCTCTTAAAAGAAAGTGAGGGAGTCAAAACAGCTAAAATTAGGTTTGAGGTGTTTTCATCTGTGCTATTCCTGTCCTGCATCACCACAAATCACTGGGAGTAGACTTGTATAACTATAGTTTCTAGTTTCTGGAACTTTTGAGCTATTGATATGAGAACATTTTATTTTAAAATCAGTAATAATAATTTCTTCTCTTGGAAGGTGCTTCTGCAAGTGGGTAAGGAGGACTATTTGGTGAACATTTGAACCCTGACAGTTGTTATTTCTCTTTGCAAATGAAAATAGAAGGACCATCGTTCCCAAGACATGCCTGGAAGCAACATTTATGTTCCATTGCACCTTTTCTACATCCCTATTTTAGTAATCATAGAATTGTATTTAATTATTTGCCAGTCAGTCCTCCCCCAACTGAAAACTCCTTGAAGGAAGACTTGCCTTTCATTTTGGTAGCATCAGATTCCTAGTACAGGAAGACACTATTGATAAGTGAAAGAATAAATAAATAAAAGATCACTGGGATTTACGCAAGGGTTAACCAAGTGTCTCTCAAACTCTTAAGTCCAACAAAAGCAGGTTGGTAAAATCTCTTATTTGGGAGCAACCTAGCTCCCTTAATTGCAAGAAGCTCTGAGTCAAAATAAATCTGCCGTTCCTTTTGTATCTCCATCATCTACATGCCATATAAGTGTATCGAACCATTATAGTAACTACTGTATCTTAGCTGCCTTTCAGAAAAACTGAAAGGTTAAAAACACTGCTGTAGAATAGGTTATCTTGTGAATAGTGCACACCTAATGCAAACCCATTAAAACTTTCAAACAACATTAAAGTAGTTCCCCTTTTTTGGTAAAGTTAGACTAAATAGCTTACTCTGTGTAATTGTGATAATTGAATATTCCTACTAATGATTATTCAGAGACTCAGATTCATTCTTAATGAAAAATGATCAAACACGGTGCTCTATTTTAACTTAGGACTTCAGAGGGTTTATTATTTTGAAATCAAATCTATTAAACCTCGTGAATACATTATTCCTCATTAAGATTCTTTTTGAATTCATTTGACATGTTAAAGACAAGACATCAGTGAATAATTTATAAGTAAAAATCATTTTATAATATTTATCTTAGAAATTAAAGTGACTAGAACATAAGAAAAAATGAAAGAAAAAGCCAAAGTAACTGACAGGGTAAGCCTAAACGGGAATTTCACAAGGTTAATTTTAACACTTCTAGAACACTCTTAGCTTATCATCAAACAATTTTACTAGATACTTCTTTATTTTATGAAATACATTTGTTGACAATTCCACTCATATTTCATAGGCCAACTAGTATTGTGATTAAAAACTAATTAAAAAAAAAGCAAAACAATTATGTTCAAGTCTCCTTAGTTTAACCAATATAGGACTATGTAAAATCAGGCTACAGAAACATGTTCCTGGTGATCCATAAACCATTATAAAAATATAAAGCATTATTATTACATGATTGTATGTGTAAAACATTTTTCCTAAATCAACTTTTTGTTTATGGTGGCTCTGTGCAAAATTTCTACCACTAAATGACATAAGAGAAGACAATGGTTTCCAAACATTTTCGTTTGTTGGCCTCAAGCAGGGTTTCTTTGAAACAAAATTCCCAAATAAATCCAGCCTGGCACAGTGGTAAGGGCTGCTAGTCCCAGCTACTCTTGAGGCTGACTCCTGAGTCCAGGAGTTCAAGGCCAGCCTGGGTAACATGGCGAGACCTACTTTCTTAAAAAAAAAAATAATAATAATCCATCACCCCAAGAAGAGTTTGAAGAAATATCTATGCTGTTCTTGGACCAGGAAAAGAGAAACAGCTATTTTAAGTTTTGGGGAAGGCAGTAAAGGTAGTATTGGGAGCTGATGTCTTCAGTGAAACTATTAAGAGAACAAACATCATTATAAATGATGGTTAACTGTTGTCAAAATGAAGAAGAACTGACAAATTACTATTAAGCCAAGGAAGTTTGGCTAAGGTGCATTTTATAAGAGCTCTATCTTCTACCCACCAATACAAGGTGCCACTAAAGCTCCCACCCATCCCTCCCTATGAATTTCTCTGTGTTTCATGTCTTCTTTCTGCTCACCATGCCCCAGAAGGCCATGCTTCACACTTTGAGAAATAAGAACTAAAAGAACGATACATCCACCCCAAAAAGGAAAACTTTAACATGCTCTTGTAATCACCAGTTCTCCTAAAATACTAACCAATAGTTAGCAAATAGTTCATTAAATCTTTTTGGGGACAATTACCTAATTTTCATTAGATCTAACCTGATTTTTTGGAGGTGATAGTTTTTTGTATATATATATATATATATATAGGACCTACCTTGGATAACTATTAAATGAGCTTACTCTCAGCCCACAATATCTTAAAAACAGATTATCTTTGTTCTAACTATTCCTGTTGTAACACATTTTCACCCAGCGAAATCAAGCATTAAAAATATATGCTGTAATTACTTAATCTAAGCAACATAATGCCAGAAAACCAAATTGCAGTCATAGTGTTTATTTAGCAAAAATATTTTTATCTGGCTACTTAGTATCATGTACCTGCAACATTAAATAATCATTGAAATATGTCATCAAATACAATTAACAAAAGTATTTTTATCTGGCTACTTAGCATCACATGTATGCAACAATAAATATTCATTGTAGCAAGTCATCAAACATAAGTTTTTCTCTGATTTTAATCAAACTCATATAATAACTATTCAATGATGGAATACAGCATTTTCTTTTTATTTTTATCCTTATTAACTACTAGGGAGCACAATTGCCATCCAAATAATCACATTAATACATTTTTAAATCTTTTAATAACATACAAAAATAGTTTAAATTTATGTATATTTATTTTCCTAATCTAGGTCTCAGCAATCATATCCCAATTTTCTGAAATGTTCACAGAGTTAATTTTGTTCCATTTTTCTCTAGTCACAAATATACATGCACATCTGCTTAAATTTGCACTGGCTTTATTTCAAAATATGTAAATACTCTTACTTTTCAAAAACTGACAGTAAACTATTTGTGTGAAATAGTTGTGGTGAAGGAATTCAAGCATTTTTAACATAACAAATGTCACTTTCTTTATTAAATAATTCCAGAATGTAAAATCATACTTAAAACTGTTTTGAAGGAAACTGTTTCAAAGAGCAAAATCATGTGATGAGATTATTGTAAACTCAATGTTTGAAATTTAAGACTACATATTTTAAATATTTCTTTTCATTTTTATGTATGCTACATTAAGTACTATGAATAAGGTTACTGTGCTATTTAACAGTTAACTAAAATTGCAATCTTGTTTTATTAGTTTTTCAGACATAGAACTTCAGCCCATGCAGCACGTGTCCAAAAAAACCTTTCCTGTAACCATCAGCTGTAACCATTTTTTAAAATTAAGAAAGGAAAGCTAGATTTCAATTATGTACTCACCTTCTGATGTTTTGAAATATTCTGGCAAAATTAAAATGAATGTGATCACTATTGCCACAAATAACTTAAGGAGGGCTGTTTTTGTCATGTCTATTCACATGACACAAACGTGTTGCCATCCAGGACATTGATGGTATGTTGCTTCCTGCTTTAAATTTCATCTCTGCGGTACTTCAAGTTAACACAATTCACCTCATACTCACTTCCTTTTGGGTAAGACTTTTTAAAAAAAGAGGCCTTAAACTGAGGCTTCACTTTTGAGTCACTTTCCATTTAAAAAAACTACCCTTTAGTAAGCACTTTCAAACTATCTTCTAAACAAGAAAAATAAATGATTTCAAGAAGCAAGGGGGTCTTGACCTGATAGAAATTTGAAGCTATTTCTTTATGTTTACCAATGTGTGTGAGTAATTATAAACCCACAATATACTTACCAAAAATAAAATGATGAATGTCAGTCATGTCTAGGTTGTATGGACATCACGAATTTATTTACATATTAAATGACTTTTGATCCCTTTTTAGTGCCAGGTGCTGTGCTGAATTCTGGTGTTCAGAAAACAGTGTGTCTTGAAGAGAGTAAACAGTACAACATATGAGGCTAAACTAAAGGCACATGCAAAATTTTGGTTGTACTTTACTATACTGTATACAGCAACAGAATAGAACTCATTAACATTAAGCCTATAAACACTGTGATTATTGTTACAGAATCCACGTTGTCAGTTCCTATTTCAGAAAAAGATCTTTCAATATGATGATCCCAGTGAAATAAAATACTTTGTCTTAGAATATAAATAAAGGATAGGGAAAATTTATGGTGAATAAAGCTTATGTGCAAACAAATATTTTTACTTGGAAAATCCAGATATCCAATGTTTCCACTGTTTTTGTTTCCTGGTTTAAAAAAAAAATGGCAACAAATATCTCCAATCATTTTCTCTCTTCTCACTTCCTCCTACACCCCCACCACCCATCTTTTTCCACTATCCTATTTCTTGTTCTCACCCACCCAAAACTGGGCTCTGTGGAAGAGTGGGTGGGTAGGGAGTAGGAGGCAGGGGAGAAAGGCATGCTGTGAATAGGCTGTGAGTATGAATTAACTGTATTCTCCTCTGATTGGGCACAGCAATTTGATGGACAGATGGGAATCATGGGTTAGGAGACCTTAGGACCTAAGAACAGTCAAAATTGGAGTAGGATTTCAAACATGACTTATTTTAAGAACAGCATCAAGAATCATTCTAAGGAGGGGAGGAATTGGTAAGAGTCATGGCTTGCACTGTATGCTGAATGAGAAGCATTGGAATATAGGCCAGGCAGCAGTCTCTGTAGAGACGCTGGCGGAGAGGGGTGGGAGGCCGTCTCTTAATCCTTCTCATCTTAGGGGTTTCACCAAGTGGTCAGTGAATGATCTACACCCCATTTTGAACCTGTTTTAATTCCCCAGACATTATGACTCTTATTTTTTAATACTAACATTACAACTAAAATTTTACCAATGAAATGAAATTTAACAAGAAAGTACTGACATGGTATAACACCATTAACTCAATTTAATTCCTGATAAATTTTCTTTAAAAGGTAGTTAAACCACTTCTGATTTTTCCATTTTAATTTTGATTAATTTGTTTTTAATTTTTAATTTCTAGTTAATTTTCTAACTAGTTTTTAACTAATTTTGATTAATTTTAAAATTACTTTTGTTAGTACTTATTCTTTTCCATGTACGTTTTCCAACAACACTTTGGTTCATTTATTAATTCTTTTGTCCATATCAAATTTTACTGATTTGTAAGGGGTTTTTTTTGGTGGTAATATTTCTTCCAAATCTGCATCCACACACACACTTCCTGCCACTTTGACCTCAGATTCATTATCCTATTCTTGGACACCTGGAAGACAAATTTATCTAGTGGTTTCATAGGCCCTTTGTCTTTGATGGGCTGGCCCAGGTGCTCTGCAACTGGTTTCTCTGGTGACGTCCAGATGGTACATGTCAGGAGAGCAGCCCAGGGACCCTAAATCCAAGGCCACAGCCTGGCTGCTCTGCAGATATAGGAATCAGTATCTCACAGTCAGCCTGTACTGCACTTGCTGGACATCAGTTTGTCATCTCTGATTTAGCAAATCATGAGAAAATTAGGATATGCCCTCAAATATTTCAGGAATCTTTTAGTGTCCACAATTGTTCTATAGATTGCTAATTGATAGGATGGCCTTACTAATAAACTATCTAACAGAGAAAAATAAATTATCTGACAGAAAAAGGGAGAGAAAGATCACTGCCTGTGTTTGATTAACAGCATGGACCTTAACTTGCTGTCTTTAAGATTAACCACCTGCGGAGATTGTTTTTACGGCATTTGAAAAGAGCTGAGCAGACAGAAAGGGAGTGTAAATCCTCCTCCTTGACATCCACCAGACCAGACTGGCCAGACCACATTCCAGAGGAGGCTGATAAGACAGCCTCAGGAAAAAAAAAAAAAAAAACCCAAACACCCTAACATGTCGTGGCTGTCTCCTGCTAATCAGTCTACAGCAATAAATTTTTCTTTACCCCTTTACAAGCCGTGAGAAAAAGCCCAAGCCCGTTAGCCAGCACTTCTCCTTTCTTTCTCTTGTGCTGCACCCTTCCCACCTTTGGGAAGTAAATAAACTTCCTTTCTTTAAAACTATTCTAATCTTTGTCTCAAGAATTCTTTCTCAGCCATCCCCGTGAGCTCCCCACCCTAACACCAATCCAATTTTTATAAATACTTTTGATCATTCTGCCTACAGTTACTAACTGCTTAAAGTGTTAACAGAACAAAAGCCAATGACAAATTTCAAATATCCCTGGGTCAAATCTTCCAAGATTCAATGGCAAAGATTAAAATTAGAGTGTGAACTAAAATAAAATCTGAAGCCTCCTAGCTGACTGAATGGACACTATCTTGGCCAAAGGGACCCCAGCAATACCCTAAGGCTGAGTCACTGACTATGAGAAAGGAGGTCAGACATGCCTCATCATGTGCCCCTCCCTTCTTGGAGATATCCTTGTAACTTATTAACAGGCCTAAGGCTACACAAGACAAAGCTTAAACCACACCTGCAGGCCATCAATTTACTCAACAGATCATTTGATTTTTGGTAAATGTCCAGTGGCTCGTCTGTGATTAACAGACATCCTTATTTTAAGTTAAAACATTCCAAGTGTTTAAAGTTTAGACAAAGCTTCATTTCTTTAACCAATTACAAATCAAAGAATCTTTAAACCCACCCATTACCTGTAAGCACCCCCACCCCTTGAGATGTCCCACCTTTTCCAGCCAAACGAATGTATGCCCTCCACGTATTGACTTTGACTTAGGGTCTTACGTGTAGTTCCTGTCTCCATGAATGTATAAACCCAAACTGTAACCCAGTGACCACAGCCACCATGGGCACACTTTCTCAGGAACTCTTGAGGCCATGTGCTCTGGGCCAGTCACAAACATTTGGCTCAGAATAAACCTCTTTAAATTATTTTACAGAATTTGGTTTTTTATCCATTAACAAAAGGCTTAAAATATCTTGCTTTTCTCTGATTATCATCATTCATCCACTGAAATGTTTTACAACTGAAATTGCTAAACACATAAAATACATCATTAAATATTTGCATTTGAAACACCAGCAATCACTAAAATTTAAGAATTAAACTGCAGTTTCTTGTAGGTAATCCAACTTAAAATGATAGTGCCTCAGAAATAAATAAACATAGGTTGTGCTAACCCTTGATGTTACTTAACTTTTTATTTTATTTTGAAGATAAAACTGAAGCAACGGAAAAGTCAGAAACATAAACCTGGAGTAGAAAGTTTCTCGCTGTGTAAGAAACTTTCTTTAACAATGTTATTTGTGGCTTTGATTTATGTACTATGAAGAGTAGAGTTGTAGCAAATGCTAAACCTTTAAGTGTATGACTCTGGGTTATTATGAGAGTTTAATGTACATATTTACTTTGAGGAGTTGCGGGAAGCCAGGGGGCAAGGGTTCCCCTGCTGCCTGGAACTCTTCCCCGTCCCCCATAAAGAGTCTTGCTCTGTTGCCCAGGCTGGAGTGCAGTGGCATCATCATAGCTCACTGCAACCTCCAACTCCTGGCTCAATCAATCCTCCTGCCTCAGCCTCCTGAGTAACTGGGATTACAGACGCTCGCCACCACACCTGGCTAATTTTTTGGTTTTTTTTTAATAGAGATGGGGTCTTGCTATCTTGCCCAGGCTGGTCTTTAATTCCTGGCCACAAGGGATCCTCCTGGCTCAGCCTCCCAAAGCGCTGGGATTATAGGCATGAGCTATCACCCCCCAGCCTGGCATTCCTCTTTTGATGCATCTCCTTACATCTGTGCTTTCCTCTCCTGTAACCTCTGTTACCTATACCATACCTCTCAATCACCCAAACTTAAAACCACAGAAGTTATTTTTGAAGACTGCATTCAATTTTTAATGGTCCACAGATGGATCATAATTCCTCTAACCTTATTCTAATTATGTCATTGTTTAAATTTTATATATCATCACAATGCAAACACTCATATATATAAATCTTTGTGTGAGTCTGATTATACAGTAGAACCACTGAGACAAAGAGTATAAAGATTTTTGAAGTTCTTAATTCATATTGCCAATGGACTACCAGAAAAGTTGTGTCTATACACATTCTATCAACCATGTATGAGAGCCCATATATCACCAAACTTCAACACTAGTCAATTTAAAAGAAAAAAAAAGTATTATTTTAATTTGCATATCTTTGATCGGTAGTAATTCCGAACACTTTATATATTTGCTGACAATTTTAATCTCTTCTTTTGTGAATTGCCTGTTCATGTCTTTTACTGGAGGATTCATATCTTTCCTATTGAGTTATAGGCCTTTTTTCTTTTTCTTTTTCTTTTGTTTTTAGTTTAAAATTTTCAATTAGTTTTATTTGAAATTCTAGAATTGGGCAACACTTCATTCCATACAATAGAATAAGTGTTCCCAGCCTTTTTTCTCTATTGACACTACGTATCCTCTGCCTACATGTTGCAAACATTTCCCCCAGGTTGTCATTTGCCTTTTCATTTTGTATATGGTAGAGTTTTCTCCACCCAATTACTTTGTAACACATTAAAAAATATGGTGGTTTATGTACCTAAAAGTTTTATGTGGAGAAACATAGTTTCTCATTGTATTTATAATATTATATCAAATAATTTATAGTTTATCAAGTAGTTGTTTATTTTTAAATACAAAATTTACTTGCAGCCTGATTGTGGCTGCCTGGAACACATATTAACAAACATAAGAATCTTGGCCTTCTCCCTTGCAATGGAAACATTTGACTCTCTAATAATTTATTAGAGTTGATGATAATGCTAATAGCCCACATTTCCATAGTTTTGTTTTACAATTTCCAAAGCACCTTCACAAATGTTAGATTATAAAAGGAGAATCTAGGGACTGCTACAAATGGCTACAAATCCGCAATTACTTACCCACTGTGAGCTTCTCCCTCCTATTTCAATGAAGAAATAAGACATTAATAAATCTAAAACACAGGAGGTTGTTGCTACTACATTAGTGTTAATTTCCTAAGTCTTATGTTTCATATCTGAGATCCAGTTTCTCAAAATACTTAATGTATTTATACTTCTAATCAAGACTTAAAGTCTTAATTAAATAATTATACATTGTGTGCTAGTTACAAATTTTTTAAATGAAAGAATCTTTTATTTCAAGGAGCTATTCTACCAGAAAAGCAAGAGCAATATATTCTTTAGAAAATGATAAATTGCACACTTAAAAAGGATAGTTTAAATTTAACTTCTATGTAGTTATCTATTATTATATGAAATATACACTTGTATATACTTTATATGAGCAATATATTTTCTATTTTTTTTTTCCTAGTTGAAACTATCCTCAATTTTTCTGTGGAAAGATCTTTTTGGGGTCAACAGCAACAGCAGCAATGATCGATGACATTTATTGAACATTTACTATGTGCTACTGCAGTATGGAATTTTTATATGGATTATTTCATTCAATCCCCCAGCAACTCTTTCAGGGAGTTACTGTTATTATTACAATTTTATAGATAAAGAACATGAGGTATAGAGAACTCAAGTAACATGCTCAAAAATCATGTAGTTAATGAAGGGTAAAGCTAGGTTTCAAACCCAGACAGTCTGACTGCAGACTTAATACTCTCTACCCATTACAATATTATACTTCCACCCTCAGGCTGGGTGAAAAAATTTGTTAAGAAGGGTCACTTATAAAACAATAATAGCAAACACAAATATAGCTTTTATGATGCGCCCGACACTGCACTAACCCAGGGTTTCTCACTGGTAGCACTATTGACATTTTGGGATGGGTCCTGCTCTGTCATGGGGGGGGCTGTCCTATACACTGTAGCATATTCAGCCCGTAGCAGCCCTCCCCACCCCAGTTTTGACGACAAAAAAGTATCCAGACATTGCCAGATGTCCTGAGGGGACAAAATAGCTCCTACTTAAAGCCACTGCATGAAACACTTCACTTACATTAGGTCATTTAATCCTCATAACAACCTTATGAAATCGTTACTATCATTATTTCCATTTTACTCACTTCAGGCCAGTTCTATTCTAGGTAATCTAATCATCCAGAAAGTGAATTTAAAAGACAATCCATAATCTGGATTAGCCTAATTACTTCTAATTGTGTTACTGGCAGATAACCATCTACTTTGGTAATACAGCAATACTTAGATTAACACATTTTGTAGGGAAAAATAATCTCTTTTTAACAAGGTCTGCCTGAGTATGGAGAGAGGGCTTGGAAGTTCCAATCTCTTCATTCACTTTGTGGTTCATTCAACAAATATTTACTGAACACTTACAAAATGTCAAGCACTGTCCTGAACCTTGAAGATGATGTGGTAGCAAACAGGCCAAGTCCTTGCCCTCACTTTCTGGTGGGAGTGTACATTCAAATGAGAGACAATAATCAAGTAAATAATGAAAATAATTTATTTTAAGTTAATGTTATGCATCCTGAAAAAAATAAGGCAAAGTATGAGGGCGCAATGTGCCGGAAGGGAGTTGGGCAGGGCACATGTTGGTTTAAATAAGGATGTTAATGAAGGCCTTGTCATTAATATGACACTTGGGAAAAGGCAAAACTACAGGGACAGAAAATAGATCAGTGGTTGCCAGAGGCTGCGGATAGAGGGAGGGGTTGATGACAAAGGGGCACAAGGGATTTTTAGGGTGATGGAAATGTTCTATATATTGATTATGGTGGTTACACAACTGATTATACAACTGTATATTAGTCAAAATTCTAGAAGTGGACCATAAAAAGGGTGGATTTTGCTATATTAAATTATAACTCAATAAACATAATTCTCTCTCCCCGCTCACATGTCTTTCGTGTTTTAGAAACAGCGATTATTGAGAAAGGGGCTGTGATGTCTCGGAGCCTGTTGGCTCTCCCCTGGGCAGGAGCTTGAACTTAGTAGATGAGAACTCCAGAGAGAGCCTCAGAGCAGGCCAGCAGGGCACAACAGCAATGCCTCTGCTCACAGGGCTATCCGGAAAGTATCCAGCCATGTAATACCTTTCTCATTATATTAACAATGGCTGGATACTCTCCAGACAGCCCTCATACTTCTCTGCTTACCTTCAGGGGCTGCAGTGAGGTTGCTGCAAAGAACCCCAGGGCATAAGGGCACACAAGAGGTCACCCCTTCAGCAGCCAAATCAAGTCAGCTAGGCTAATCTGGCAAGGACAGCCAGCCCCTCAGAGAACCAGAAAAGGTGCTCAGCATTGCTCAGACACCCCAGGCTGTGGTTCACTGAGCTGCCCACTCTTTGTTCACTTAATGCATTCCTTCTCCAGAGGGGAAAATCTGGTTTGATCTGCCACCACTGGATTTAGAATCCTCAGAACTGGGCAGAGTTCACCCCAGGCCTTCACACTCAAGAGGTGGCAGGAGCCCAGCCCACATGTGGCTGCTTAGCTAACACTGTCCCCTTCCCAAACACCTGTGGCTGGAAAGGCCGTTTGTTTTCACTAACAAAACCTGCTGCACTGAGACAGCAGCCTATGCAGGAAATAACCTTTTGGAGCCACTCTCCTTAAAAGGACTATGAGTCAGTCTTGTCGGCCCAGCCAGTACACTGAGAGAGGGGGAGGCAAGAAGGGAAAACCATCCTGGAATGGATTCCTAGGACCACTGAAGTATTTCAGACTCTGGGAACAAAGTTTTAACAAGGAAATTCATTATCTTGTTAATCACATGCATAAAAAGAAAAGCATAATCAAAACATTATGATGCTAAATATAACAACATTTGACTCTTTAGGAGATAGGATAAAATCAATTGCTCAGAGTCTGCAAGTGTCAGGTCCAATAGTTCCAATCTCAGATAAAAAGAACTGACTGCAACAAGAGAGGCTGTCTGAATCTGAGTAATACTACTTCTTGGTTTTCTTGGGGATAGAGTGGAAAAAATGAAATGCTTACTTTTTTCCTTCTTTATATTGCTTAGACTAGAACTCCGAATGTCTTCAAATGTTTTCAACGCATGCCACCTTCTAATCACTGTTTTCATATCTCAGGTCAGCTGCTTGTTACTCAGACAGAATCCTTCCCCAAGAATCCTGTGCTACGTATAGTCACTGAATATAGAATGCAAGTGTGAACAGAGGATGGGTGCTTTTAAAAAGATAAACAAAATGGAGGCAGAAGAGGAAGCATAATGACTGATAAGAGCTTTTCAGTTTATATACCTATCTGATTCATCCCGTTCATTCTTTTCCCCAAAAGAAGTAGCACAGTGTCTTCCATGCTGTCGACCTCTTTATATTATAGTATTTAGTAAATATTGTTGAATGAATATTCTATAAGCAAACCACAGTAACAAACCTAAATGCTTAAACTTGTATAGTGGTTATGAACTGGTTCTCTGAGAACATGAAAACAGAAGCCAGATTGAGTGGTTCCTGTCAGTGAATCAGGAAATAATACATCAAATACAGAGATACGTTGCAGAGCATATTTTAACCCATGAGAACATCAATTAGTAGTCTTGCAACTATTATTTTTAAAATGTAAAACAAGTATATTAAGATGATGGAAGAATTTTTGTGATGCATGGAAATAAATACAAGTACTTCCTGTTCATTCCCTTGCCCTTGTAAGTTTCTTGAATCCTAAATTAAAGGCCTTCTAAAGTTTCATGAAACTGGTAGTATAATACAATAAATTAGAGGGAAGGTCCTCTCTGTATATTTTATAAGGCTCAGGGAAAAAATGACCATACTCAAATAAGTTGTTGTTTCTCAAGGCTTTGCAGGCAAGGGGTGTTTTTTCATTCACTCATTCATTCATTCAGAAAATATTTCTGAGTTCCTGCCATCAAAGACCTCTCAAGCTAGTCAGGGAAACAGACAAGTAAGCCAATGTTCACAGCCCATTGAGTAGCTGCTACAATCAAGGGGCACCCAGGGAACTATGGGAGCACAGAGGATGAACTCACTCAGCCTGGAAAGTTCAGGATAAATATTGCCAGAGGAGGTGACCTTGGAGCTCAGTCTTGAGGGCCAGCAGATATTGGAAGGGAGGGTATTCCAGAAGGAGGAAACATTTAAAGGCACAATTGTGGGAGAAATGTTATGTTCCAGATGTGCAAACAGCTCAGAATGGGCATAGGGCTAGAGAAGTAGACAGGGGTCAGATTATGAAGGACCTTACAACCATGCTCAAGTGTTTGAACTTTACCTTGAAGGCAATGGACAGTCACTAAAGTGAATTAAGCAGGGTCCTGGGGGATGAACAGAATTAGGTTTGTATTTCAGAAAGGCAAAAGAGACTGATGGGATAGTAAAAGTCGTTTTACAAAAAACATTTCTTCCTGTCAGAAAGTGTGGGCTGATTGTAGGAGACCTACTTATGAGTGGGTGAATGGAAGTGTGTGCCTGAAGGAACGCACGTTCCTACCCTATGCCCCCCGCACTGTGTTGGGCAGTCCTTACACCATTGCTCTGGGGACTGAAAGGACTGTCTGGCCTGCCAGTGGGTTGGTAATGACCTTCCCAACATTTGTAAAGAGGGAGTCTCAACCCATTGTGTCAGTCGCCCGGAAGTAGACCACACTCCTCAGACCACGAGTAAGACTGGTATGGGAGTGCATGTGGGACTTTTAGCCTTGGCTGTGACTGGGTCAAGCTTGTGGCTCCCATGGGGAAGACAGAAAAATGACCTTACCATGCAGAGAAAGAAAGAGAGCCTAGAGGGAAGGAAACCAGGCACATTGCCTGCAAATTTATACCTGCCCTTGGGGATGGAATTTTGTTCCTGGAAGAATGGAAACTGCAGAAGAGTAGCTGAACAAAGAAGTGAATTTATTGGTGTTGCTTATATTTTCCATAATAATTTCATTTTTATTCTCCTTTACATTTTAGTAAAGTTCGTTTTGAAAATTCTGGATTGGCTTAGCTGTGGTAAAGACAGCCAAGGAGATTTTCTCTTTCTTTTTCTTTTTTTCTTTTCTTTTTTTTTTTTTGTATTTGGGCCAAGTTGAGCAGGGGAACAAATTACCCTGGGGAACCAAGAGAAACTGGAGTGACAATCTGAGGTAACCTTCAAGGGGACAAATTTTTAGCTGGGTTTACTTGGCCATCTCTCTCTCCTGACCTGGAGATTTTCCTTCCAGGGGTATGACCTGGTCATGCCTCATGTAGCTCTGTATTTTAATGAAACCGTTTTGACATGAGGCTGTTCATGTCAAAACTTGGATAGCAGAAATACTGCTATAAAAGAAATCCTAAATCCTCTAAAAGAGATCACATTCTTGGGATCCAGATTTTGAACACATATACTGTATATAATCTTAGTTTAATCCTTTAATCCTCCCCACCCACATATTCAGTAAGCAGAGCAGAAAATGAAAAGTCAAACCCTTTTTTTATTAAGGGCACCTACACACTAGGGTTAAGTTCTGTTTACTGTCTATCAGTACTACACTTTAACCAGGTTAAAACATTAATTGTTAACCTTACCGTCATGATTATTGTCAATTAAAATTATTTGAGGATTCACAAAAGACATCATACTGACACTATCTATCAACTTATCAGTAGGGTAATGAAATTTTAGGTTCAATTATTCCACGTCTGATCATTGCTATGTTTCCTCTCAGGAAAAAGTATTAAGACTTTCACGGCATTTATTGATCCATCACTACTCTCTGATTCTGTGGATCCATTTATGGGCCAAGTTGTAAGATCTCAGCATAAATTCTTAGCTGTGAATGTTTCTTCAAATCCTGCTCCTTAGTATTGCCAGAATGAGAGATAAAAAGCCTTTTCAAATTCTAAGTTTAAATAGGGTAAAAGTGGACTGTGTTTTAGACCTTATTAATATATCTAAGTCTTATGACTCAGTTAAAAGATGAGTTGCATGGAAACCCATTGGCCATCACATAAAGGAATACAAGCTATGTCTCCTATGTGGAGGCATTCATTCGTTGAAAAAATATTTTTTGAGTGTCTACTGTGTGACAGACATGGTAAGTAATAGATACTGGAGATGTAACAGTGAACAAAACAAAGTTCTGCTCTCACTGAGCTTACATTCCAGTGGGAGTAGAAAGACAAACAGATATGTGTCAGGTGAGAAGTGAGGAGCCAGGGTGCAGTGGGGGTTGCAGGTTTACACAGGATACTCAGGAAACGCGACATGATGGAAGAGGGAGCCTGTTGGGTGAATAGCCAAGAGCCTACCAGGCGTGGGACATGCAAAGGCTGCACAGGAAATGCTTGCCCTGTTGGCAAACAGGAAGATGGCCAGTGTTGGGGAGCCACTGTTGGAAGGTGAGGCTAGCCCAGGGAGCCAGATTATAAGGGATGTTTTATTTAATTGCTTTTACTGGGTGATGAAGCAAATAAACAGAAAATACAGACTGGTAAATCAAAGAGAACAGGTTTCAAGATAGGACAAACAATATATTTAACATGAAAAAAGGAGAGGGTGTATGGGAAGTCCCATTTCTTAAATTAGGATTCATGTTTTACTACAATTGCAATCTGATTTGATTGCCATACTTTTCTAGTCTTTCTCATTATAAACCCAAAAGAAAAATACTGAATTAAAACTCTAAAACTTAACAAGTAACTATGAACAGGAAGAAAAAAGAAAACGTGAAGAATGTCATTTGCTGTTAGTGTGCACAAATGTTAACACTGAAAAATCAAATGAGGACCGAAACGCAGCACCAAATTCCAAAAATTCAGCCTATGGGTTTGTTTACACAAATGTTTTTTGTAGTTAAAGACAATGCTACTGAAGTAATTTTTACCTAGGCGCATAGTCGTCATTTCATAGGGGGTAAAAAGGTGTCTCTGCCACGTGACTCAGATTAAAAAAACGTATCCTGGGCTTTGTTGTTGGAGCCCTCCTTGAGAGTTTGCGATGTATCACCTTCTTGATTGTAACAATATTAAATCATCACATCCGCTTCCTTTTGAACTAGCAGTCCATGTCAATGCTTCATTGTTTTACATTATGTTGCTTTTTCTAACCACTTGCCCAAGTGGGAGTGCACAAAACATCCCTAAATATATCTCTAGGCCACCCCGGGCTGCTACCAGTTTGGTTATTTTATTCGAATCATCAGTCTTCTGGACCACTTGCTTTGCTTGCATCGAGTTTTTATTATGGAGATATACTGAAGATTTCCTGAACAAATATCATTTGGGGGGAATGACCACAATCAACCATCACAGAGCGCATACAACTAGCTCACAGTATCAAGTTATTAAATAAAGTATTATTTGAATTTGCAAATGTTTACTTTGAGAACCAAAAGCAGGTGGGCATTTCATTTACACATCACTCTGAGACAAAGTAAGGAAACCTCTTCCCTCCCTTATCCACCATGAGCTCCTGGGGGCAGAGACCACAGCTATTTTGCTCAAACCTGATGGTGAGTTCACATATGTAAAGCATTTTAGATTAGTGTTTGGCATACAGGCGCTGAATAAATTAATTGTTATTATCTCAACTTAGCAGATAGCTCAATATACGTTTGCTTAGAGGAATGAATAAAGAATCTACTTTTTGAGATTCTTATTATCCCACCTTTGGAAAACAATGATGACGGTCAGTGTTGAGGATTATAATTGCGATGGCACAAACCCACTACCTAAAGCACGGTAACGATCAGATTACTGCAAGGGGAAAGGTTACAGGGGCTGGAGAAGAAAGGCAACACTAGGTGAGTTTCCTCAAAACTCTGAGGCACGACAAGCCGGCTCGCTGATCGCCTTCCAGCCCTGCAGAGGGACCTCTTCCTAAACTTCCACCCCCAGGAATTCCCCTTACCCCAGTTTCAAGGGGCGGGGAACAACCGGAATCTTTGTCAGGTCCGCCGCGCCCCGCCCCCTCCTCGCCAGAGCCCCGCCCAGCCTGACGTCCCCTCCCCCCCACCAACTCCCCTAGCCGCAGCCCGCGCCCTTCCCCCTCCTGGTGCCCCGGCGCGAGTCGTCCGCGCGCGCTGCGCAGAGGGGAAAAGAAACCGCCAGCGGGGCGGCGGCGGCGCTCCCCAGGGCACGCGGCCGGCGAGGGGGCGGGGCCTGGCGCGAGGGGGCGGGGCGGGCAGCCGCGCGCGCCGCGCCGGGAGTGAAGAGCGAGCCAGTCCCCGACCCCCCACCCACGCGCCCGCCCTGCCTCTCCCAGGCTTCGCGACGAGTTTGGCCCCCCGGCCTGGCGCTGCCTGACGGAGGGGCAGTGGCTCGCTCTGGGCCGGCCGGCCGGCGCCGGGGGTGAGGCTGCCGGGAAGGGGCTGGGGGCGCGCGAGGGGCCGAGCATCCCTCTCCCGGGCTCGCCGGCCCCCGCCTGCCGCCTCCCCTCCTCCCCCCGCCGGGCCGCCCAGCCCCGCCCCGCAGTGACCCCCCGCCGCCTCCGGAGCCCGACGCGGTAAGTGCGACTTCCTCCACGGCGTCGGGGAGGGGGCTGCGACGGGCTGGCCCGCGCGACGGGGCCCGCTCCCCGCCCCCACGCGACCCACGCAGCGCGCCGGGCGCGAGGACTCGGCGCCCCCGGGAGGCGGCTGCGAGACCCCCTTGGCCGGAGGGGGTGGGCCGAGCGGGGCCTCCCTGAGCCGCGCCCGGGGCTCGAACCCGTGCCGGCCGCTCTGCCGTGCAGCCTGAGCCCGGGAGTCGCGGCCCGGGCCGCCCTCGAGTTGCACAAAGTTCTCGACGCGGCGTTGGTGGCCGGCGGGGAGGAGCGGACTGCAGTTCACAATCATTGCTGCTTTCCAGGACTCTTCCCACTAATAAAACAAACTGGAAACCATTTCGGATATTTTTCCTCATTGTTGCCTGCAGACTTTCCTAACAAGTTTTCTTTTAAATAATGGCCTCCCCCCCGGAGTGTGGAGAATAAGAAAGGGACTTTATTTTAATAAGAACTGATGTGCCCGGTTGGAACTTTTGCATTTAGTCATTTATTTCTTTGCGTACTCTGGGACCAGAAACTGGCGGAAAAAGTTTGCTGTGTCAAAGAGTAATGCATTCTTATTGTTTCATTTGATTTTTTAAAAAAAAGTCTTGAATAGTTGACGCATTCACAAAACTCAGAAGGTACAAAAGGGATATACAGAGTCTCCCCACCCACCCCTTCACCCTCACAATATTGCCAGTTTCTGGTGCGTCCTTTCAGAGATTAAGTGTATGCAAATGCCGCTCCTCCTTTCCTTTAAAAATGGAGCAGTTGTTATTAAGCGCCTAGCAGTTACTGATGCGCAATAAATGTCAATTCGCCTTCCTTTTGGGAAACAGTTTAATAAGTTTTTCTAGTTACTAGATATCTGAAAAGAGACAATAATGAGTTTTTCCCCCCTGGTTCTAAGCATTGACAGGTTTGCGTTGTGAATGTGTATGTTCTATTGGCTTGTTAGGACTTACGTGCATACTTTTACCCAAAGGTGAATATACTCACTTTCTTGGGGTAACGGGGTGGGGAAGGAGGAATCAACATGAAATTGTAATAGAGGACTTAATATATGCAATATATGGTTCCAAAAATGATTTGAAGCATGTTAGTGTCCATGTAGTACCATAGGGTAAAACAAACTAATTTAGAAAATTAAGGTAGAACAGGAAAAAAAGAATACAAGGTCAAGGGAAAAGATAATACCAAATGCATACTTACAAGATCCACTAGAGATGAGTCACAGTTTGGGCTTTGGGCTTCCTAGGAGGCAGGAAAAAAAAAGAGAGAGGAACAAAGTAAGTTTCAATGTGTTTCTAATTCCAAGATAAAAACAATCCAGTTCTGCCTAAGCAAGGCATTTTCTAGTAATGAGGCCTGAGAGGAATATTTTCTCGTGGGCCCTAATAAAAAGGAAGATGTATGATGCAGTTGACAACATCTTTAAAATATCTCTACATAAAATAGTAAATTTTGCACAACAGTGTTCTTCACTATAAGGCAATAACAAAACTCTAGGGATAAGTTCTCTGAAGGCTTCACTTGATCCATTCATAACATTTAGAATGATCTAAAATGGTATTTCCTAAACTGTTCTAAGGAATGAGAAATTAACAGTTTATTTCTTGAAATAAATTCTGAGCTCAAATAAGTTTGAGATAGCTGGGTTAGACAAATTTCAAGTTTTTACTACAGAATTTTTTGGAGGTTTACTCTGCTAATATTCCAATTGCTCTTTTAGAGAGGGATATATTTTGTGATCTTTTCAAAATTTATTTGACTATGGAACACAAGTTGAGAACCACTGAATCTATAAAAATGGATGGATTGTCTATCCTTCAGGCAATTCTTCATATTTCTTACAACTGAGGTTGATGAGAATTGTATAGCAAACAGTTTAAGGTTAACCAATTTGGTAAGGATGAAAGTGAAGGTAATGTAAAAAATCAGGATTTTAATATATATGTATCAAAGGAGAAGGCTACTTTCCCCCTGAATTCTTTCATGCTTTTTTATTGTTCTTCTACAAGTTGACTTGGACCAAAGGACCTCTAGGGTATCTTCCTGTTCTGTGCTTCAGGGTGCTTTGTTTTTGCGAATTAGACTAGGTTGAGGCAAGTAGAAATCCTTGAACAATGACTTGAATGTTCGTGAATGTAAATATGTGATTGGCATGTTCTTTTTAGTTAAAACACTATTTGTGCTATTTACTATCAAATCCTAAATTCTGTAGCTATAAGAAACCTAAGAAAGCATAGTACATAGTAGAAAGAGCAAAGATTTGGAGCCAAAAGATCTGGGATTGTGCCACTAATGTGTAGGGTTGTTTCCAGAAAGTTTATGAACCTCTCTGAATCTGTTTCCTCATTTGTAAAATTAGAATGATGACAGCACACAATTCATTCATGGAATAAATGTTGAGCATCTACTAGGTACTGCATAGTAGAAAAACTGTTTGAAGGGTGCAAATGAAATAATGTATCAAGAATCCTTCACTGTTTAAATTTATTCCATTCCTGAGCACAGATGGCAAGAGTCTGGAAGGCAAGGGATAGCACCTATCCAGGTGTATTTGGTTCCTGAGTTTCAGGTGGCAAGTACTGAAAGTTGAGAGAATAAGGGGTTGATCTAAAAGTTTATCTGAATCCATTCAGTTCTTGTGTTTGGATTATTAAGAGTTTGGATAATGAGGGACAAGACTGTACAAAAGTATTCTCTAAATGATGCACTGCTATACAAAATGTTACCATTCTGAAAATGAGGACCAGAGCTTATTCGTTGTCTCACTCCATTTATGAGAAAGGGGTTTGCTGAGTATATAAGGCAGGATAGGTTATGCTGTGGTAACAAAAGGCCTTCATATCCTATTGGCTTAAAACAACAAAGGTTTATTTCTGTTGCACTACATGTCCGGTGAGGGTCAGCTGGAGAGCTCTGTTACAGGTAGTCATTTGGTACCCCAGGCTCTCAGAGGCTCCATCTCAACACATGGTTCCACCATTGTTAGGAGAAAGGATGTGATGAATCGTACATTGGCTCGTAAGGGCTTCTATCTAGAAGTGATGCGTGTAACTTCCACTGCCATTTCATTGGACAAACAAGTCACATGACTACACCCAACTTCAAGGAGGTGGGGAAATGCAGTTCTACTATGTGCCCAGATGGAGGAGAAATGGAATAGTCTGAACAGTCTTCGTGACTACTACTCAGTCCAATGAATTAACACAAAATCTGAATAAATCAAACTCAAATTATGTTTTTCAGTACAGTATTCTATTTAGAAAATAGAAAACAGCATTTCTTTGTATGTGTATGTTCAAACAGAATTATGCTAATGAGAATTATAAAGAACATCTTTTATTAATTTGAAATGAAATGCTTTTGAAAACTCCATAATTAGATTTACTATTTGGACCAAGTGAATTTCGTTCTTTTTGAATTGTGTGTCCATTCAATAAACATTTGTTAAATGTATATAAAGCACTATGTTGGGTCCTGTGAGGATGAAAAGATGAATGGGGAATTTACAGTCCCAATGGAAAATAGCTATAATTGAGTTCGCTCTCCCTTTCTCTTTAAGGCAGTATTAACAGAATTTTTCAATATGATTGAAAATATACATAAATGTATATGCTGAAAAAATATATAGATATATAAACTGTTACACTTTGTTGATTACACCTTTTTTGGACTTAAGGATTATTTCATGACAAACAAAATTATTTAAACTAGCTTAAACAAAAAGAGCATTTTGTTAGAAAAAGAATATAGCTTTATGTCAGAGTCCAAGGGCAAGAAGTGCCGGTGAGCCTCAGAGGCAACTGGCATCAAAAAGTTAGGAACTAGGGCTACTTTCTCTCCAGGTCTATATGATTTCTTGCTAGCGTCTCTCTCCGCACATATACTTCATTCTTCTTTTTCTCTGTTGACTAATTCTTCTCTATTTGCTGTTACATGGGTGTTTTAATCTAAGAGTTTACAGACTTGAAGCTAACTACAGCCTTTAGCACTTTTAGAAGATCTAAACTTTTTAGAGTGTTACATCTTGGTGAGCTCTTAAGTTACCCACTGTCAGACTTAGGAAATAATGCAGTTGGCCCTAAGGTATATCAAGTTAGGGTGATTGGCAACTTTATAGTAGAGAAGGAGGCAGTTCTAACAGCTTGCAATCAAAGAAACCTGAGATTAAAGACACCTGAGATGCCATTGAAGTTCTGAACAATTAATATCAGCTTGCAAATTTTAGTGGCACAGGCTGATTACAATAATCAGGATAAGAAGGTGGAACTGGAGCTGACTTGTAGCTATAACGATATTCCCTCCCCAAACGCTGGCAAACGTCCTCTCCATTGTTATCCCTTCATCCATCCCTTCCTCTCCCAGGGTACAAACTGCTGAATTGGCTAAGTCTTACAAGTCACCTGCTTTGATCCTGATACAGGGCTCCCTGGCTTCTTCTCATGGCTTATCTTGCAGGAAGAAGGGAACACTTAATATATTACCTAGCTCTGCTCTTTTCTTCCATCCAAACTGCTCTCCTAGACACTGTCTGGACAGTTTACACTTTAATATGCTATTACCGTATCTCTTCAACTCAATCTAATTTTATTCTCAGTAAATTTCCATTCTTTTTCTGTTAGCTACATGTACTTAGCTTCGCTAACAAAGTTCCCTTGCATTCTTTATGCAGTATCTCCTTCCTTCCTGTTTGAAAAATATCCATAGCTTCACCTTTTTGGTGGCTGAAAGATGAACTGTGGGGAGGTGGTATATGTTACTTGGAAAAGGGATCCCTAGAAAAAAAAATAAGAACAGAGGAACGTAAGTAAAAGCTGTGTATGAGATTAGGTGGGATTTGTCAGGGATATATGTTAGGCTAAAGGAACAGACAAAAGGGGAAAAGGGTTTGCGTTCAGATTGTAGAAGATCTGGAATGTCATTTTAAGACTTGTGGCTGTGCAAATGAAGGGTCATCTTAGGTTCAACCAAACATTCAGATTCAGAAAAGTACCATAGGCCTGTTCACTCAGAAGGCTATCAGAAATCACATCACAGGAATCAGATGTTCCTCCTCAGTGGGAGTGATCTTCACAGCAGTCCATGCAAGCAGCTCATATAGCCATCTGGGCGACATCTCAGATTAAGCTCACACTAGGTGGGTGCAGGAGCTACCTTTGCTTTAAAAACCCATGTCCCAGCCCAGCATGGTGGCTCACACCTGTAATCCCAGAACTTTGGGAGGCCAAGGTGGGAGGATTGCTTGAGGCCAGGAGTTTGAGACCAGCCTGGGCAATATAGCAAGACCCCGCCTCTACCAAAAAAATTTAAAAATTAGCCAGGTGTGGTGGCACATGCCTGTAGTCCCAGAGTCCAGCTACTCAGGAGGCTGAGGCAGGAGGATCACTTGAGCCCAGAAGTTCACGGCCGCAGTGAGCTGTGATCACACCACTGCACTCCAGCCTGGCCAACAGAGTGAGACTCTGTCTCAAAAAAACAAAACCCATGTCCCACAGGATCCAGTATCTCTTATAGAACTCCACAGACTTAGCTTCCAGGTTCCCTGCAGAGGATATGCCAATTAAAAGAGCCATCACAGTTAGGGAAGTCAAAGCTATAGCTTCTTTATGAGGTATTTATAGTTCATTTATAGTTCCTGAGTCCTGATGCAAATTTACTAATCAGGGATCATTTTTACTATAAGCAATCTTGCCTAGTAACATAGTTGACATATCTAATTCTATAGATTGCCAGGGAACAGAGCCAAGAGAGCTAACTGAAGCTTAACTCTACTCATATTTGTATTATCTACAGTACCTTTCATTTGGGAAGTATTCAATAATATTTATTTTGCTTATTTTGATGGAGTGTGTTTTAACTCTTTTTATAGTGAATAAAATGTGAAATAGAGAGGTTGAGGGGAAGGTAAAGCTAGAAAGGTAGGCAAGAACTACTAGATCATTAAAAACCCTGAATCCCATACTGAAAATCTTGGTTTTTATTTATTTTGTAGGTGATCAAAAACAAAAAGTTTTAAACGGAGTGATGTACTCAAGAATTGTGCTTTAGAAGGTTACTTTCGCTATAGTGTGGAAAACGGGATTTAGACTTGAGGCTGGTTAGTTCATTTCTACTTAGTATTAGCCTTTCTTTGGGGAGATATTTCTCTGATAAGCAGAAAGAAGGGATACTCAAGTCTGTGCTCTACAGGAGTTTAGAATTGCTGGCCAGGTTCAGCATGGTTCTATGGAGCACCTGAACCAGTTTGTCCTCCTTTATTTGTCATCTCCTTCCTCCCATTGGAGCTTGGGAGGACTACCCTGAAGTACCTCCTAAGAACATTGGATTTAATCTGATGCACGATTAACACTGAGAAATTCTAGCCTCCACTGATTTCCGCTGATCTCCATTTGACCACTAGCATGCCTTCTTTTGCTTTCTGCTGGAGTTAAATTATAGAACAGTTTATTGGTGGCTTTTTTTGTTGTTGTTAGGTCTAGATTTAGGGCAAGCCAGGGTGTTTCTTTAATGGTTAACAGATTTAATGAACATTTGTAGTGATTAATTATTTCTAATTATGAGCAGCTTGAGAAACAGTGTTTCACATTTTCTACTCTCTTACTTACATTGTACTTTACTACCCTTTCCCTACCCAATTTGTGCTGTTCTAACATAAATATATAATTTATAAAATCTGATTTGTCCTGCAGAAGAATCAAATTGATCTGTGGTTGGCTCATTATATGTTCAGAGAGCCCAGGCAACTTTGATTGATTATATTTGTGTCAAGAGAGTACTGATTGATAATTTTTTCACTTTCATCACCATAAAGCTACAGGGAAGACAGAAACACTTCTGGATTTGGTTCAGGTCAGTAAAAGACAAAATTATGGTTATCCAGATTGTTACTTTTTATGGCACATAAGATAGTTGTCTCAGCACAGGCCAACCATAACAGATCAGGCAAGAATTTAGCAGTGGTTTCCCATCATCTTTATGGTATTACAGTTTTCATCTTTGTGCCACAGCAAATATGTACTTATTTCACAAAACTGAAGGAGTGTGTGGCAAGGGAACCTTTGTTTTTTACCAGTCATCAAGCCAAAGGGCTAGTTTCAAAGGTAAATATTTTGTTACAATCATGCTATAGTCATCATAGTATCAACTGTGGTAACTTTTATAGGTAAGCTTGAAAAAAAGGCTATATAAGTTTAGCTGATTTTTAAAAAATATTCCTTGCTGTATTTCCAGATATTAGTACTAACAGGTAGTTGAGCGATAAAATGGTACTTTTGATGTTATTGTGGGTCAGCATTTTGCTCTATAAGAAAGAGTGACAAATTGGGAGGGAGCCAAGTAGGGAGAAATCTGTGAGGCACTTGTACTTGGTGAATAAATGCTATTTTGGCATTTAATTGTAGTTATGAACTTAATATTTTGTTATATAAGAAATTATGTGTCCCTCAAGTACTCTGTTTTTTGTCTCTTAATGCCTTATTTGCTTTTAGTTTGGTCAGATATTATCAACAAAGAATTCAAGTCTGCTCTGCAACTCTCTGCTATACATGTAACCTTGTACAAGTCACTGTACTCTGAATCTGCTTTCTCGTTTGTACAATGGGGGCAAAAACTACTCTACCTGACTGACAAGGTGGTAGTTGTGAGTAGCAAATGAGAATATTTGGAAAGCAAGAAGCAATGTGGTGTGCTCAAAAGTATATGGTCTTTAGAGTCCATTCTGGATTCAGATTGAGCACTACTACTCAATCAGATATATGTATTAAGGCAAGTCAGTTACTTTCACTTCATTCCAATGTCCTCATCTATAAGGGGGGTTGGGGAGGAATGACCCCTGTTTGCCAGAGTTTTTCTGACCACTAAGTGTTCTATTCAATGTAAAGTATTTCATATATTATTGCACACATTTAGGCACTTAGGAAATAGTAGCTGCTGTTACAAATCCTGACCCTTAGTCAATACCTACCCATGCTACTTACTTAATCCTGTTTTACTGAAGAGAAAACTGAAGATCAGAGAGATGAAGTGATTTGCCCAAATTACACAACTAGCTGGTGAGTGGCTTAGCTAGCTACTCATACTCTTCCTGCTATGTCACATAGGCTACCATTAATAAGTGATAATGTGGGAAAATAACAGCAGAAGCACTAGCTTTAATATGATGCCCTCTTTTCTCTCTGTAAAATGTACTTACTTGATACCATGGGCCAAGTGAACACTCATGGCTAACTAAGTAGGCCTCTCCATAGCAGACCTGCACATTTCTGTGCTTACCTGTTGAGTTGTGTACTTATCAAAAGTTGGTTGTATTTATTCACAAACCTGTTTTTAACAATTATATTTGTTATAGTAATTATAAAACACTAGTAAACATGTAAATTAATGAAAGTGTAAAGAAAAGAGAATTCTTTCCTTGAAAATTAAGTTGAATGCTTTGGGATGTCACAGTGTAAATGAGTTATTAAAAAACTTGCTATCAAATAGGATGAAGGCTGGATAATTGTAAAAGACTAGGGAAAAAGTCATCAATGTCTAAAGCAGTGCCTGTCAAAGTCCATTGATCAGCTACCTGATCTTCAGACTACAGAGCTTACACCAGAATGTAAATGTAAATTAGCACACACTAAGCACATTGGTTCCACTGACCTTTTTTTTTTTCATGGCAAGACTTTCTCCTCGAAGAAAGCAATGCATTAATTTACAATCTGGCACAAGTTTTTTCCTATGGTGGAGAGACCACTCATCTAAAGGATTCCGTATTCATATTCTTTCAGAAATTCTTTAAGTTCTCTTTCCATTTATGGAAACCTTAAGTTGATCATAGATGATGGATCATTAGGGGCATGGCTTGTGCAAGAAAGAGGACCCACACTCAGTAGGAGACCCATACCAAATATATGGCATTAACCCTATATGAAAAGATTTGTAAATGAATGTACATTTACATGTTCAAATTAACATCTTTAAGAAAAAGTAAATATTTTTACGATTATTGACTTTTTCATTTAATGGACCAACTTCTTCATCTGAGAAGGGGGCTTTCACTGTTATCAGAGTTCTAGGATGACTGGAAATATGTCTTTGACCTCTGCAGCTATCTTAGCTTGCCTTACTAGCTTAGCTTATCCTATGCATGCCTTGTATATCTTTATCATGCTATATTGTAATTTTTAAATTCAATGTCAGTTCCTGTATTATAAGTGATATGGTAATGGGGCATAATTTAGTTTAAAGTTTAAAATTTACTCTACTTTTTTCACCTTGATCTTATACACATAGTGCTTTTATTTAGGATATACAAAGAAATAAAATCCCTATACAAGATGGCTATTACCATGAAACCATACTTCAATTTTCAGTGTATATCCAGAGTTCTTGACTGCTGAGTTTTCAATCTACCATGAGGCTTACAAAGCCAGATCTCTTAGCTTGTTGCAGCTGAATTTAAATTTGATATCTATTTTTAATTTTCGCTTACTGATTAAATTAGAAATATTTCTCAACTATTTTTAACAAAGTGAAAGATTTAACATTGTGCTAGAGATCTTAATTTTGTATTTCAAGCTGTAAGTTTTTTTAATTACAAAAGAAATTTTAGTGCCATGTGTTTGGGGTAACTAATGAAAAGAATGCAAAGATAACCAGTGTTAACAGCCCAGGGTTCACCTATCTGCACTTTGAATTTCTGATTTCTTACGTAGATTGATTTTTAAGTATAAGTTAGATATGGCTGTGTACATCTAGTCCTAGCTGTTGGTTGCTAGATATATAATTAAAACCAAATTTATCTAAAGCTACGCTCAATCCTCCTGAAACAATATCCTCACTTCCTTATTTATGTTAATGTTACCATTCTTCTTCCAGTCACCCAAGTTAAAAATACTGTCATCTTTGACTTCTTCCTGTCCATTTGCCACAGACAACCTACAAGGGCAGACCTTATCTTTAACATCTATCCCCCTTTCAGTTCTTGTTGCTTCCAGCTAAGTTTAAAATGTATCTCACACATTGTAGAATTTTCTAACTGGTTTCCCTATTGATAGTATCTTCCCTCACAAATCCATTTCTCACCATTGCCCAATTTTCTTGAGGTATACCTCTGAATCCTCACTTCAAGAACCTCATCCTCACCCAAATAAAGGAAATACTTCTTGATATTTCAGTAAGAGTTTCACTCAAGACCCTATTCTGCTGGATTTTAAGATCTTTCAAGTCAAGGTCTATGGCATTAATGTATTCATTTATTTTTATTTGAATTCAGTAAATATTTGAATGCCATGTGCTATACAGGTTATTAGAGATACAGTGGTCCCTGCTCTGATGGATTTTATAGTCTATTTTCTCTTCTTTGTGTTCTGTTCTGCATACAGAACAAATAGTTGTTGAATTTACATAAATGCAGGATTTTAAAAAACATTTGTGTTTGCTTTTTATGAGGTTGGAGAAGAGGTACAGAATATTTGGTATATTTCTGGAATTAAAGTCAAGGTTAGTGAAAGTAAATCTCAAATCTTCTAAAATCTGAGTGAATAATTACCTGATATTTTCTGCCATCATACGTTTTTAAGTGTTAGTGCAATTTAAATGTTAGTGGAATTCTAGTATTCATATTTTTTAAATGAGCCAAATTCTGATAGGAGATCTAATTTGACAAAGTTTTAAAAGTATCCCAGAATTACTAAACTTTGGAGGGCTCTTTAAAATCACATGATGTAACTCATTCTTTCTATAGTTGAGAAAAAACCTAGGGAGGTGAGTGCTGCTGGGTTAGTACAGTAAAATTAGTTCTTGATGTTTTTTATGCAATATATATTACACACTTAAAACTATAAGAATAAATCCATTAAAATAGATTAGTCAAGGCAGGGCTCAGTGGCTCACACCTGTAATCCTAGCACTCTGGGAGGCCGAGGCGGGAGGATCGCTTGAGCTCAGGAGTTTGAGACCAGCCTGAGCAAGAGACCCCGTCTCTACCAAAAAAAAAAAAAAAAAAAATAGATTAGTCATAAACAGTGTTACCTAAAAATATTTTATGTGAAGAAAGGTTGGTATGATGATTACCAATATAAGCTAGTTACCAAATAGCTGTGATTTAAATTGTTGAGAGAAACTGTAGGTTTAAAAGCCACACTGTTGAAGTGAGCTCATCTGCAGTCTATCTTAATGACATTTCAGTGTTTCTACTGTAATGCTGAATAGTGTCATCTTTTAAATTCAGACTAACATTTGAGCAAATTTGAAGCAGAAATTACATGTGGGTTCCTTAATTACATTTTGAAAAATGTATTCATAATTGACACTTATATTATCTATTTTAAATAATGTGTGAGCTTTTGTATCTCAAGTTTAACTCGAAGTAAAGCAAGGTTATCAAAATGAAAGAGAGGTACAGAATATAATTTTATAATCAGCTTGAAGAAAGCGTGGTGTCAGTTTGAAAAGACATCTGCCATTTAGCCATTGGATTTCAAAGTGAGAGAATTTTATGCCTTAAGAATGAAATAGAAAAAAGAAATTCTTAAAATAACATGTTGTGATTTTTGTCTTAAGTTGAAAAAATATTGAAAACATAGTTACCAGAGTTAAATGTTTTTCTGTTTTTTTAAAAAAATACTAGGTTCTTAATTTATTTTATAATTTAAAAAATGTACAGTGTAAAGACATACTTTTTATTATTGCTCTTATAATTGTTGGACTCATTTATTCATTAGAGAAATGTTTGTTGAGCACCTACCATCTCCCAGGTGCTATTCTAAGTGCTGGGACTACAGGGATGAACCAAAACAAAGCTCTTCTGGAGTTTATTTTGTAGTGAGGATAAAGACAATAAGCAAATAAACATCTAACATGCCAGGCGGTGGTAAATGCTCTGAAAAAAATTAAGAGGGTCAGGAGATAGAGAATGGTGAGAGATCTAATTTACATGGAGTAGTGAGTGAAGACCATTTTGATAATTTAACAACATAATAAGTTTTAATAAGTATTTATCTTTCATAAATAATTGCCCTAGGAAGTAATTCTCATCAGAGCTGGATAAATTTTGGGGTAAAACAATTTTATATTGTTTGACAAAAGTTGATGGAACAGAAGAAAAAGTGTTATTTAAATGCTGAATTTTGTGCCATAAAGCATTAATGCTTAAGCTTAGTACATATTTTTCGTAAAGAAAATATCAGAAATATGAGAACTCCTACACATCAAGGAGGTAAAGATAGACAACTTAATAGAAAAAAACAGCAAGAGACCTAAACAGCCATTTCACAGAGGATATCCAGATGACCAATAAACATGAAAAGCTACTCAACCACATTAATAATTAAGAAAATGGAAAGGAAAACCAAATGGGATACCACTAAACACTCATCAAAATGACTAAAATTAAGAAGACAATACCAGTGTTAGCTGGATGTGGAGTGCCAGGAATTCTCACATGCTGCTTATAGGAGTGTAAATTGGTAACAACAATCACAGATAACACATGTATATCTTATGACCTAGCAGTTTTATTTCTGGATACACATACACACAACTGTAATGCATATACATATGCACCAAACAACATGTGCAAATATGTTTATAGAAGCATTATTTGCAAGTCTAAAACTAGAAACAATTCATATGTCTGTCAGCACTAGAATGGATTTTAATAGTCATATATTTATACAGTGGAATACCATATAGCCATAAAAACCAACCATCAGCTGCTGTAGATAATAACAGATTAATTTCAAAACAATGCTGAACAAAAGAATACATTTATATGAAGTTCAAAAGCAGATAAAATTAATATATGCTAAGAATAGTGGTTACCTTTGGGAAGAGGCATGAGGAAGACTTCTTTTTGTTGTTTTTTTTGGTTTTTTTTTTTTTTTTTGAGACAGGGTCTTGCTCTGTCACCCAGGCTGGAGTGCAGTGGCAAGATCATAGCTCACTGCAACCTTGAACACCTGGCCTCAAGTGATCCTCCTGCCTCAGCCTCCTGAGTAGCTAGGACTACAGGCACATGCCACTATGCCTGACTAATTTAAGATTTTTTTTTATAGAAATGGGGTCTTGCTATGTTGCCCAGGCTGATCTCAAACTACTGGCCTCAAGCAATCCTCTTACCTTGGCCTCCCAAATTACTGGGATTATAGGTATGAGGCGCCGCACCAGGCATGAGGAAGATGTCTTCGGTGCTGGTAATTGTTCAGTTTCTGAACTTGGGTTGGAGATTACATGGTTGGCTTCACATTGTGATAATTCACTGAGCTCTTCACTTGTGATTTGCACACTTTGCTGTTGTATGTCAGACTTTTTTTTTTTTTAATTTCTTAAAGGTACAGGCTCTAGTTGATATCCATCTGGAAAATAGATTTTTAAGAAATTCCAAAACATGACAAAGAGTTAATATCTATATTATACAAAGAGCTTCTACTTGGTGGTAAGGAAAAGACAAATAGCCCAAGAGAAAAATAGACAAATAATATAAGTAGGTAGCTCAGAAAACTAGAAGTCAAAATGGCCATTAACCTATGAAAATATGCTCGATAGTCCTCTGAAGTTAAAAGAATTATATTCATTGTTAACTGTTGAGCCTATGAAAATAGATGAGAAGGATACACTCACTTTACTTTTGAAAATGTGAATTTTAGGAAAGTAAACTATTCAAATTTATAATATACATACCTTCAATTCAGCAATTCCACTCCTGGGAATAAATTCCATAGACATAAAAGCCTCACAAGGATGTTTATCTCAACATTATTTTAATTGCAAAAAAGCAAAAACCTGATATCAACCCAAATCCTCAAGGAGACAGTTTAATAAATTGTGTTTTACAATATTGAAATATCATACAACTGTTAAAAAGATTATTAGTTTGTATTTCCGTGTATGTATAAAATTAGATGAGAAAAGCAAAATGCCAAAACAATGAGGTTATAACAATAACAAAAACTCCTATATGTGTGTATATATGTTTGTGTATGATTTTATAAACATGGAGAGAGGTGTGACAGGCTGTACACCCAGCTGTCAACATTGAATACCGGGGGGAATGAGGGGAGGAGGATTAAAAAATAAAGGTATCAGTGAAAAAATCGTATGTTATGAGTCCACTGATGTAAAAGGTTTTTTGTTTTGTTTTGTTTTTGTATATATATGCATATGTTTGTATGCATGTAACTAAACCTACAATCGTGACAGTGGTAGTTAAATGCTACTACTTGCCCTTTGCCAACCCAAGATCCTAGTATCTCTTTAAAATCAGGTAGCCTGTTTCAATGGCTTATCTCCCACCTACATCTCCAGCCTACTCAGAACAGCTACTACATTAAAGAGGTATATATTCAATAAATGTCTCAATATCTCAGCAAACAGGGTCTTTGGGCCTTCTTAGGAGTACAGGCATAATTTAACACTTTTAACATTCACATCTCCTTTAGTCTTTAGATTTCTTCTTATAGAGAATTATGTTGAGAAATGTCTGATATCTCAGGGGGCTTTAATGAAGGCCACTCTTGAGTTCAGCCTTCAGTCAACCAAACAACAAAGCAATTAAAATCACTTCTAGCTATTGGAACTAGCACATAATGTATATAGAATCTCTGGTAAGCATTCTCACATTGATTGATAGAATCTAACTTACAATTTTATTTATATAAAATTATTATTTATTAAAATTTATTCTTTTGTAATATTCATTTAGTTTCTTTTCCTCTGTCAGAATGTAAGTTTAAAACGTACATTAATAAAAGCAAGATCTGTTTGTGACTCATCTATCTCTGTGGTGCCTTGTACATATAAATACTTGGTAAATACTTATGTGAATGAAGACAGCAATGGCAAGATCCTCATGAGATACTGCAGTGACAGTTTTTCATTTTGTGGGTCTGTACCGTGCATTGCGAGACGTTTGCTATCTCTGGTCCCTGTCAACTCAGTGCCTCTAGCACTCTCTAGTCATTCTAACAACTATAATCTACACAGCCCCCCCCCCGCCCCCCCCCCCCCCCCCAATTTCCAGAAGCCTTTGGGGGA
This sequence comes from Daubentonia madagascariensis, assembly GCA_023783475.1. Classification (NCBI taxonomy): domain Eukaryota; kingdom Metazoa; phylum Chordata; class Mammalia; order Primates; family Daubentoniidae; genus Daubentonia; species Daubentonia madagascariensis. Next base: position 11,942,865 of record JAKFHU010001978.1, read on the forward strand.
AGTGGGGTTGGTGCTACCATTGTTGAGAACCACAGGGCTAGAGTAATTGAAGAAGTGTTTATAAGGATAGTAGTGCCTGAGCTAAACCTTGAAGGATGTGTAGGATTTTAAAACCAGAGATATTGGGGCACAAACAGTGTTATGAAAGAGGGAGCAACATAATGTAGACCATCTTGACTGATGAAGTGGTGTGTCTAATGTTGGAAAACAGAAATAGAATTGGATAGGTAGAGTGAAGTTAGGGTGTTGATCGGGAGGTGGTGAGAAGAGAGGGAAAAGTGTCATTTCACTCTCTAATGCATCCTGCATGCTACTGCCAAATTAATTTTCTAAAACGTTGTCTCGTTCAGAGTCCACTTAATAATGCCATTGCTGAGTGGCATTTATCTCATCATAGTCATCTAACTTTATCTTTTACTACTCATTAAAATTAATTAGGTAAGGCTGGCTGGCTGATCAAACTGATATTTCCCCCTCCTTCCTTGTCAATATGCTCACTTCATGCTTTTATTAATATCTTTCTTACTTTATATAAATCTATCATCGTTCTGCCTAAACAACTTCTTATATTCTTAGAGGCCTTCTCCCTGATGAAATTGGCCCATACCACTCCACCCCATCCTGATATCTCTTTTCTCTTTCTTACAGTTTTCACATATAAATTTAGCACCAAAGTATACGTAGCTTTTTCATGCTTCTCATTCTGTTTCTTTGAATAGTTTTTATTCTCCTAAGGAGCTGTATGAGGTAAAGATATATACCTCACAATATTTTTGTAAGCTACCACAGCAGCTCTTCTTGTTTGTTTTGTTTTTTTGGTCAGTCAATAATAGGCATTGCCTTTTGTGTGAAATTATTTGATGTAGGAGTAAATATAGAGTATCCTGAAAACTCAAATTCTGCATTTGTAGATCACAAAATTTTAATATTACAGTATTATAATGTTTCTTATTTTAACTTATTGAATATTTTTTCTTTTTTTCAATAGCTAGATTTAATTATTTTGGGAATTAGGAACCAAGATATATATGTATATATCTCTGTGTCCCCACAATGCCTAGTAGAGGGCATTGCTAACAATAACTACTAAGTATTTTAAAATTCGATTGATTTTTAATTGCTTTATCAATTTGCCTTACTGTAACCATGTTCAGACCATTGTTTTGTTTTGCTAACAACAGAGAGTACCAGTAGGGTGCTTGTACACTCAATAGTCCAATCCCAGTCTTTGGTAGCTTCCTTGAGCCACGCTTTCCTTTTCCTAAGTAGTGTCATAGAAATTTGGATATCATACTAAATGGAAGCAGCCTAATTCTAATTATAGAGCAATATTGCTTTAGGTTATTTGAAAAAGAGCAAGTACTGTCATATTTTGATCCTTTGTAGTTTCAAACTTTTTATTTGTCTCATCCTTTCTTCAAATGAAATCTTACCCAGGAGCTTACTATATTACTTAGATACATTCCTTTTCTAAAGGGAGAAGGTGGAGGTAAAAGGCAACAACCTGGAGCCCCACCTTTGCACTCCTCCTTCCTCCTCATTTCCTATCCAAAGAGCACAGCTTGAATATCACTATAACTCATCTAATTAAAAAATGCTTTTTAAAAAACTTGTTTTGTGATACCTCATTTAGGAATTTAGTTTAAAAATAGAAACATTTTAGTTTTAAAGTGAATTTTAAGTACAAAGGAAAATGCAGGAAATGCTCTGGAATACATTTCTTGTTTCAGCAATAAAAGAGTTAATGTACTAAGCAGTAGAGACTGAGATACTGCTACTGGATAGTGTTTTCTGTCTCTGTCATTTGTGGTTTAAGAAAGGGGGGTGGTGTTCTGCATTTGAAAGGACTTTAATGAATGCTGTCAGTGTTTGTGAGACCTAATGGTCAGTGGGAAAGGAGAGCAGGGAAAGTGGTCTAGCTGCTTCAGGATAGGTGGAGGAGAGTTTGCTCTGATTGAACGGAATGTTCCACCGTGTTTCATCTTTATTCATTATCCTTTGTTCTTTAAAATCTGATATACTGGCATAAAAGTAAATATAGATATATATATGAATGTGATTTATTTTCCTTTAAATCTTTTTGTTGTGTACAGCAGGGCATATACTTCTCTTGTCTTGGTTGGATGCACAAATCTGTGTGCAGTGCTTTTTGCCCGTTGCCTAGACGATCACTTGGTTTCTCTGAGGATGTCTGGTTCTCGTAAAGAGTTTGATGTGAAGCAGATTTTGAAAATCAGATGGAGGTGGTTTGGCCATCAAGCATCACCTCCTAATTCTACAGTTGACAGCCAGCAGGGAGAATTTTGGAATCGAGGACAGACTGGAGCAAACGGTGGGAGAAAGTTTTTAGATCCATGTAGCCTACAATTGCCTTTGGCTTCAATTGGTTACCGAAGGTCCAGCCAACTGGATTTTCAGAGTTCACCTTCTTGGCCAATGGCATCCACCTCTGAAGTCCCTGCATTTGAGTTTACAGCAGAAGATTGTGGCGGTGCACATTGGCTGGATAGACCAGAAGTGGATGATGGCACTAGTGAAGAAGAAAATGAATCTGATTCCAGTTCATGCAGGTGGATTATTTTCTTACTGTTAGAAAAGGGGTGTGGGGTATATTCTCTATAATGTTTTAAAATAATTTAGTATTATTTAAAATCTATGATTATATGTGTGTATCTACATATATACACATATGTAATATCTTGGTATGAACATGTGATACTTTTGCTATGATTTTAAAAAATGTTCTAATATTCTATAAAATTACAAGGACAACAGCATTCATTTTGAAATATCTTGTGTTCCATATGTAGATCTGGCTCTGCTTTGAAAATAATATATAGTGGCAATTTTATGCACCATTGCCTTGCAGTTTCCTTCCTTCATTTACCTTCTATATTCATAGCAAAACTATAGAAGTCATTTCTATAGTATAAAATTTTATGGCACCGTTTACAACAGATTATAGAGTCATTTTTTAATTTCATGAAAATGAAAGATTTTACAAAGAGATGTACATTTAGTTGCCAATTTTTTTGACACCATTGTAATTGTCAACAATATTTTTCTTATGGTTATTTCTCTTTGTCCTGTCTATGTTGCAGCTCTCCAGACTAATACAGAGAATACTAAGTAACATGTCTCTTTCTAAAATGACAGCTACTAATTCCTGTTACCTTCACTTTCACTGAAATTTGTGCTATTTAGGGAAATGAAAGACATTCTTTCAGGAGAGTTTAAGGGAATGTAGAGGGGCTAGATGTGGTCAGCTGGTAAAAAGGGGACAAGACGAAGGAGAAATGAATTAGAAGAAGGAAAATTTTAAAAATGGTAATTTCATAATGACTTTATCAATCTTTATCCTTGGAACCTGGCTTGGTCTTTGAAGTGGATTTTTTATTAATCAGTTTAAACTACAATAGCATATTATATAACAAGTTAGAACATGAAAGTCATCTTTCTGATCATCTTGATTCACAAATAATTCTAAATGTCTAAATATTTAAAGGCACAAATAGCTTATCATTTGTCTAGTTTGATTACTATATTCTTTTTCTTTTAAAATTTCTGTGCAGGTTTAACACTTGTTATTTGTAAGTTGGTTATTAATGATGTAGGCATCATATGGATTGAGACAAAATGAATTCATATATTCAAGTATCTCTTACTTGAGGGCATTTACCACCTTCTCCTCTTCTAACCTTCAGAACATGGAATTCTGAACTGGGGTATTGGAATGATAAAAAATATATAGACCAGTCATCTGTAATCATTTGTGTAATGGACAGAGGGGAATATCTTTACATAGGTAAATAGTGTATTTAATTTAAAATTTTTTAAATTAGTTCATGACTTGGCATTATCTTAAGGGAATAGGAGCTACTAGTAATTTTAATATGGAAAACAGTTGAGCTAATGTGGTTTCATTGTTTTATGTTTTCTTTGGAGACTTGTTGCCATAAAGAGAATAATTTATATAGTAAAAGGTTCGTGGTTTAACATTTTTATGGAAAACCAAAAAGTAAACATCATTCCATTTGAAAATCAATACAATATATCAAGAATATTTTAACAAAATTAGAACAAACAAAACATTTATTTATCAACATACGTGAACCAACATATAAAACTCTTAACTTGTATCTACTACCTGGAGAGATTACAATGTAAGTATAAAATTTTTGATACAGGTATAATCTTGGAAAGATTATACACACATTGGTCACTATAATTTACCTCCTTACAACAAAGGTAGTTTGTGTAAGTAATGACTACTGAAATAAAATTAATCCATTCTTTAGTATGCATACTGAAATATCATCTTGGTGGGATAATCATTATAAAAAAAATGTCTTTTTTTTGACTGAGAGATTGCTGTGTACGTTCTTCAAGCATATAAAATTGACATTTTTATTTATAGGAGATAAAAAATGATTTTTAAAAAATCTGAAATAAACATAGTTTTAAAAATGCTAATGAACAAGACTCATCAAATAAGATGGGAGTTGACAGTTTATATCTTCAGTGACCAAACTGCTCCTAAAATATTTCAAAAATAAAATGTAAGAAAATGTCTGATTTTTAGATATGACAGGAAATATATCAAAGCAATTTAATATTCCTGGTGGCTTGAAATTTTAATCTTAACATCTTATTGCAAAAAAGGAAAAAAAATTATAGATTTTAGAAATGTCCTTCATGTGTATACTTTTACTTCTCCATTTTTTTTTTCTAGATTAAATATATCTAATTCTTGCATCTTCCTTCAGTCCCCTGGCTGAGTCTTTGACCTTTGTCATAAGGATACATTTATTTGCTCTCAGCTTTTTGATTAAGTGAGCAGTCAGACTTCTCTAAGTGGTTGCCCTTCTACTGTAAACAAATCAAAGCCTATCACCATTAATGTCAAGAGAAGTTACACTGACATTCATCAAAATTTTGTATATAACTTGAGAACAGTTCTTTTTCTTATATAACATTTGCAAATATCGAAATACATAGTAAACATTTTGAGCATACTACAGATTGATATTTTAAAATATTAAAGACATAATGGGAAAATACACATGATATACTAATTTCTTATTTAAACAGTCATAATATTTACGTAGATCTCAAAACTTAAACTGAAAATTTGAGTTATTAGAGAAAAACGGCTGAGGGTTTTGCATACTCAGAATCACATCAGCCACAGTGGATCTGGACAATTTACAGCAGGAGTTAAGATGCAGCATATGTTGGTAATATGTTTTATCAATATTCTAGCATGGAGAGGTGTCTGCCTGAGCTGTACGCTTCTAGTAATTTCTGCTGCCACCCACCTAAGTAATTTAAAAGTTTCCCACCTTTTAACTTTGATCTTGGGTCTATAGCTTAGCCACCTTTTCTCGATGAGAGCCATTTAAGTCATTAGTTTGGTATTAAAATACAAAACTTTGTTTTCTTATACCGTGAGGAATTTTAGAGCTAAAGTAACAGAGTTGTCACTTTTTATATGAGCAATCGGTTCCTAAGACCTTAATTCAGGATGAATTCTTACCAGGGCTAGCAAGGTTTATATGGTGGTCACCATGTGACCATAGTATAACTGCAGTTTATACTTCCCTTGGTTTACCCGCCTTGAAATTATGTAATTTTGACATATTTTTAAATGGGGAAATTTCATTATTTCAAATTTTGTTTATGAAGGTAGAGTTTAATACTTCCTACATTGGACTATTTTTAGTCATTTTGCATAAAATTTTTTTAGAACAGTTTTAGATTTATAGGAAAATTACAAAGATAGTAGAGTGAGTTGTTATATACTCCATACCCAGTTTCCCCTATTATTTATATCTTACATTAATATGGTGCATTGGTTACTATTAATGAACCAATGTTGATACATTATTGTTAACTAAAGTCCATACTTTATTCAGATTTCCTTAGTTTCTTACCTAATGTCCTTTTTCTGTTCCAGGATCCTATCTAAGATATCACATTACATTAAGTCATCATGTCTCCTTAGGCTCCTCTTGGCTGTGACAAGTTTCTTAGACTTGCCTTGTTTTTGATGACCCTTGGCAGTTTCGGGAGTACTGGTCAGGTGTTTTGTAGAATGTCTTATTCAATTGTGATTTGTCTGATGTTTTTCTCATAATTAGACTGAGGTTATGGGTTTTGAGGAGGAATACCACAAAGATAAAGTGACATTTTCATCACATAGTCTCAAAAGTGCATACTATTAACCTGACTTATCACTATTGATATTGACCTTGATCATTTGGAAATAGCTGTTTTGAACCCAAACAATTAAGATGTAGATTTCATGCTCTTAAAGAAATACTGTACTGTACTGCCTACATATGAGTCGGCACTTCTCTGTGACTATTCGTTTAATCACAGAGTTCAACTGGACTAACATATAGCTAATTATTCATTCTAAGCAGTTTCACCTTCTTTCCCCACTTAATTCTCTTCTCTTGGTTCTTGAGAATGCCAAGCCTGGCTGGGGTACAAATATAATCTCTTAACCCAGCCACAACTGCTTATCCGCAGTCTTCTGACCCATCTTACTGGTTGCTCGATACTCTGTGTTTCAACTGCAGATATCCTGAACTCTTATTTCTGGGTAGGTTGATTGGTGACTCTTCGATTCATCCTGAAGGCAAAGATCCTCCTCCTCTCCCAGCAAGGGGTTATCTTCATAATATCATATTTCCTCAAGGGCAGTCTCCTTTTTCTTGGCTTTCTTAATATTGTCTCTGGATCTCATTGTTTGATCCAGTCTATTAATTCTGGTTCAGTTTTAAATTAAAATCCTCTGCATTTCCACATTTAAAAAAATTGTTTCCAGAGATGGCAAAGAAGTTCAACTATAATGTACTTGTATCTGGGAAGGATATATTGCACTGTGCCCCCTCAAACATATATGCGCACATTATATCGTGGACTCCCTTGAGAATCTGACATAAGCTATGTAACCTCTCCCCAGAAAACACTCTGGGGAGTGTTTGTGTGTGTGTGTGTGTGTGTGTGTGTGTGTGTGTATGAGTGTATTAAATATCTCGTGTACAGTTCAAGTTGCAATCAACAGGTTTGCAAGAAGTGAAGACAACTGAATAGAACTCTTCAGTGTTCATTGGATCTCATTTTTAAATGAATTTTTGCCATATTACATAATATATTTTTTGCCATAGAGCCACAAGAAAATAGAGATAAGCAAAAATGGAAAAATAAAAATCACTAATTAGCCAGCCATGCTAAAATAACAACTGTTAATTTGGGGAAGTGCTCTTCTGGTATTATATGTGTAATAATATGTGTTTTTAAAATAAAAATCTCAATCTTATTGTACATACTTTTTTGTAGACTGCTTTTTTATCCTAATATAAATTTTAAAATTAGGGCTCTTTGGTTGCAAAAGACAGAAGCCCTAAATCAAACTGACTTAAGCAAAAACTAGAAATTTTTGGTTCACATAAGTAAATAAAAAGTCCAAGGATAAAGCCTAGCTTTAGGCATGGCTGTATCTAGATAGTCTAATAACACCAATAATCTATTTTTCTCCCTTTGTAAATTTTGTTTTCTTTTGTGATGGCATTATCTCAGGTAGGCTCTCAGTGTGGTAGCAAAAAAGCCATTAGCAGCTCCTAGTTTCCATTTTATCAGCTTAGCAAGCTCAATGGAAAGAAAATGACTCTTTTCCACAGTGCCAACAAATAAAGTGAAATTGACTCTGATTAGCCTTGTTTGGATGTATGTGCACCTGAATCAATTGTTATTGGCAGGAGATATGATACTCTCATTGGCCAGGCCTCAGTTGCTTGCTTAACTCTGCCCAAGCCATGTGGTCTGTGCTGGGGAATATGTGGTTTCCCAAAAGGTAGAAATGGGTTCTATTACCATAAGAAGGAATCCTGGCTAGGCAAAAACAATGTCAGCTTCCCATGTCATTAAATATTCTCCTATATCTTTTCAAACGACTGTACCATTCTTCCATGTATGGACATTTCTTTTGTTAATTTAACCAATATATATTTTTTTTAATTTAGATAGTTTCCAGTATTTTCATACTAGAAACAACCTGTGATAAATCCTCCCTGTAGCTAGAGCTCTGGACATATGGATGATTATTTCCTCTGGACAAAGTCCCAAGGATGTGCACATTTTTAGGGTTTTTGATTTGTATTCTCAAAGTCATTTCAGGAAGATTTCTATTTTAATTCTCACCAGCATTGTATTAGGTTATTAAGTATGGAATGTCCGATTTCCTTCAGTACTAAGTTTGACAGTTGATATCTCTGACATTTCACTTTGAAACTTCTTGGGGTTTTTTTGTTTGTTTTTTATTTTTTTATTGTGAAGGTACATCCTTAGTCTTGCAAACGCACATTTTGGCTTGTGATTATCTTTCAAAAAAATTTTTTAGAGCAAATTTTTGTGAAACCATGGATAAGTAAAAAATTTGTGTTGTTTTTGAATATGAGTTCCATCGTGGAACCAATGCAGCACAGACAGCTGAAAATATCAACAAAGTGTTTGGGAATGATGTGGCTAATGAGTGCACAGTATGTTGATGGTTTGAGAAGTTCCATTCTGGTGATTTTAATGTTGAAAATGAGCCACGTGGGTGACCTGAGACCAAGGTGGATAATGATGAGCTGAAAGCTGTAGTGAAAGCGAATTCATCTCAACCTATGTGTGAATTAGCAGCACGGTTTGACATTACTATCCCAACAATATTGGACCATTGGAAGCAATGGGCAAGATAAAGAAGCTGGACAGATGGGTACCACATGAATTAAACGAGCATCAGAAGAGAAATTGTCTTAAAGCTTGCCTTTCTTTGCTGTTGCGACATAAGGGCAAACCATTTTTACACTGTATTGTTATGTGGGATGAAAAATGGATTTTTTTTGACAATCGCAAGCGTTTGGCACAGTGGTCAGATAAAGATGAAGTCCCGAAACACAGCCCAAAACCGAATATTCATCCAAAAAAGCTAATGGTGTCTGGTGGTGCAGTGCTGGTTATTATCCACTACAGCTTCATGAAATCTGGTCAGTCGATTACAACGGATGTCTACTGCAACCAATTGGATGAAATGATGAGGATGCTAGTGATTAGGCAGCCGAGATTGGTCAATAGAGACAGGCCAATCCTTTTGCAAGACCACATGTTGCAAAAGACAATGCTGTTCAGACTACAGAAGCTGGACTTGGAAACTCTCTGTCATCCACCCTGTTCACCAGACCTTGCACCAACTGACTACCACTTCTTCCAGGCATTGGACCACTTCTTGCACGGGAAAATATTCAATTTCCAACAAGCTATAGAAAACGCCTTTCACGATTTCATTGCTACTTGCTCTCCAGGCTTCTTCGCTGCTGGCATAAGCAAGCTGCCATTAAGATGGCAAAACTGTGCCGCTAGTTTAGGTGCATACTTTGATTGATTGTACTGCTTCTTGTTTGAGATACAATAAACTAAACTTTTGATTCGAAATCAGACATTTCATATTTAATCACCTAATATAAGAGTGCCCATTGACCCTTCCCCTTCACACTGGTTATTATTTAAGTAATTTGATTCTTATAAATAGCATTTAACACTCTTCATCCCAGATATAATAGCCACTATGCCAGGGGAAAAAAAGCTATAAATTCCCAAATCAAAATATATTTGTCTTGAAAAGGCGTGAAGATATCCTTTTTCCTTAGCTCTTACCATTTCTTTTAATACATTTGCTTTGCCCTCTTCTTACAGAGGACCACCTCCTTAAAGGGGACAACTCTAACTCCTTCCTCACCCATCTGAACTCCAAGACGTATTTCAAATCTCACCTGCTACTTGTTGCCTTCCAAACACTGGCCCGTACTAATCTTTCCCTTCTCTGTGTTCCAATAGCACTTGTACTCCAGTTGGGGATGCACAAGATGATTGATTGGAGTAATGGTTAAAAACACATATATTAGAACTTCTATTTATATTTTATCTTTTAAATCTCTATTTTTATATCTTATAAATAATAATTGTGTAATGGTATCTGTTTATCTTTTATAAATTAATAGATATCTATATATTTGGGCACATGTTTAAAATCATACTGAAAAGGGTATACATAAAAAAATTTAGAGGCTGCTAGCCTATACTAACCAATTTGTGGTTTCAATATTTGTAAAAGATGCCAAAAGATCTCTGATATACTAATTGCACTTTTGCAAAGGCATGAGTTCGGAATGCCACAAGCTATGACGCAGTGGCTAGGAGTAAATCACTTACCTAGAGAGTGTGAACCAAACAGACCATTTAGAGTTTCAAAGCAGCTTTTTTCCTACTCAAAATTATATACAGTATAATTCTTGTGAAGTAATTTTAAAAACTTCTTTTGAAAAATTACTCCACTAAGAAACCCTACTGCAAATTCTGGTGATAAAAGTAAAGAAATCTAAGTAGTTAATAATAAAAAAGTATATTGGTTGTGGTGCATGTTGTGTGAACACATGCACATGTGAGCAAGTGTGTGAAATCTGGGGAATTACAAGGGTTAGACAATATTGCTATTTCATTTTTTCCAGTTTGTGAAACTTAACTCTTCAAATTCCAAGTCCCTTCACTAAGGAATCTTATCTTTCTTAGCATCCCCACAGTTTCTAACTGGTACAATGCTGCATATTAGTAGTTACCCCGTAAATAGTTGGTGACTTGATTCTGAATGATACTTGCCTCTTTTTTCTGTGTTTAGGCATCTTTCTGACTTACAAATTCATTGCCTGCTGCAGAGAGAGACATAAGCTACAAATTAAATATTTCCCTGTCGCCTGGAAATATTCAGCAATGTATAGTTCATTACAGTGAAAGTTTATTATAAAAGATTTGAATGAACGTGTAATTCTATAATAAGAGGGCCAGTGGGCACTCTTATTATAAAAGATTTGAATGAGTATGTAATTCTTTGAGATATGATTTCCTATCTTAGTAATATATAAATAAAACTAAGCAGAGGTGTTAGATCTATTTCCTCTGTTATTAAGTAAAAGATCAAGTAGAAATCAGAGAGAAATATATTTTAAATGCTCTAGAAATAGCCTCTTCCCAGATGCTTGTATTGTTGGTTAGGATGTCTACTGGGTTTACTAAAGGACATTTAAAATAGGAAGTATGAAATTTAGTTGTAAAAATTAATAATGCTGGGAATCATTTTTTAAAAAGACGATCAACCAAATAACATTGTATAAAGACAAAAGGCTGAGATTACAGGCCTTCCCATTGGCCACTGAAAAGCAAGGTTCTACTAACAGTAGCTTACCTTGATTGTGCTCTTTCTCTGTGCTAGGGCTTTGCACGCATTATTTCATTTAATAATCCTCCCATGACGGATCCCCTAAAAGAAAAATACTATGCATTACTTATCCCTGTTTTGCTGTTGAAGAAGGTAAGGCTTAGAGAAGTTGAATAACTGGTCCAGAGTGATACATAGTGAGTGACAGAGTGGGAGTTGAACCCAGGTCTGTAGGACTCTGGACTAGCACTGTGCAATAGAACTTTCTGCACTGATGGGAATGTTCCATGTCTGCACCATCCAATAGCCCCATGGGACTAGTGAACATTTGAAATATGACTAGTCCTACTAAAAAACTGAATTTTAAATTTCATTTAAATAAATTAAAATAGTCTCATGGGGTTAGTGGCTACTGTATTGGACAGCACAGCCCTGGAAACTTCACTCACCAATACCTCTCCAATTCAACCCTCCAAACTAAAACAAGTAATAGGAAAAGAAAGAGTAAGGAAGTATTAATATTGTCAGTTACACAGAGCCAGAGTATTAAAAGCAGTTTAATTATCCAGGGATCTCTGTGATCTCTGTCCGATGGAAACCTAAGAAACTTTTGCTCTCTTGTACTTAGCTAAGTAGCAGTCACACAGCAATGGGCTTTGGTCTAAGATCCTTAACTCTAATGTCATTTTTTCCCTGTTGAATTATCCTCATAAACATTCTACCATCATTCTCCCTTCATACCCTTAGTCCTTGCACTCTCTGATGCCTTAGTGTAAAGGAAAACAAGAATTTCCCATTCCTTTGTGGATGATTTGACCAACTCTGAATACCTTCTGATCCTGGCTTTGCAACCAGCTACCTATGTGTCTTTGTTGGTCACTTTGGTCATTTTGGGCCTCAAATTTTCTCATGTGCAAAATAAACGAGTTGAGTTAAATTACTGGATAGATACCTTCTAGACATAAAAACTCTGTATATGATTGCTTTAATGCCTAAGGTCCTATTGTTGTATGGATGTGCAGTAAATTCTTTTGTTTTAAAGTAAATTCTTGTGTTATTAAAATTGTATGTATAACGTGTCTAGTTTTTTTAAAAATGAAAAACAAGAATTGGTAGAAAGCTTTGTAGCTCTTCAAGTCTATTGAGTAGTGCTATTCCTTCCTCTATCATGCTCCTTTTGTGAACGATGGCCATACTTTTCAGTAAGATACAAATCAGAAACCTGGGCTTCTTTTGATCCTTCATATGGAGCAGTGGAAATGACTACTGTACCCAGAAATCTCAGTGAATTAATTGTCACATTGAAATAACATGTGCATTTAACATGTGATGGCAGTTGAAGATTTGAAAGCAAATAAAGAAGTTTGGAATGTTATTTTAGGAGCATTTTTTTGTGTATACATACAGTAGGCCTTCCATATCTGCAGATTCAACCAACTACAGATCAAAAATATTTGAAAAATAAATAAAAAATAATATAATAATAAAAAATAATACAAATAAAAATCAACATGGTATAACAACTATTTACATAGCATTTACCTTGTATTAGGTCCTATAAGTAATGTAGAGATGATTTAAAGTACATGGGAGGATGTGTGTAAGTTATATGCAAATACTGTACTATATACCATTTTATATAAGGGAATTGAGCATCCATGGATTTTGGTATCCACAGGCATCCTGGAACCAGTCCCTTGAGGATACCTAGGGATGACTATATAAACAAATTGTTTTTGTTTTTTTTTTTTTTGTAGAGAGGGAGTCTTGCTGTGTTGCCCAGGCTGGTCTTAAACTCCTGGCCTCAAGTGATCCTTCTGCCTCAGCCTCCCAAAGTGCTGGGAGTACAGGCATGAGCCACTATGCCTGGCCTATTTAAACAATTTTGATGTTTTACTTTTATGCTCACTTTGAAAATAACAAATATTCCATTGTTCTAATAGTTCATTTAAAATATTTTATTCAAAGAAATTCAGTTTACAGATATTTGAAGTAAAGTATCTATTGTGTAAATCAATGTTTTGAACTGTAAGTTCATCACATGCTCATTTTTGTAATATGTCTATCTCTTGACTGAAGTATGTATCAGTAGTCTTCAGCTTGTGATATATGTTAGAATCATCTATAGGGCTTTTAAAAAATAGAGCGTTCAATTGTATGATCTCACTTATACTGTATTTGGAATCTAAAAATGTCAAACTCTTAGAAGTAGAGAGTAGAATGGTGCTTACCAAAGACTGAAGGTGGGGGGATGGACAGAGAGAGGAGAGATGTGGGTCAGTAGGTACAAAGTTACAGTTAAACAGGAGGAATAAATTCTAGTGGACTATTGCAAGGTGTCTATAGTTAATAATAATGTATATTTCAAAATAGCTAAAAGAGTTTTAAGTGAGAAATATTCGAGGTGATGGGTATGCTAATTAGCCTGATTCGGGTAGTCCACAATGTATACATGTATCAAGACATCACATTGTACCCTGTAAATATATACAATTATTATTTGTCAATTCAAAATAAAATTACTTTTTCCTTTTTAAAAATTTTTAATAGATTTAGGGTGTACACGTTGAATTCTGTTACATGTATCTATTGTATAGTGGTAAAAATAAAAATTATTTTAAAAATACGATGTTCAAGTCTCACCTCAGATCCAGTGAATCAGTCTCAGGGAATGAGGCCCTGAACACAGAGGCTGAAATGCTCCCCAGCCTATCCTGATTTGTTTCATGGTCTGAACCAAAATATCCTGAAAGTTCTTGACAAGAAAGGAGGTGGCCTACCTACTGGGCTTATACCAACATCAAAAGCAGCCCGTAATAACTTAGTAGCTATAATAACAATGTAAAATAAATTTAACATTGATTAGCATTTATGTTTCGATGATGGCAATCCATCACTCAAAAAGCATTCAACTAACTCATTGTTTAATCATTACTGGTAATTTAATATGAAATACAAAGAATGTGGTGCAAAATATAGGAATCCTAAGAAAGGAGTATTTGATTTTTTTTTTACCTTATCTTGTTCTTTGAAAGACTTTATGTCTTACAAAAATTAGATAGTGTATAATAATTTTCTCTCATCCTTAGATCATTAATGCTCTTATAATCATTTGTCAGTATTTTGACAGTATAAAACTTTGTTTTATTGAAAAATTTTTTTTTTCCCCCACCACTATTTTTTGGCTTATGTTATGCTTTCTCTTAGATTTTAAAATAGTTTTGAATTGTCATTTATTTATATAAATAACATAAAATTACACATTACTCAACACATTTTTATAATAATGACCTTAAATGTGAAGTTGAGTATATTATACTAAGTTCTCCAAGTCATTACACCAATAATATTCATAGTGTACAACACATCCATTCTAGATAATATATAGTTCACTTCTGTTGTCGTTATTGACAATTATCTTCCAAGAGCATTTATTTAGTGCCCATATTTGTATAACACTGAAAATGCATGGGACTAGGAGGATTTAAGTAGGAATATTTATTAGTTAAGGCACTGCTAACTTCTAAAACAAATTTCAGTCCCATGTGAGTGTTCTTGCTTAAGTGATCTTTTATATATTTTACTTCTTCCTTCATCTGAGTCCTCAGTTTTCTCCATTCAACCTGTAGATAGGGAAAGATAGTGTGGGAAAGCCATACCTGTTCTTAGCTACTTTAACTAAGGTGAACTGTGTGATGTAACACAATTCATTTCCATCATAGGACCACACCTAACTGCAAAAGTAGCTGGGAAATGTAGTCTAGCTATATTCTCAGGGGAAAAGGTGAAGGGGTTTTGGTGAACACACAGCAGCCTCTACGATAGCTCTATCTCTGCCATGAACAGACTCTGTGACTCTTGGCAAGGCACTTAATCTCCTTGGTTTCTGTTCCCTTTACTTTAAGAGAGCGAATGATTTTTTCTTTTTTGATAAGGGTAGTAGATAGTTATATTAAGAAGATTCTCTTAAGATATAGTGAGGCTTGATTCAACAAAGCATTTGTCAGAATCATAATATCCTTAAAAGAAGATTTGATGAAAAATGAGAACTAAGTTATGACACAGTCAGTGGTTTTGTAGTTAAATGCACAACCAATGGATGTTGATTACTTGATTTAAGTGATCCTGGAGAGGGAATCTAGAGGTGGGGGTGGGGAGGGGAGTGGACTCAGGACTTTATTCTTAGTACTAACCTTTTAACTTTTTCACAACTTCCATCAGTAAATCAGATGCAAACAGAACTCAAACACTTCATATTATAATTTGGAAATTTCCAATAATTTTTTAGATACCTGGATTAAGCCATCAGATTGCTTTAACCTATAATAAAAGTTATAGGTTACCTAGACTTCTGAGAACTGGCCAGAGAATTAAAAGAATTATTTATAACACTTTTTATGACAATATATTTTACAAATGAACTGTGGAACATAACCCATTTTTTAAGTAAATGATGACTTGGATTTATATATCTAAAATAGTTTAATTGCCTTCCTTCCTTCAAAGATGATAATAGAATGATCTCTTGCTCTTTTTTTTTTTTTTGCTTAACCGTTCCTTTGTATTTTTATTAATTTTTTTTTTAAATTTCTGCCTAGTTACAACAATGAAATGGGAAACCACATTTACAATTCACAAATTGTGGCATGAAAAACAGCACCTCATCAGGAATTACACCAAACTCTTCCCTTCTTATTCATGGAATGATCTCTTGTGTCCTTAAATATAATGTTAGGAGATATGGTTATCAATATGAATACAGCTTGGCTCTTTTTCAGCAGAGATGTTGGGTTTAACAGAGAAAAGACCTCAAAAACAGGTACTACAAAGAATATGTGTAGCTACTAACAAACAGAAGTCATCTTCACTCACAGTGTTCACAAGACACACATATGACTTGAGCCATCATTGGTTTTAAAAGACAAAAATGATGAGTGTTACACATTAATATTGATAGGTAGCATTGATTTCTTCTATTACATTTGAAGGCTTTAATAGGACTTAATAAGAAAGATCTTTTTAATGTGATAGGGATATTTCAAAATGTGTGTTTTCTTTCTTTTCAGGACTTCCAATAGTAGTCAGACATTATCATCCTGCCATACTATGGAGCCATGTTCATCAGATGAATTTTTCCAAGCCCTTAATCATGCTGAGCAAACATTTAAAAAAATGGAAAACTATTTGAGACACAAACAGTTGTGTGATGTAATTTTAGTTGCTGGTGATCGCAGAATTCCAGCTCACAGGTAGTTGTTTTCTACATCTCTATATGTGTGAAATAGTTCTTTGATAATAGTTACATTTGTTGAGGTAACTTACTCCAATTGACTATTATGTTTTCGGGAAAGGGTATATTTTGTGGGATTTCCACCAAAAACCAGTGCATATGAAATTGTTGTACGTTAAATGATGCTAAAAGGGTACTTTTACCTCCATAGAAGCACAAAAACAAAACACCTGAGCTGTAGATAAGTCAGTATTGTTTGGTATAGATTTTAGCTACTATAAGCAGCTTTCACACCACGTTCTACCTATTAAATACTTTAAATAAACTCAATGGAAATTAGACCTTGTGGGTATTTTGAAGCAAAAAAGTTGGTGAAATGGAGTAGCAAAAAATCTTAAGTGTTTTGAAATAGCCACATCTATCCCAACTTCTGTTTGCTAATCTACAAGAAGTATAAAAAGCAGTGTTGGGGAAAAAAGGCTTTGTCACAAATGATGTATTATTTCTTGAAGTAAGAAAAAGAAAAGAGCTGCTTAATAAAGAATAATTCATTTTCTTCTGATAATTCTATATTCAATTGTTCATTGTTAATCACCCCTATGATTCTCAAAGGTTTTTTTTTTATGCCCTTCAAAACTAATTAACACTCTGTCCCAAAGGTTTTTTTTAAAACCTTCCAAAGTGGAAGTAAAATCATTAGGAAGAATGGGCTTGGTCTTACTGTTTTCAGTGGCTCAATTAGCATATATTTATTGAGATCCTACTATATACTGTGACCAAAAGTCCATGTTATGAGCATGGGTTTTTTAGAAAAGATATGTCAACCTGAATTTCATAGAGGCATCTCAAATTCTGTATTTCCAAAACTGAACTCATTACCTTACCTGCCACGCTTATGCGAGCCATCACCATCTCACTTAGATTAGTAATGCAAGAGCCTCCTAACGGTCTCCCTGCATCCACTCTTTCCTCTATATTCTGGGGGTTTTTTTGTTTGTTTGTTTGTTTTTTATTTCAGAATATTATGGGAGTACGACACTTTGGCTATATATATTGCCCATGCACTGCCCGTGTCAGAGCTATAATCGTGGTCATCCCCCAAACTGTGCTCCCCGCATCCATTCAGTGAGAGTTTTTCCCATCCCCTCCACCCCCCTCCCGCCTGCCCACCCCCTGATGAATATTATTGCCCTGTGTGATGTAGGTGTTGATCAGTTAGTACCCATTTGATGGTGAGTACCAGTGGTGCTTGTTTTTCCATTCCTGTGACACTTCGCTTCGAAGAATGGGTTCTAGCTCCAACCAGGATAATACCAGATGTGTTAATTCACTATTGTTCCTTATTGCTGAGTAATACTCCATGGTATACATATTCCACATTTTATTAATCCACTCGTGTATTGATGGGCACCTGGGTTGTTTCCACATCTTTGCAGTTGTGAATTGTGCTGCTATAAACATTCGTGAGCAGATGTCTTTATTATAAAATGTCTTTTTTTCCTTTGGGTAAATACCCAGTAGTGGGATTGCTGGGTCAAATGGTAATTCTACTTTTAATTCTTTGAGGTATCTCCATATTACTTTCCATAGAGGTTGTACTAATTTGCAGTCCCACCAGCAGTGTATAAGTGTTCCTATCTGTCCACATCCCCGCCAACATTTGTTGTTTGGGGATTTTTTAATATGAGCCAGTCTCACTGGAGTTAAGTGATATCTCATTGTGGTTTTGATTTGCATTTCCCTGATGATTAGAGAAGTTGAGCAATTTTTTATGTTTGCTGGCCATTATTCTGTCTTCTTTGGAAAAGTTTCTGTTCATGTCCTTTGCCCATTTTTTAATAGGGTTGTTTGATTTTTTCTTGTTGATTTTCCTAAGTTCTGTATAGATTCTGGTTATCATCCTTTATCAGAGGTGTAGCATGCAAATATTTTCTCCCATTCTGTAGGTTGTCTGTTCACTCTAGTGATAGTTTCCTTGGCTGTGCAGAAGCTTTTTAATTTGATCAGGTCCCATGTATTTATTTTGGTTGCTGCTGTGATTGCTTTGGGGGTCTTCTTCATAAATTCTTTGCCTAGGCCAATGTCCATAAGAGTTTTTCCAACGTTTTCTTTGAGAATTCTTATGGTTTCATGTCTTAGGTTTAGATCCGTTATCCATTGTGAGTTGATTTTTGTGAGAGGTGAGAGGTGTGGGTCCAGTTTCAGTCTTCTACATATGGCCATCCAGTTTTCCCAGCACCATTTGTTGAATAGGGAATCTTTTCCCCAGCGTACGTTTTTTTGGAATTTATCAAAGATCAGGTGACTGTATGAGGTTGGTTTTATATTTGGGTTCTCAGTCCTGTTCCATTGGTCTACGTCTCTGTTCTTGTGCCAGTACCATGCAGTTTTGGTTACTATAGCCTTGTAGTATAGTTTGAAGTCTGGTAGATAGATGCCTCCCAATTTGTTCTTTTTGCTTAAGATTGCTTTGGCTAGACGGGGTCTTCTCTGGTTCCACACGAAGCATAGAATTATTTTTTCTAGATCAGTAAAAAATGATGTTGGTATTTTGATAGGGACTGCATTGATTCTGTAAATCAATTTAGGTAGCAAAGCCATCAAAAAATAATTCATCACGATCAGGTGGGCTTCATTCCCGAGATGCAGGGATGGTTCAACATACGCAAATCTATGAATGTAATTCACCATATAAATATAAGCAAGAACAAAGATCATATGATCCTTTCAATAGATGCAGAAAAGGCTTTTGACAAAATCCAGCATCCTTTTATGATAAGAACTCTTAACAATATAGGCATAGATGGCTCATACCTCGAAACTATTAAAGCCATATACGATAAACCCACAGCCAATATCATACTGAATGGGGAAAAATTGAAAGCATTCCCCCTTAAAACTGGCACCAGACAAGGGTGCCCTCTATCTCCACTTCTTTTCAACATAGTGCTGGAAGTCCTAGCCACAGCAATTAGACAAGACAGAGGAATCAGGGGCATCCAGATAGGGGCAGAAAAGGTCAAACTTTCACTATTCGCAGACGATATGATATTATACATAGAAAACCCCAAAGATTCAACCAAGAGATTACTGGAATTGATAAATGAATTCAGCAAAGGCTCAGGATACAAAATTAATAAACACAAATCCATAGCCTTCATATATGCTAATAACAATCAAGCCGAGAAACAAATTAAAGATGCAATACCTTTCACAATAGCACCAAAGAAAATTAAATATTTAGGAACATATCTAACTAAGGAGGTCAAAGACCTATACAGAGAGAATTACGAAACACTGAGAAAAGAAATTGCAGAGGATGTAAATAGATGGAAAGCCCTACCATGCTCTTGGATAGGCAGAGTCAACATAGTAAAAATGGCTTTGCTACCTAAATTGATTTACAGAATCAATGCAGTCCCTATATTCTGTTTTTAACACAGCAACCTGACTAAACTCAGATTCAGTCCCTCCTCTGATCAAACCTTTCAGTGACTCCTCATGTCACTGCGTGTGAAAGCTGAAGTATGTGCAGTGGCTGGTATGATCCAGCCTGGCATTACCTCTCTGATGATCTGTCCTAGAGAACAGAACAGCTCTCCTTGCTCACTCTGCACGAGGCACCAACTCCCCCTCGTAGTTCCATGTATGTGCCCAGCATGCTGCCCTTGCATTTGGACTTCTGCATCAGCTACTCCTGCCCAAATGTCACCTTCCAAAGAGACAACTTGTTTAAACTCACCACCCTTTCCCCAGTTGCCTTTACCCTACTTTTTTCCCCATAGCACTTACCACCTTTTGTTTACTATAGAATTTACCTCTACTGTTCACTCTTTGTCTTCCTGCCCTCTAAATGTAAAACTCCATGAGAAGAAGGGGTCTTTTGTCTGTTTTGTACCCTAATATACCTCAAGTATTTGGAACAGTGCCAGTACTTAATGGGCACATGTCAGTATTTGTTCAGTGAATGAATAAATGAATGAATGAATAAATAGACAATTCTCTGAAGAAGGAATCTGGCCAATAAACATTTGAAAACCTTCACTAGCAATCAGATGAACAAAAATTAAAACAATGAGATACCACTTAACACTGCAGATGGCCCAAAATTTTAACATCTGACAATATTGTGGGGGAAATGTTAGTCTTATACAATGCTTGTGGGAGTCTAAATTGGTACAGGACTTTGGAGAGCGATTTGACAAATCTTATGACTCAGTAATGCTATTCCTGGGAAGGGAGGAGAATGGAATTAGAGATGGACACCAAGGGAGCTTCAATTGTTATCTGTATTATAATTTTTATTTCCTTAAAAAATGAATACAGTAAATCTATGTAAGTGTGCTGACATGGAAATATCTCCAAGACACTATCAAGTGAAAAAATACATGTTTCAAAAATATACGTATTTATAACTTAAATTTATTTTTATGTGACTATCAAAAATCTGAAGAGACATAGCTAATACATATAATATATTATAACAAAATATTATAGTTTTATGATATAACAAATATATAATAAAATACAAAAATAATATAATAATAAAAATTATCATAAAAGGTTAAAATAACTTGCTGAAACAATTTTCAAATGTCTCCCATATATTCACTACTCCTACGATTAAATTTTTTAAAAATACCTTGGGTTATTTTCAAAAATGATAAACAGAAAATAACCTTTACATTTTTCCCTTTTGTATATAGTTGATTTAATGCTTGGGCTTGTAACTTGTTTTCTGGATGTTATGAAATGATATTTGAATAGTGAACAGGTAAATCATTTACCTCAGCAGAAATTTTACAGTAATGGTAATTTATTATTCAAAGGAAAGAAGTAGGCCATAAAGCAATTTGTCAAACTTAAAATGCATTTCCCAGTACTGTGCACTTTCCATGGGTAACAAATTTAGAAAAAAAGAAGAAACAGCAGCGTTTATTAATGAACATCAACTTTAATGTGGTCATTGATTTTTTTTTTTCTAATGTGTTCTCAGATTGGTGCTCTCCTCTGTCTCAGATTATTTTGCTGCCATGTTTACTAATGATGTCAGAGAAGCAAGACAAGAAGAAATAAAAATGGAAGGTGTAGAACCGAATTCATTATGGTCCTTGATTCAGTATGCATATACAGGTAATTAAGTCTGAAAATGTAAATTAAAACCTCTTAGATTTATATTATTAGATTTCAGATTTCTACTTCTAATAAATCATGCCATAGCTAACAGTCAATTCTGCTGTTATCACCACCTCTGGTGATACGTGTATAGGTTAAAATCTCCATATTAAAACCTTTAAAATGATTATCATAATTAAGTTCTTGAATAGTATTTTAAAATATTAATGTAATAATTAGATGAATTATGTAATGTCAAAGTTTTACATTTAAAATTTGGGAAGTATACAGGTATATAGTAGATGTAAATTACTAATTAATGCATCATTTTAAAATTCTGAAAATAAGCCACTATCTAGTTTTTTAATTTAGTTTTTATCATAGTTTTTTATTTTAGTAGAGATTGCAAAGGGATAATAAAATTTTTCCACATTTAGTACTTGTTTTTTCTTTTTTGAATGTCTTAAACCATCTGGGTCTGTAATACATGTAATGAGCTCTTATTTAGAAATATTACTGTTAACATCAGTTATTTTATAAAATAAGGCTAATGTAGTTCCATAGCTAATGGAATTTCTTTTTATCATTAAGGCCGCCTTGAATTAAAAGAAGATAATATTGAGAGCCTGTTATCTACAGCTTGCCTTCTTCAGCTTTCGCAAGTTGTAGAAGCATGCTGTAAGTTTTTAATGAAACAGCTTCACCCATCCAACTGTCTGGGAATCCGTTCATTTGCTGATGCCCAAGGTTGTACAGATTTGCATAAAGTGGCTCACAATTACACTATGGTATGTATTATTTAAAAAGCAGGAAGGCATATCCTCTCTGCCTTATTCCTATTGTTGCAGGCTTATCTACATGTTGCTGTTTTCCCATGGCTCTGCCACATGTATTGAGGTTCAAGTTCACTGTCTAGTGTGTCACATTTTCATTGAGTTATGAGGGGAAAACACCAAGTAATACTTCTCCTGGATGTATGAGTCAAGCCCTAAGTTATTACAGTCACTAAGAAGCAGAACAGTGGCCCAGAATTGTTCCATTTGAGATTTTCAGATCTGATGCTTTTTAAAGCAGGACTTCCCCAAACATATTACCTTATAGCACATGGATAAATTTAAGAATTGTTCACATATTCATTGATGGAAATCGGTGATAGTGGTTGTAGCATATTGGCAGAGGTCGAATGGGAGACTTTTTTTTAAGGATAAATCTGATTATATGTGAGAAGTGTTCGTAGCCATGTTGAAAGATATTATTAATTGTAGCAAATTATATACTCAAGATAAATCACAGAGGAGGTTCTGATCCAGTAGTCTGAAGGATAGTGGAATACAGATTGATCTAGGATAGCAAAAAAATAAGGGTATATTGAGGGCTTATTGTTAGGACCAGCCTTCATGATCTTAACAGTTGAGGGGTGCGGGGAAGGGAGGGTGTGTGGATTTTTAAGGAATGACTGTGTTGTCACATTACGGGCAATGATTGAAGACTGTTGCTTTAAATACTTCAACTAAGGCAATATAGTCTCTAAGAGAAGAAAGAATGTGAACATTCACATACATGTACAGTTACCCATATTACTAATTTCATCAACTTTTAGGAAATGTTATTTTATCTATCCTTTCCTCCATCCTTCCATTGAGTTGGTTGGGATATGAAGAGATTGATGGTGTTTTAGGAATCTTTCATTAGAGAAATAGAGATTTAAAAAAATTGTAAGAATAGGTATTTACAAACTATTGGGAAGATTAATTCTACTTATTTCATAAGCTTGATGTGAGGATTAAATGAATTAATAGAAGTTTAGCTCTCAAAACGGTGATTGGCACATCATATACCTAGTCAATAAATATCATCACATTGTCATCATCCTTATATAGTTTACTCTGTTCAACACAGTAGGGATTTATGTGAGGGAACAAAAGCACTCATATGGAGCCGCACCCTTTATGATTGGTTTTCTCCCTGTGGTGTAATCACTTCTTAGGAATGTTTCTTGTTTATGATCGTCCCAGGGCCTCAACTGAAAAAATAAGAGATTGTGCTATAGAACAAAAATATGCAGACCTAGCATGATATTAGGTCAACATTTTGAAAATGAAGTCCTTTGAAAGATTTTCCCTTCTCAGTCTTCATCATTCTTTGTAGATTTCTCATTTTAACCTTAAACCTGCAGTTTCAAATACTTTTTGGAATAAGATGAATATAAATAAATAACACAAAGATGAGGCTTTTTTTCTTCATAATAAGTTCATAATTTGAGTAATATCTTTTTCCCAGGAAGTTTTAGTCACGTGAAAATATTTCTACGCATTTAGGTCGCTCCCGTTGTTTACAGTAGAGGCACGATTGCTGCTTTATGGCTTACACATAAATTAAATTTAAATTAGCTAGATGTTTTCAAACCTATTTTCATAGCCAATTAGTTGGGGTAGATTTTTTTTTCTCAAGGTCATTATTTTATGTTATTCACTTTTGACAGAGACATGAAATTGAATTCTAATAACAATAAGTAATTTAGAGGCAGATTGTCTGATTTGAATTGTTGCTATGGGAACTGAATAAGAATGTATAGCAAAATTCAATCTTCAATTTAAATAAGTTCTTCTGTAACTTCATTTGCTTAAAAACTATTCCAAAGGGGGAAAGGGCACAATGCTAGCAAGTGTTTGGTAGCATGATAATTGTTTGTATCATGAAATGGAAGTAAAATATGAAGTAAGCATAATGCCACATCAGCGAGTTCAACCAGTAAATGGTGCGTGTACTGGGGATGTTCACCCATCCTGCACGAATACAAGTAGGAAAGAATGAATTCCTTCTGAGGATCCTGGTATCTGGAAACCTTTTTTCTCATTCTAGCTGCCAATGAACGTGACGTGGAGCAAGTCATTTAGCCTCTAAAAAAGGTATAACACTTGTTATATCATTATAACTATTTGACACCATTATGGATTTATGAAACAAATATGAACACTTAATTTCAAACTTGAAAATTTTGTTTCTCAATCTAGAAAATTTGTAAAACATTGAATTCTGCTAAATTAGCTGCTTCAAAACCAAATTAATATTTTTGAAAAACACTTTATATTGAATCTTGAGTTTGGTAGTATTTCATAAATTGTTGAAAACTCAGTTTTCACTTAATATAAATTATACTGGAATGGAATGGAATTATACAGGAATGGAGCATTGTTCTCAAATAGATCTATCAACAAATAACTTGTCAAATGAATATTTACATAACAGTCCTTTTCTTACTAATGAAATGCAATTAATACCATTTGAAATTATGGCAGTAGTTGCACCAGCATTGTATAAATATGTTAATTATATGATACATTATACCTTTAAGCAATTAGAAATGTATATTATTTTGATTTCTTCAGAATCTCACCTAACATTGTATAATAAATATCTTTCCATGTAGCTATGTGATCTTTGTCCTTGAAATTTTTAATGCCTTTTTAATACACACCCCATATAGCTAAACATTTAGGCTATTTCCCATTTTTTACCATTATAAATAATAATATAGAGACGCATTGTTAGATATTCAGTTTTATGTTCTGCTTATGAATTATTTATAGGTTTAAACTGCAAGTAGGATAAGCGGGTTGGGAGTTTCAACATTTTTATGGTTCTTGTTATGTGTTACGAAATCATTTTATGATGTCAGTATACAATTGAGTAGAACAGTTTTCTTGAAGCCATTCCAGCACTGAGGTTGTATTAAAATATATTTCTGAAAATGATAATCAGTCATTTAAAATAGACTCATTTGGGCATCTTTTAACAAATCATGATAAATTGAAGCAATTGAATTTAGTTAATTATTCATGAATGGTTTTCCTCTTAAGAATTTCTGCTGAAAGGAATGTCAACCCAAGATATATTTTAGATCTGTATCTCACTCAGGTTACCACAGGCTATATGGAAAATGTAATTCTCATTTTAATATAGAAGATAGTTATTGATAGTCCTTATCTCTAGCCCTAATTTAAACAGCCTTAGCTACTTTACTAAAATTCTGCGTGCTGAGACAGTGATAGTACATTAGGAAGTATAAGAAAAACATTAAGGGACAATATGTTTACCATTTGCATTTATATTATAACTATGTCAGCTACCCATGCATTAAGATTTGTGACCATTCAAATCAGAAAGTGTATTTTCCTTCTCTCCAGATTATTTAGCATAGTACCCTATAAAGGTCATCTCATCCCCAACGGCATGTCTAGCTCCCATTTCAAATTATAGAGGGCTTGATTCTAGCATGAGGACTGAGTCATCTTCAGTCTAAGGTTCTGGACCCAATATATTCTAGGTCAACACTTTTGCTTTGGTTCTTTTTCCTATGAGACCAAAAGAACTTTGTAAAGAAATCGGATTAGAAGAGATTAAAAATTTCAAAACAGACCAACAATTCTGGATGGTCTAATAAATCACATTAAAACAGTCTCAAAGGTCAATGGTTCTAAAATAGCCCTGAGGACAAATACTTTTTCTGGGCAGGGTCTGGGAAGACTTCTGTGGTCTAGAATAGTCCTAGGAAATCTAGCCAGACTGGAGCCCCTTTCTGGGTAAGAGAAATAACTTCAAGCTCATTCAGGTATTTGGCTCCACTGTTGGCCAAATTCTTCAGCAACCACAAGTCCAAACTAACTTCTGATGATAGAGTATCATACATCTTAGTATCTAATTCATTTTTTTCTATCTTCCTTCAAAAGACTTGCCAAAACTATTTCTTAACTTAGGCAAAATGATACCTAAATGTCTCAGGTCCATTTTAAAAATGTAATCAGTGATACAACACCTTAATTCCACTTACATATATTTATCAACATAATTGTAGTTTAAATGTTTTTTTCTGCTGTGTTTCTTTCCTAGCAGGTAGTAATACATTGTAAGTTCTCAAATATAAATTATGTTTTGGCATCTGATACAAAAAACTTTTAGTTTCTTTGAAATAAACTGATGGCCAGAAGAAACGATATTGTTAATCTGCTGTTTCTTCCCTCTAGGAGCATTTTATGGAAGTAATCAGAAACCAGGAATTTGTGTTATTACCAGCCAGCGAAATCGCAAAGCTCTTGGCCAGTGATGACATGAACATTCCTAATGAGGAGACAATATTGAATGCACTTCTTACTTGGGTCCGTCATGATTTGGAACAGAGACGGAAAGATCTCAGTAAACTTTTGGCTTATATTAGGCTACCTCTTCTTGCACCACAGGTAATTAATAGTTATTTGTTTATAGGTTTTTTCTTTGCCTATTCTATTAAATTAATTTTACATATATTCCTATGAAATGTGTATGTGAAAAGATAGTAAGGTAACAAAATGCTGCTTGTGTTTTCAATCCAGAAAGTCTAGCTACCTACATTGTATCAATTAAGTAACATTCTTGGTTTTGGGTTAGTAATTTTATTTAACTCAGCTGTAAACCTGTCCTACCAATTGGAGGAAAATTAGTTAAGTTGCTAATAAAAGGAAAACACTGGAATCTAGGAACCAGAAAGTTTAGGTTAATTCATTTGCCACATATTTATTAAGTACCCACTAAATACTGGATTCTAATGATATATAGATTAATAAGATATGATAATAGTTCCAGTTCTGATATTTTAAAACTCTGTTACTTGGCATATTCACACACCTCAGTTTCTTCGTCTGTCAAGTAGAGATAATATCCTCCCTGACTATCTCACAGAATTATTATGAGGCTCAGAAACATGCTCTGTAAAATAAAATGTGTTATAAATAATATCATTGTTATCATTAATTAAGAATTAAGAAATATCTAGTTGGTGCATTCAAGGCAATCAGTCATAACATATTTATATACATAGTTTCCCCTTTTTACAATTTTCACTGAAATATACAAAATATTTCCCCTGCATACTTTGCTACCTATTTCAAGGCCTTAAATGGAGAAAGAGGCCTTGAAAGCAGAGAAGGAATCAGCTGTTACTGTTCAAGGTCAGATTCTCTTTTCTTTTTTTATTTAAAGTGCCATAAATATTATCTTATTTGTATTTATCTTGAGCATAATGTTTTATTTCCTGCTGTTGTGAGCGAAAGTTACTGTTTGCTCTCTGCCTTACAGAGACCATAATCAATGGTGATGCTTTATAAGAATTTCCTCTTCAGAGGTAGACTATTGTATGAATACACAGGAGTGAAACCACATGAATTGATGACAATTCAGGAAGAATAACGCAATAAAAAGTTTCTCTTGAAATCAGATTTATAGAAGCGAGTTATATTTTTACTGCTACTGAGCAGATTTTTAAAATTCTTTCTAGATGAAATGAAATAAAATCTGAAATATCCTATGTGACTTTGAAAAGAATCTGTACAATTAAGTAACCTGACAATTTACTGCAATTCTGCAGCTTCAAGTATTTATATTTGCACGATGCTCATAGACCTTTAAAATTAATGTCATCCAGGATGTTGCTGGTATTTATAGCCATAAGTTCTTAGAGTCAAAAGGCACTTTGGAGATCATTTAGTCCAACACCTGTTGTACAAAGGAAGTGACAGACCAGAAAAGTAAAACCGTATGTTCAAAATCATAAAGTGATTGAATAAATTCCTCTCTTTCTGCATTGTAGTTTTATTTGGCTTTGCTCCTCGGCTAACATCATAACTAATGAGAGGCAGAGGTGGGACTTGAACTCAAGTATGGTTCTGTACCTTTTCCACTAAACCATTCTGCCTCTTCAATGTGCTATGTGTAAGGTTGGTGGGGGAGGGGAGTGGGTATCAGATGGAGAAGAAATAAATTGAAAAATAAATCAGTGATTATAATGAAGTCTGTGACAGATAGATGAACATAGCATTATGAAAATAATAGGAGTAGCCCACCCAAACTGATGGCAGGGAAGCAGGGAAAACTTCCTGAAGTGTCACTTGCTTTGCATTGTGAATTAGCCGCCCAAAAGAAGGGGCATGATATGCAGGAGAGAAAGGAGACTGTACCTTGTTATGGAGTCATGAGTGAACATATTGTTCTGGAATTTGAAGATAGTTTGCACGGCTACAGTGCAGAAATAAAAGGAGGCAAAGTCAAGACATGAGGCAGGAGAGAGCAATGGACCACAGAGCATGAAGAACCTCTAGTCATGCCAAGGAGTTTGGATTTTATCCTAAAAGCAATGAGGAAGCACCAAAGGATTTTGAAGAGGGGAATAACAATTATAATTTTATTTTGGAAAGATTACTATGACTGCATTGTGGAGAATGGATTGGAGGGGTCAGAACTAGAAAACCATTAGGAAGACTTTCGGAATTCAGACAAGTGAAGTAGTCACTCTCTGGCAGTGGAGGTAGACAGAAATTACTAGGCTCAAGAGCTATGTAGAGGTCAAATTGATGCAACTTAATGACTGAATGGGGAGGGGTACAAAAAAGGGGGGAGAGGGGTCCAGAATGATTCTGATTTGTGCAACTAGGTTAATGAAGGTGCTGTCAATTGAGACAAGGAGTATAGGATGAAGAACTAATTTAGGTGGTAGGGAAGTGGGAGAATCATGTTCCCAAAGCTTCTTGGCACCTTTAATCCTCTTAGAGTCTAAGAAGAAACTTTGAAAACTACTTATTGAAGTTGTTGAAGCCAAAGGCAAGAGAATGACACTGGCCAAGGAGAACACAAGAGTGCTAGGATAGAACCCCTGGAAACACTAATATTTAATGGTTGTCTCCAAACCTGGCTAAATAACTGGAATGCTACTAAAAATTGATTCCACCTTCAAAAAGGAGGAAGTTTTAACATGCTCAGATGCTACAGAGAAGACAAAATAAGTAGGGAAAATCCAGTGGATTAGCCCAGTGGTTCTCAAGTATGATCCCCAATAGTGTGGAACCAGCACTACCTGGGAACTTGTTTGAAATGCAGATTATTAGGCCTCACCCCCCACCAACTGAATATTAAACTCTGGGGATGGGGGCTACCAAATTGAGTTTTAATAAGCCCTCCAGTGGCTTTGATGTGCCCTCAAGTTTGAGATGTTCCATGATGAGTAGTGGTGAGGGAAGCCACATTGCCCTGTATACTTTAAACTAATTACTTCACCTCCCTTAGCCACACTTTTCTTTTCTACAGTGATGATACTATGTTGCAGTATTGTGACATTTAGAGATAATGGCAGTGGGTTTTTTTTTTCCCTTGGTAAAAGTGAAGGGCAAGATTGCAGAATTAGAGTTATCAAGTAATAAAGTTTTGAAGTAGACACTAAAATCATCAAGAAAATGTTGGATTGTATTCTGCATGTTTTATTTTAAAAGGTAGGAAAATGTAACAATTATTAAATTGTCTAATGCCTATC
Source organism: Daubentonia madagascariensis (assembly GCA_023783475.1). Taxonomy (NCBI): domain Eukaryota; kingdom Metazoa; phylum Chordata; class Mammalia; order Primates; family Daubentoniidae; genus Daubentonia; species Daubentonia madagascariensis. The sequence goes on from JAKFHU010001978.1 coordinate 11,972,805, forward strand.
ATTAGACAATAAATGACTACTATTTTTAAAATTGGGATTAGGTCTAGTTACCTAGAGAATTTACTTTGTGAAATAGTTCATTTCTCAATGATACCAACTAAATGAGGTTTTGCCCTACTCTGCTAATATGAAACATTCTATATAGCCCAGCTAGAAGGGGTTCAACTTACATATAGTAATTTTATTATTATACTGTTTCCAACAGTAGATCCTTAAAATGGCCCAGGAAATAATGCACGTAATTGTAATCCTCTACCAAATGTTCATTTTAGTGTGGTTTTTTGTTTAACTCTGATAATCCAGAAGACAAATGTTTATGGTCATATTATTTTACTTTTGAAGGCATTCCAAACTTTCAACTTGATCAAATTTTAAACAATGTGAATAGAAATACTAGGACATACACACATTATTTAAAAGATCTTGACATCTAAATTGTTAATATTCCCAGTGGTTGGCCTATATTACAAGTATCTTGGTCTCCACTATTCTGCTCTCAGTTCTCAGTGCTCTGTTGCTTTCTACTAAAAGTCAGAAATATAAATAAGTCAGTATTTACCTTTAGCATTCTTTTAGTTTACAAATTTTTGATACCAAAACATTTTTTTAAAGTCTGTAGAGTTCATAAATAATTCACATTCTATTTGTGTTTGAGGGGACAATTTAGAGAAATAGTCATATGGTGAACAAGTATGGGAGTGAAGATAAAAATTTACAAAATAGAAATGTTTCTTCTGTATTCTAAAGGCTTTCATTTTAATAATTTGCCTTCTCTTATGGCAGAGAAGGCATTTAGTATCACCAAAAATGCAGAGTACATTTTGTAGTCCTCTCTCATTGCCTTCTGAATAATTTTATGAATGATATCTGTTACCTTGCATTTGCTTAATCTGATCTTTGGATTAATGGCTTTATATTTTCTTTTATTATTTTTATCTCTTTACTTAAATATAATTAATCTCATTTATTCTTAAATTATAGAGACTGTTAGCATGCTAGGAAATATATTTTACTTCAAATTGCCATTACTATTAAGTCTCCCAAGACTTTACTTTCTATTATTTTTTTCATTTTATTTTTATTTAGAAAGAACTAAATAACAGAAGTAATATAAACATTAAGATTAATCTAAATGAGCCATCTCAATCCATATTAACTAATGCTCTGTAGCAAGTATGTTTTGTGTGCACAGGAAAAATATGCAATAATTAATACCAGAAATTATATTCTGGCCCAGGTTGTGGGACTCACGTCTTTTTTGTGTGTGTTAGACAGTCTCTCACTCTGTTGCCCAGGCTGGAGTGCAGTGGTACTATCACCGCTCACTGCAATGTCAATCTGATGGGTTCAAGTGATCCTACAGGTGCTCACCACCACGCCTGGCTAATATTTTCTATTTTTTGCTCAGGCTGGTCTTGAACTCCTTGCCTCAAATGATGCTCTCACCTCAGCCTCCCAAAGTGCCGGGATTACAGGCATGAGCCACCGCGCCTGGCCATCACTTATGTCTTAATTTGGCTTTTTTGTCTTTGGTATTCTGTGCTTGGTTTCCAAATGCCATAAATTTTTAAGAGTGACTTTTGTTAAAGACCCTTGCTTCTCTTCTATTATCAAAACATGAACATATTCTCAACATCATTAGTCATTAGGGAAATGCAAAATAAAACCACATTTTCCACCTACCTGAATGGCTAAAATAAAGAGACAGATAGTAACAATTGTTGGTGAGGCTACAGAAACAGGAACCTGCATATAGTGCTGGTGGGATTATAAAGTGGTACAGCCACTTTAGAAAACAGTTTGGCAGTTTCCTAAAAATTTAAACATAAATTTACCATATGACCCAGTAATTCTATTCCTAGGTATCTACCCAAAAGAAATGAAAATATGTCTGTACAAAGACTTGTATACAAACATTCTCAGCAGCTTTATTCATAAAAGCCTGAAACTGAAACAAAAACATCCATCTACTGTTGAATGGATAGATAAAATGAGGTATATCCATACAATGGATTATTATTTAGTAATAAAAAGGAAATGAAATACAGATACATGCTACAGCATGGAAGAACCTCAAAAACATGCTGAGTGAAAGAAACAAGTTACAAGAGACCACATATTGTATGATTCTATTTATGTGAAATGTCCAGAAAAGGCAAATCCACAGATACAGATTAGTGCTTGGGATAAAAGATAAGAATGAGGATTAACAGTAAGCAGACATGTGGGATCTAATTGAGGTGATGAAAATGTTTCAAAACTGTTTTATGGTACTGGTTCTACAACTTGGTAAATTTATTAAAAATCATTGTATATTAATATGGATGAATTATGATATGTAAAATATACCTCAGTAAAACTGTAAAGAAATATATTGTCTAATACAACCAAGCAGTGTATCAAAAGGATAATACGTTATGACCAGGCAGGAGCTTGTTTCAAAGAGAAAGCTGTTTGGAAAAATTACAAACTATCAGTACTTATTAAACTCAAATAAGCGGCAAGGTAGAAAGCCTGATCAATCAATTGGATGCAAAGGTGTTGGAAAATTAACAGAGGATTAATTAACAATTCAATAGCTGGGCAGCTAGTGAGATCGCTCTCAAATTTTAATACCAACTTGGGGTGCCACTGAGCAGAGGGGGATCACTGAGCCCGATGAGTTTGATCAGCCTGGGTTAGTAGCTGTGAGTTCCCAGTCGTTACCAAAATTTTTTAAAAATCAACAACAACTGTGGTAATGACCTGTAGCAATCTAATACTAAGAGGACTGAAATGCACAGAAATATCTTGAGCCCAGAAGAAGGTATACTAGTCATTCAACCAAGACAGGATGTCTTCACCATGAGTTAAAAGCTAAGGTCTTGTTGCTAAAAAAAGAAACAACAAAAACTGCTAAAGATAATATATGGAATAGATTAGATACTAAACTAATAATATGGATACTAAATACATCAACTATTTCCTTCAGTAAAACATATAAAATTAATTTAAACAGATCCAATCAATACTTAATATTTAAATTATTAAATTGTAGGTATTTACAATTGCAATAATAAAATAATTGGTATACATGTTAGAAAAAGATGCAAAACTATCCTTATTTGGTGATAATTATGATTATATGTATAACAACTAGAGCTTAATAAGGGAATAAAATACAATCAGTAGAGTTTCTTTCTTCCAGCAAAACATATACAAAATGAAAATTTAAAAATCCATTCCCAATAGCAGTGAAAAATAATAAAATATGTAGGAATATATTTAATAAAAGAAAGGCACAAGACCTATCTTGAAGAACACTATTCAACAAATGGAAAGGCTCTTGGACAGAAAGACTTAATATCATAAAAAATGTAAATTCTCCCAAAATTAATAAATAAGCTTAATGTAGTTCCTATTAGAATTCCAAGAGAATCAGGATGGTGAAAGGGAATTGAATAAGTTTATTGTATTTACATGGAAAATAAAGGCTCAAAAATAGCCAAGAGGCTGAGCACAGTGTCTCATGCCTGTAATCCCAGCACTTTGGGAGGCCAAGGCAGGAGTTGAGGCCAGAAGTTCAAGACCACCCTGGGCAACATGGTGAGAGCTCATCTCTACAAAAAGTTAAAAAAAATTAGCCAGGTGTGGTGGCTTGTGCTTGTAGTCCTAGCTACTCAGGAGGCTGAAGCAGGAGGATCACTTGAGCCCATGAGTTGCAGTGAGGTGTGAAGCACCACTGCACTCCAGCCTAGGTGACAAAGCAAGACTCTGTCTCAAAAAAAAAAAAATCAGAGAAATGCAGATCGAACCACAATGAGATATCACCTAACCCCAGTGAGAATGGCTTTTATCAAAAAGTCCCAAAACAATAGATGCTGGCATGGATACAGAGAGAAAGGAACACTTACACACTGTTGGTGGGACTGCAAACTAGTGCAACCTCTATGGAAAATAATATGGAGATTCCTCAAAGAACTAAAAGTAGACCTACCATTTTATCCAGCAATCCCACTACTGGGTATTTACCCAAAGGAAAAAAGGTCATTTTTTTCAAAAAGACACTTGCACTAGAATGTTTATTGCAGCACAATTCACAATTGCAAAGATGTGGAATCCACCTAAGTGCCCATCAATTCATGAGTGTATTAATAAAAAATGTGGTATATGTATACCATGTACATCATGTACACCATAAAAAAATGAATTAATACCTTTTGTAACAATCTGGCTGGACTGGAGACCATCATCCTAAGTGAAGTATCACAAGAAGGGAAAAACAAACACCACATGTACTCACTATTAAATTGGAACTAACCAATCAGCACTTATGTGCAGAGATGGAAGGAAAACTCAACAGAAATCATGCAGGTGAGGGGGAGAAAGAGGGAATGGGGGAAATCATACCTAATGGGTACAGTGTACACTATCTGGGTGATGGGCACACTTAAAACTTCGACTCAAGAAGTACAAAAGCAAGCGATGTAACCAAAACATTTGTACCCCCCGTAATATTCTGAAATAAAAAAATATATATATATGAAAATTAACAGCAAGGGGACACTTACAATATCAGACATTAGAATATGCTATAAAGACACTGTAATATAGTATTAGAATAGGAATAGACAAATAGATCAATAGAACACAATAAGGAATCAAAAAACATCTCATATATCCTGAGATCTATTTATGAGAATGTAATATATGACCAAGGTCGAATTCAGTTGGAAATGGAGGGGATTATTTAATAAATGGTGCTGGTACAGAACCGGCTGTTCATCTGAAAGAAAATAAAAATGCTCCTTCACTCATACTCTATTTACAAATTAATTTTAAAAAATAATTTCACATGGATCAATGGCCTAAATGAAAGAAATAAAGCAATAAAGTCTTGCCAGCTAATCTAAGAGACTAAATCCACAAACTGGAGCAAAAAGACTTTCTAACCAGGACTGGAAATTCAGAAGCTATGAAAAGAAAGATACATAGTTGATAACCTAAAAGTGAAAATTGCTTGTATAGCAAATGTATTATCAAACAATCTCAACAGATGAATGATAAATCTAGAAAAATAAAGGATTAGTGTTATGTATTATAAAGAACTCTTACTAATTTCCAATCAAAAGATAAACAACTTAATAGAAAAAAGGAGGCAGACAAAGGGAGAAGAAAAATTACAGTTGGCCAAAATATAAAAAAGATGCTTATATTTACTCATCAGGAAAATTCAAATTAAGGGGAAAAATGATACCATTGGCAAAAATAAAAGGAGCTAAAATACTTATTCCTGGCATGAATGTTATACTCTCATACATGGCTGATGGAAATGTGAATTATTACAGTCTCTTTGGAAAGCAATCTGTCAACATTATCTTTTGTATGTGTGTGTGACCTACCTGGAGTCAATTCAATTCCTAGAAATATATCCCATAAAGGTAAAATTGGTACATAAGGACTTCTGTACAAGACTTGTTTTTAGTAGCAAAATTTTTAAAAAGTGTATATACATATATGCGTGTATCTATGTATACATGTGTGTATGTATGAATGTATGTACATACTGGAAACAAAATTAATGTCCATAATAAGGAAATGGCTGAAAAAAATTAGTACATCTATATACTATGGAATATTATTCAGTGATTAAAAAGAGTAAATCAGAACTACATCTTTTCAGGAAGACTTGGAGGAATTTTCATGAGATACTGTTGAGTAAAAATGGTAAGATGCAGCAAAGCATATAATAAAATAATCAGTAAAATAAAAAACTACCTATTACATATGTGTGTATATATTATATATGAGAATTATGTCAGCAGAAGATTGTATAAGTATGGAAAAAAATATGAAAGGATGCATACTAGGTTGTTTATAAGGCAGGGAAGGATTGTGGGATAGGGAGGGATGATGGAGAACCAAGCACAAAAGGAAAAGACTTGGATTTTTAAAAAGGCAGAGTGTAACCATATGTGTGCATTTATATATAATTAAATAGGATTCAGTGAAGCAGAAGGGATTTTAATTTTTTTAGAACAATCACCATTTGGAGTTCTTTGTCCCTTGAGAGACTGGTAAGTTTTGGTTTTGGTTTTGTTGTTTGAACATTGTTTAGAGAAGTCAGATAAATGTAGTCTAATTAATCAACTCCCATTTATAATTATTCTTCAATTAAAATTATTTCTAATTTTAAAAGTAAGATGATTTATTTTAGAAAATCTGGAAATTATAGAAAAGTAGTAAAAAGATTATTTAAGAAGCACCAATATTCCTACTACCCAGAGATAAGCACTATAGTATTAAAACTTTAGAGTATAACATGTATGCTCCTCAGTTTTGGTTTTCAGTAAAATTTAAAATGTAAATCTTATAAATGTCATATATTTTAGTTTAAAATATGTTCCCAGACTTGAATTTTTTTAAATATGGAAAAAATGGAAATAATTTCCATTTAAGAACTATATCATTTATTCTTTTAACCATACCATTTTCTTAGCCATTCAGTGTAACTCACTATTCTTTTCTAGTTCCTGGCAGACATGGAAAATAATGCACTTTTTCGGGATGATATAGAATGTCAGAAACTCATTATGGAAGCAATGAAGTATCATTTATTACCAGAGAGACGACCCATGTTACAAAGTCCTCGGACAAAACCTAGGAAGTCCACTGTTGGTACATTATTTGCAGTTGGAGGAATGGATTCAACAAAAGGTATTGAATAATCTTTTATTTGGGGGACCAGAAAAAAAGGAATTTGAATAAGTAATATTTATGGCCAAAGAGTTCTTTAGAGAAATGGCTGCTTGTAGGACAGGGGCAGAAAAAGTACAAGATAAGCCTGGGACATCCTCTAGTGCCAGAAAGTAAGGCAGTACTCAAAGAACGAAGGAGACAGGTCCACAGGAAGCAGCTTGTAGAGGCTACCGCTGTCCAAATCTGGAATAATTTGAGCATTAAAATAAATCGTGATATAAAAGATTATAACCTATTAAATCAATAAGTATCCATGAGTCCACACTGATACAAGTAGAGAAGGGAGAAGGGAAAGCTCTTTCTTAGAGTGCCAACTAATAAATGTGGAAGGAAAGATGAGATTAGAAAAATTACCATTTGGCAGCCATCATAATAATAACTGATTCGGTCAATAATCATCAATGGATGCTGAGACTAGTGGGTGAAAGTTTAAGGAGAACAGGATATTTATTTAGTCTCCCAGCCACTTGTTTGTTAGTTACAAAGAGTAAAATAATATCTTCACAGTGGAGAAACCTGGCACACAGTGCCTTTACCAAATGATCAAAGGTAATGTTGCCAGAAATGAGGCTAAGCAGCAGCACATCTGGGATATTCTTGCCAAAATTGTACAAGCTCAATTTAATCATGAGGAAAAAAGAAGCAAATGTAAGTTGAGAAACATTCTAAGTAACCTGTCTGTAGTATTCAAAAATGTCAATATCATGAAATACAAAAAAGATTCAGGAATTGTTCCAGATTACGGGAGACTAAAGAGACATGACAACTATTATAATGCATCATTTTGGATTGTCTTTTTGCTCTGAAGGACATAATTGAGACAAATGATAAAATCCAAATAGGGTCTATAGATTAGATAATAGCATTGTATAAATGTTAATTTCCAGGTTTTGAAGATTGTATTTTGGTTTTATAAGAGAATTTCTTATTTTGAGGAAGACACACTAAAGTATTGAGGGGTATAAGGGCATCATTTCTGCAACTTACTCTTAAGCAGTTCAGGAAAAAAATACATGCATACATACGTACGTGCATACATACGTACGTAGATACATACATACATAGAAAGCAAATGTAGTAAAACATAAACATTTGGGAAATGTGGGTCAAGGGTATCTGAGAATTCCGTTCTTACAACAGTTCATGCTAACATTAAAAATAATAGCAACGAAACTATATGTAGTGCCCACTGCATGCCAAGTATTATGCTTTGTTTGTATTATCTCTCAGTATACATTGATCTCTCCTTTCTCTGAATTCCTAGTACTAATAATCTGCAGTTCCCTGACAATACTTCTCTGACATCTACCTCTCTGATTTCAGTTCATTCTCCTTCTTCCTTCCCTGATCCTCCTGTCCCAGCCCCACTGGCCTTCTCATTCATCCAGCATGCCAAACATGTTATCCACCTCAGGGATAGTGCATTAGCTGTTCCCCTCACTGGAATGCTGTGCACCCTGATACTGAAGTGCCTGGCAGAATTTATTCAGTCAGATCTCCTCTCCAGTGTCAACTTACCAAAGAGGCCTTCCATGACCATTCAGTAGCAACCTTTTGCCCACCACTTTCTAACCTTTTTCCTGCCACTTTTTATCTTCCTACTCTGCGTTATGTTTTTTCATAACACCTGATACATTTGTTTATGGTCTGTCTACCTCTTCCCCCAAAATAAGCTCCAGAAAAGCAAGGAGTTTGTTTTGTTCACTAATATATTCCCAGAGGCTAGTATAGTGCCTTGCACATAGACAGCATCCATAAGAATTTGTCAAAAGAATACTTTTGCCATCTCTTGAATTAATTATATGACTAAAGCCCTTGATGTATTAATCACATTTAAAGGTTTCTCTCCTATGTGACATCTTTAAGGAACATAAAATTATGTGCTCTAATGAAAAGTGTTGTATTGTTATTTAATTTTAGGTTCATAACAAATATATATATAAATATGTTTTATCCCACATAACATACAACATAGTGCTATGTATTTATAAATGCTTAAATTCTTAGATATAGGCTTGATGGCTGAATGGTACAGAAATATGTAAAGTGAGATAACTGATTAGGGTTATAAATATTAGGTTATATAAATATTTCAAACCATGGTTCAGATAATCTCCGAATACTTATTATTAAGTGTCTACTATGTGCCTAGAACTGGTGCCAGGCTTTGTGTGCATTACTAACACTCTTCGTCTCCTCCATCTTTACCTCTCTTTTTCAAGGCTTTAACTGTTATCTCTGTATTAATCTATATGTTATATTCTCACAAGTATATCTTACTCTTGCAAGATACAAATCATTCTCATATTTCCAACTTGCATAAAATATCTATTTGATGTTTGGCTTTTACCTCAAACCTGGTGTGTCCAAATCTTCTCTGACCATGTCTCCCAGACTTGAAAACTTAGAATCATAGTTCAGTAGACATCAACTCTGGCTCATTTAAACAGATACGGAATTTATTGGAAGGCTGTGAGCAGAGGGTAGGAACTACATCCACTGTCCCTGCTTCCTGATAATACCTGCTTCAGCTTTTAAAAACTACAAGCATCCAGTTGATTAGCTTTAGGTCAGTCCTGGGCCCTAAACTTGCAGGGGCAAGGAAAATAATATACATCTTTTCAGCTTTCTGGGAGATGGGTTCCTGCTTCCCATCAAGGCTCATACATACAGTGGAAAATTCCCCAAGCATGGGAAGGGGACTAAGTACTAAGCACCCAAATTAAACAATACTGTTTCTCTCTCTTTCTCTCTTCCCATTCTCTCTCTCTTTCAAAGCTTAAATTCTGACAGTCACCAAGTCTTCCTTTAAATGGATCCTATATTTAATTCTTCCACATTTCTACTGCCAACCTTCTAATTCCAGTTAGCCTCCTATCAGCCTACATATTTTAATCTTGTTAATTTAGGGGAAATAGCATTCCTTATGTTGTTAATATGTGCCAGGCATTATGTAAGCACTTGACCTATATTATTTCATTTCATCTTCATAACAGCTCTAACAGCTGAATGTTATTCTTGATCTCTTTTATAGATGATGATACCAAGACTTAGAGAAGTTAAGTAATTTTCCCAGGATCACACAACTAATTAGTAATGGGATCAAGATTCAAACAGGCATTTTAACTTTGGAGACAATACTCTCTGCTCCATTAACTCTTCAGTTAATATGACATTGCTCTGCTCAGAAACTCCAGCAATCTTTATTTCTTACTCCACAAGATGTAAATTCTTCATTCTGGCTTTCAAGACTTTCTGTAATCTGGCCCTTGCTGCTTGACCAACTTTATTTCTGAGGCTTTTCTTAATAATCAAATACTGTGACCTATCCTGTTCAAGCTGTCTTCCCTGGCCTTAATTGATCTTATTCCCAATATTTCATAAAAAAGAGCAGTTTGCATTAGTTAGATGGTAGTCTGATCATTAGGCTCGTGGTCCCTTCATATATGTGTTTAGTATAGGGCCGAACAAATAAACTACTTATGGTTCTAAATAGCTACTAAGAAAAATGTTAGACTATATTTGTGCTTTTTTAAAGGTTAACTCTTCAGTACAAATTAGGAAAGTCCCAAGCTTTTATATAGAATTTTACAATTATTAGGATTTTGTTATTTTTGGATATTTGGATTTTTTAAAAGATATATATTTGAGATTACGTTTTATTATTTTCTGTTTTAAGAATTATGTTGGAAATTAGCAAGAGAACTTTTAGTTACCAACTCATAAGACTATGATACTGCTTAGTAAACTAGATCTAAAATAAATAACTTAAAAAGAAAAATATTCTTTGAATTCATTAGTAAGGAGACATGATTAGCTTTTTATTTGATGAAAGGAAGTTTTTATTTGATTTGACTTATTTGATGGAAGGAAGAAGATTTTTAGATCATATTTAGAGTGATGAATCAAGTATGCTATTACATTAAATAGTCTAAGCATATGAGCAAAATCTCACTATAGCTAAAAATTATAAATAAAGATTATTCAAATTCAAAAACTTTAACAGCTGCTATGTACATGGGACTCTTTTTGGTGCTGTGAAGAATACAGAGGTAGAAAAAGATTTAGTATCTATTGCAAATAACAGAATTTTGTAGGGTAAATAAAATAATAAAAACTACAACATGTGAGAAAATATAATACCTATGTGTATATATTTATATATAGATGTATATATTTTTATATATATTTAATATTTATATATAAATATTTATATTTTATATATTAAATTTCTATTTTATATATTTAATATTTATAAATATTTAGTCTATATATATATTTTTTATATATATAGACTCCATCAGACTGCAAGTCCCTAAACTTCCTCCATTCATAGTTCCCAAGGTACATAATCTGTACTTATCCCCTTGTCCTTCCTTATTGTCATAGAATGTATATTCCCTAACTCCTCCCATGAAAGCCAGCTCCTCTGCCTGTGTTCTGCATACTGTGCTTTTCCTGCCTCCCGAAGAACTTTAAACTATTAATTATGATCCCTTTCATCTCCTGTATTTTGAGCTTCTTTCCTCGCAACTCTAGTTCCCATTAGAATTTATACAAACTCAAGGTTTTCCAATTTTAAAAGAAAAACAAAATAAAACCTGCCTCAACCCACCTAGTAATTTCTATCTTTCTCCTCACATTTACAGCCAGACTTCTCAGAAGAATCCTCTCCATTTCCAATCCACTGTCTCCATTTCCTCCCCTCCCAGTCACGTCTCAACCACTCAAATAAGGAACTTCTCCCTGAAGTCATCAGTGATCTCCATGTAGCTAAATCCAATAATGCTTTTTAGTCTTCATCTAACATGATCCTGTCAGTAGCACTTGACACTATTAGCAGACCTACCTGCAATAAGCTTTTTTCCTTTGGCTTCAATGACACTAAACTCCCCTGCTTTTCTTCCCACTTCTGGGTGCTGCTTCTCAGCCTCCTTTGACAGATAATCCTTGCCCACTTGACCTTTTCATACTGGGGTCTGATGTATGTCCTGGAGAATAGCAGGAGATGAGGTCACCGATGTAGGCAGGGGCTTCATGGAATACACTAAAAGTATTGTGAATGCTAATAATATTATACTTTTGTACGTATAATTTCATAAAATAGTCAATCGTGGTGGAATTTTTATTTACGTAACTTCTATATATTATTATTAAGGAGCAACAAGCATTGAAAAGTATGATCTCCGTACAAATATGTGGACTCCTGTAGCGAATATGAATGGGAGGAGGCTACAGTTCGGTGTTGCAGTCTTAGATGACAAACTGTATGTAGTTGGAGGAAGAGATGGGCTGAAGACTTTGAATACTGTAGAGTGCTACAACCCCAAAACAAAAACTTGGAGTGTGATGCCACCTATGTCCACACATAGGCATGGCCTTGGTAAGTATAACTGTGCAGATTCACTCAAAATACTACATATTACACAACCACAGCATTTTTACATTCTGCACCAGGCAGAAGAAGGCCAGTGTGGCAGCTGCTGAGTCAGCAGCAATCAGTCACCAAGCATTCCTCACATACTCCCTGTTATGTTTTACTCTGTTCCACTTTTTTATTAGCACTTACAGATCATACTTTATTGGTATGATTCATCACCAAGGAGCCAAACCAGCTTCATTTGTTAATTTATTCAACAAATATCAAATCTAACTGTAGTAAAATCTCATGAATTTGAATTAATGGGGGGAAGGAATAAAAATGCTTTCTCAGATATATCTTAAATCCAAATTACTGAAAAATGTTTTAAATAGTGGCAATGTATGCATCTGGTATAGTTTTAAATAACTCTCCACTGTTGTACCTTAAAATACTGCCTCTGAAACTTTTAAGACCAGAACTACAGTGCTATTTCCACCCCACCCACCCACTGAGAAGAGCCATGAGGAAGCCAAATATCTATATCATAAATTTTTGCTTGGTTCAATTTGTATGTTTAAAGCTTATTGTACTTACATTTCAATTAAAATGTGATAAGACTTAGCAGCAAATCTTAAGTCATTACTTCTTTCCTGTCTCCTCTTAGGTGTAGCTGTACTGGAAGGTCCCATGTATGCCGTAGGAGGGCATGATGGCTGGAGCTATCTGAATACAGTAGAAAGATGGGACCCTCAGGCTCGCCAGTGGAATTTTGTTGCCACTATGTCCACCCCCAGGAGCACAGTAGGTGTGGCAGTACTAAGTGGAAAGTAAGGAAATATTTAAAGTTCCATTTAAAATGCAATGTACCAAATTTATCAAGCTATATCGTTTCCAACTTAAAGATGCACATTGAGAAATACTTTGAGTGATTTGAAGAAACTTTTAAAATAATGTCTCTTTTTATAATAGTTCTAAATATAAATAGCTTAATGTTAAGTTAGGCTTTCATTCTAATGTGCATATACTATACATTTCTCGTTATTTTAAGTGAAGAAATTTTATATATTCAATATTAATAAGTAAAAATCTGGTGGTTTATATACCTTTATAAGTATATCACCTATACTATATTAAAAGTATATATGGTCTTTTAAAAATAGTATAGTCTCTCTCAATGTTTCCCTAAAGATGCCTTCCATCCTTTCTACTGATTTATCTTTATTTTTACTTCCCTTCTTTCTTATCTTGGTAAACTGGTGAAAACTAGAATGGATTTAAAAAGAGGTGCTCTCTTGCCTCTTGTCTGCTCTGAGTAAACAGATTTAAGTAGAGCCATTACCGATAGCTGTTGGTTACTCAGAGATTAAATATGTATCTTTTTGAGCCCTTTCTTCTTCCATGAAATGAGGCCCTCATTGGTTGTTAAAGAAAAATGTTTTGTTGGGTAGCTTTTGCTTACTTAAAATGCTTTATCATCATTTCCAGAAAGAAGAAGGAATCAAGGTTAAAATAGAGACTTAAAATTATTTGTAGGCCAGGCACAGCAGCCCACCCCTGTAATCCTAGCACTCTGGGAGGCTGAGGAGGGAGGATCACTTGAGGCCAAGATTGGAGACCAGCCTGGGCAATAGCGAGACCCTGTCTCTACAAAAAATGAAAAAAATTAGCCGGGCATGGTGGTACATGCCTGTAGTCCCAGCTACTTGAGAGGCTGAGGCAGGAGTATCACTTGAGCTCAGGAGTTTGAGGCTGCAGTGAGCCATGATGATGCCACCGCACTCTACCCGGGATGACAGAGTGAGACTCTGTCTCAAAAAAAAAAAAAAAAAATTATTTGTAGAATTATGTTATTATTATAAGAAAAATGATAAAATATTAGTGAAATTTTTTAGATTTTATGACCTAGGATCTTGTTTCCTCAGGGCCTATTAGTTATGTTCTACTTTTCATGTAATATTTTTAGCACCATTACAAGTGATAATATAGATAAAGGGAAATCATTTTTTAGATGTATCTGATCTCATACTCTTCCCCTCATTTGTTTTAGCTAAAGAAGTAACTTCAAAATTCATCACTATTTATCTTTCCTAACTCTTTGATGAAAGAATCAGCCATCAAAGAATCTAGTAAATGAGAAAAAAGAAAGAAAACAAAACAGTATCTTCTCGGTTTTGATTCTTTGGTTTGTTCAGTGGCATATTTCTTAGCTTTTATTTCTAATAGAAGACAAAAGAATAACTTCTTTCTCTAAAACCTGATTTCCTGACCTACTTACTGTAGCCTGGACTTCTAGGCATAGAAATATCTTACTTTCTTACCTTTTCTTGCCCTGTAACGAGAAATACATATTTCGGTTTTCAACTCAACTAAAGTACAATTAATTGGATATAATTCTGGGATAGCCTAATAATCATATCAGAAGGTAAGGCTTTCTAATCTACTAAATATTAAGAAATTTAATTTGAAAGTACAGTATATAAAGAATTTGCAATAAATAGAAATTATGTTGTTAAAGTTATGCAATTGGTTGAAAAAAACTCATGATGCATATTCTCTGTACCATTGCTTTGTGATTCACAACAAATCATCTCTCTGTGCCTCAATTTTTTAATCTATAAAATGAAAAGCCTAGATTAACTACTGTTTTTTGTTATTTTAACTTATTTTGCAATGTTTCCTGAAGCAAAATATAGTTGTTTCTTTAGGGAAGAACTATTTCTATGTTTTCTGAGTTCACATTCTATATCTTAGAATTTTCAAAGTGTTAAAATTTTTCTATCATGTTTGACAGAAAGAAGCTTTATTTAGATGTCCAATTGCCCAGGCTACCTTTAAGCTACTGGCTGGCAAGTATTTTTAGCAGTAGACTCTCTTTCAAATGAAATCTTAACCCAAAAACCCTCAATATTTAAGGCAAATAGAAGTTTAAGTTTATTCTAAATTTATTATAACTTGTTTATAATATTTACTTGTTATAAAAATCAGTTGTAGAAGAATAAGTCTGTTTTAAAGAACACCTAGCTTATTTCTGTGTTTTGTTTTAATTGTCCAATGTGAAGAAAATCCTGATTCACAGGTAAGAGACTGAAATGGTAACAGTTATTTTAACTACCAGAGCAACTTAATTGGAATCTGAGGAAACTCTTTTGTTAATTGCACAAGTAGTTTAAAAATAGTAAGTTTTTTTTCTAAGTTGAATCTCAACAATGTCTGCCAACTACCTGCATTCTTGATCATAATTTTAAAGTTGGGCAAGACCTAAATCTTATTTTTAAATATATACAGGTAGTACAGTACTACCACATGCTGACATATTTCTCTTTTTATTGTAATAGACACTGCCATGGGGAAGAGAGATGAGTTCTGAGTCTTGCATGGCATTTAATTGAGCCAGGTGGTATTTTAAAAAATTAAAAATACTTTTAAAAACTTGAATTTCAAATGAGCCATTTTTGAGACCCTCTCAAATAGAATCCTATTCTTGGAACACAGTTTGAAAATCATTACTTGAGGTAATGATTCTTTAGGAAGTGTTACCAATATATTTTAGTCCTTAATATTAGTTCAGTATAAATGTTTGTACACTTAAGGTCTCCTAAAACTGTTATTTTCTAAAAGAACACAAATAGAGACAGAATTAATTTTTCTCCTTAGGTGCTTATACCATGCTTACCACACTCTAGGCACTGTGTAGTACTTTAAATTTAATTATCAGTAATCCTATGAGGTAGGGCTTATAGGTAATAAAATTCAGATGGAGGCTAAATAACTTGTCCATAGTCAAAGCTAGTAAGTGGTAGAACCAGGGTTTAAACCCAGAGAGTCTGGTTCTAGAGTTCATGCTCTTAATCACTGTACTATGCCATTTTTCACAGTGAAGACCCATGAATTCACTGTTAAGAGGGTGGGATGCCTTGAAGCTTATTGTAGTGTGTGTGTGTGTGGTGTGTGTGTGCACGCGCGCGCGCATGTGCATGTGCCCACCCACATGTGCCATATGTGAGTTATTTTTAATTATTGATATTCCCTAAATGTTGAAACCTTCTAATATTCTGTGATCCTTATTCAGATAACTATTCTACCAATTATTAATTAAAGATGAGAATAGTTTAATATTTAAGAGTAGTAACACAAACAAGTAGTTTTTAACAGATAGAAAATTTTAACGGATAAAAGTTTCATAAAAGTTAATGTAGTTTAAGTTTAGAACAAGATATTGCTATAACCATATGTTGCTGTTTAAGATATGGTTATCTTATTTAAGAACCAGTTTGAGTGACATAGTTGCATACTTTGATTATAAAACCTGTCTTTAAAATATGTAAATTTACCCAGATATAAATACTTAGAGTTTTAATGGGCAGAAATTTGGTATAATTCAAATATTTTTCTTGAGAAAGAATAAAAAATATTTAAATATTAACTAAGGCATCTGTAAATTCAAAATGTGTGATGTTTTGGACAAGTAATGAAGTGAACTTACTCTTTAAAAAACTAATAGAAAAATATCTATAAAGAGCTTTCCAAATGAATAATAAGTACAAAAGATTGTGTGCTTAATAAAAAGTATAATATCCATATATTTTAAATATTTTACATATATTTTAGGATCAGAGTAAAAGACTATTTCAAAATAGTGCATCATATTGATTGATAATGAATTTAAATTGATCTAGGCCAAATTTAGGTCATTCACATACTATATTTATTTTGTATAACTTATCATATCCTTTTCTGCAGTAACTTAAATTAATGAAGGATCCCTGTTCATACATAATAAATATTAATTTTATGCCATTGTTTTAAACTATACTTTTATTCTATTTTACTGTTACAAGTACATTCCAGATGACTGTTGACTATACAACTGCTCATTAATACAACTATGTGTTCTGATTCTGCTTATTACTTGGTGACCCTCTGCAAGTTTCTTAATCTCCGTGAACCCCTGTTTCTTCACCTGAGGAACAGGGATACAAATGGTTTCTCATAGCATCATTATAATGATTAAATTAATACATGTAACGTGCCTAGCCTATGGTAAGTGCTCAGAGAAGGTTAGTTTCTTGCCTTTATAACTAAGTCCTATCTTAGCTATTTAAAAAAATAAGTCACGGCCAGGCGCGGTGGCTCACACCTGTGATCCTAGCACTCTGGGAGGCTGAGGTGGGAGGATCGCTTGAGGTCAGGAGTTCGAGACCAGCCTGAGCAAGAGCGAGACCGCCGTCTCTACTAAAAATAGAAAAAATTAGCCGGGCATGGTGGTACGTGCCTGTAGTACCAGCTACTCGGGAGGCTAAGGCAGGAGGATCACTTGAGCCCAGGAGTTTGAGGTTGTTGGAGCTAGGCTGATACCACGGCACTCTGGCCAGGGCAACAGAACAAGACTCTGTCTCTCTCAATCAATCAATAAAAATAATAAGTAATGGTATATTTATATACCACATTTTATATATTCTAAGACACATTTCTTTTTTGAGACAGAGCCTTGCTCTGTCACCCATGCTAGAGTGCAGTGGCACAATCATAGCTCACTGTAATCTCAAACTCCTGGGCTCAAATGATCCTCCAGCCTCAGCCTCCCAAGTAGCTGGAACTAGAGGGGTGCACTACTATGCCTGGCTAATTTTTTAACTTTTTGTAGAGACAGGGTCTCACTATGTTGCCCAGGCTGGTCTCGAACTTCTGGCCTCAAATGATCCTCCGCCTCAGGCTCCCAAAGTGCTGGGATTACAGGCATAAACCACTATACCCAGCCCTAAGGCACATTTGAACGTCTCTAGAATTGCAGTGCATCTTGCGGTCAATGGTAACTTGTCAAACATATAGCAGCTGTGAATTAGTTGTCATTGCCTTCATGTGCAGTTTATGTTTTCTTTTTCATGTATACACAGAGTGATACATGATATATACATGTCATTTAATTGGTAGCATATCTTCTTTCTTAATGGCACATAAATTGACAGTGTGTCTTATAATTGACGGCACCTTAAATTCAATGAAATACTGTAAGAATAGCCTCTTTGTCCTAAGTGTAGTAACAGCACAATTTCTTATTTATCATTTCATTTGTCCTTTTTATAGGCTTTATGCAGTTGGTGGTCGTGACGGAAGTTCTTGTCTCAAATCAGTAGAATGTTTTGATCCTCATACTAATAAATGGACACTGTGTGCACAGATGTCAAAAAGGAGAGGTGGTGTTGGAGTAACAACCTGGAATGGATTGCTATATGCTATTGGTGGACACGATGCTCCCGCATCCAACTTGACTTCCAGACTCTCAGATTGTGTGGAGAGGTAATTTCCTGTAAAGGAAAACTAGGAACAAAAACAAAAACGAATATAAATCTCTGTTGCTTCCAGACAAATTAATAACTCTTCATTGAGCATTCATCACATGCAAGGCAGTTCTCTAGGAGCTCTGTAAACATTGGGTTGTCTGCTCTGGCCATCTCTCCATCTGTCTCCCAACAGCCTACTCAGATTCTTCTTTCATCGTATTACTGCCTACTTAAACTTTATCTTATAATTGATTGCATAATTTATTAATTGAATCAAATGACAAACATTTATTGTGTTACCTATTTTATACTGGACACTGCACCTAATAAGAAAAGAAAAGGAGTTTGATGGGTTTCACACAAAATGACTTAGAGGCTGGAGGCTAAATAAGAAGTGAAAAGGACAGGGCATTTCTGATACGTTTGGATATAAAATGAAATAATAGAAAATAATAAAATAAAAGGCTAATAATAAGCCTTAAAAGCTTAAACAAGTCATCCACACTGGCCTCATGAAACTCAAGTATGGGGCCAGTTAGAAAGCCTAATGGCAGCGGAAGATGTACATGGTAGGTCAGGTTCCCATCTCTTATGGTCAGTCTAGTTCAAGGAATGGAGAGAATTGGATGGATTTAAGAGGCACAATCAATAGGAGCTTGTCTGAACACTCCAAAGCAGAAAGGAATGTGGTTCATACAGGAAACTGAAAGACAGCCATTATGGCTGGAGAACAAAGAGGGATGAGGGGAGTGGCAGGCAAGGAGGCAGAGCCGGTGAGGTGGGGCAAGTCATGTAGAGTCTTGAGGCATTATGAAGGACTTTGGATTATAAGAGGAATAGGAAGTTAATGAGTGTGTGTGTGTGCACGTGCGTGCATGTGTTGGACATGATCAGATTTTTTTAAGATTAGTGTGATGTATTTAATAAGTTGTAAATGACTAAAAGAAGGATAAAAAGTAAAGTTAAGGTTTATTGATAATGAGTGCTGTCTTAGTCCATTTCCTATTGCTATAACAAAATATCTGAGACTGGGTAATTTACAAAGAAAGGTAAGTTCGAGTTTGGGTGACCACATCTGGCAGCTTCTGGTGAGGGCCTCTTGCTGTCTCATAACATGGCAGAGAAAGGGATGGGAAAGTGGGCATGCAAAAAGGTAAAACACAAGAGGCAACTTCACTTTATAACAACCCACTCTTGCAGAAACCAATCTATTCCTGCAAGAGCTAGCCCAGTCTTTTGAAAAAGATATTAATCCATTTTATCAACTTAATCACCTCTTAAAGGCCCCACCTCCCAGCACTGTTACATTGGCAATTAAATTTCAACATGAGTTTTGGTGAGGACAGACCACATCCAAATCATAGCAAGCACTTTCTGTGAAATAATAAGCAGACTTGGTTGCTGTTTTTTGAGAAAGCAGGAAAGTTATACCTGTATTTCACCTGTGTTGGGGGGGAAACAATTCAGACTGTGCTTGTTACATGTTATAATCCAGGAAAGGACTATGGAAGTCTTTATACACTTTGCCCCATACATTATGGGCTTACTGTAGTTCTGCACCCAGTGAAAAGCTGTTCATTGATACAAGAGGTATTAGAAACAATATAGGTCATCTTAGCATGATGTATCTGCTCTTAGATAGACAACTTTGAGTACATCTAGTTAAGACACCTCATGAAAGGAACAAGAAGGTCCAAAAATGACAACTACAGTGATTGAGTTTATAAAGTCATCTTACATAGAGCTTAACACATTGATTTCCCCAAATTTTCAGTAGGCAATCTAGAGCCTGAAAGCAGTTTTCAGTATTTACATCAGCTCCTCTTCAGTGTTATACATCTGCTAAATGAATCTATAATACCATAAGTTACAGGTTTTGGGGAAAATAGCAATATTCTTCTCTAAAATATGGCAGATAATAAGATAGAAGATAGACTTGAAGCAAAAACTTTTTATGTAAAATATTTTGAGTATAATGTCAGCTCGGTTCTAAAATTTTCTTGCAGATATGATCCCAAAACAGACATGTGGACTGCAGTAGCATCTATGAGCATCAGCCGAGATGCAGTGGGGGTCTGTTTACTTGGTGACAAATTATATGCTGTTGGGGGCTATGATGGACAGACCTACCTGAATACAGTGGAGGCTTACGATCCCCAGACAAATGAGTGGACCCAGGTATGGCATCTCCTTTTTCATTATTACACTTATTCTCTTTTTATTAAAATGATTCTTTTGGTAAAACACATCCTCTCAATTTTGTCCAGTATTGAAATATGTAGCATAAATATGATAAAGGCACCTCTTGATTAAATGTGAGAAAACAAGAGGTAATGTTTAATTTTATAACATAATGAAGGTCCAAAATTGCCTTTGAAGTGTAAGTTAATACTCAGAGAAATTATTAATTGATCTGCTACCATTTGCTCAATGAAATGTTCTAGCATGGTTAAAGCTGATAGGACCACAGAAGGCTATAAGAAAGGAAGGGGAGATTGTGGAAAATAAGAAACAAAGATAGTCCGAAAAATTTGAACAACTTACCCTACATGAGCAATAAGTTTTAAATACTCAAGCCGCTGATAGTTGAGAACAGATTAAATTTCTGGTCATAACCTAATAAAATGGCAACCGTAAATTACATTAAAAGTAAGAAATTTGACCTGGCAATCTTATTAACAGAAAGAATTCCAACCATCTCTATTTCTGGGAGGGACTAGCACTTCTAAGAATGGCCTTTTGAGATCTTTGCTTCCATCATCACCAAGAACAGAATCAGTAGTTTTGTGCTTGTATACCCAATTCAGTATCTGGTACATAAAAGACACTCAATAAATGTTTAGCTGAGCCAAGGTTTTCTTATATACAGGAGCAATGGTAAGTATCGTCAAGAAAACAAAACTTATGAGAAGTTCTGCTGTCATAGAACTTAACTTCTTAGGTAAGTAAGATCTACATGTGCGAGGGGAGAACCCACAAAACAAGGCATTTGGTATTCATTGTCCCACAGGATAAGTAGTGAGTGGTATAGGAAAGCAAACAAAAAAGAAAGTGGTTGTGAGAAGGGCTTTAGGGAGGAGGAAAGATTTAAACTAAGCCCTAGTGAATTGATCAAATTCAAAAAGGTTGGGAAAAAAGGAGAAATTGTATGAGAAAACGTGAATGAAATGTCACTGAAGCAGAAATCTGCAAGACATATCGAGGAGGTTTGGCTGGTTATAAGGATCCATGCTTGAGAAGAGTGGGAGTTCTTATTGGAGAGGAAGACTGGGGTTAGAATGGAGATCTGTGAAGAGTTTGGTAATGAGAAGCCAGCAGAGACTTTCAGCCAAGAAAGTGATGCAGCTGGGGTCAAGGTAAGTTGGGTTAAGGGCAGGGGAAGTGAAAGCTGAATAGAAGGAAAACATTTAGAAGATTCCTCAGTAACAAGGCTTGAAGTGTTAAATATAGATGGATTCGAGAGACATTACCAACTCCTGCACACTTATCCGGTTGGGTTGGGAGGTGTCGCCTCTGAAGAAAACAGCAAAGGAATGATCAGAGAGGTTCTTAGAAGATACTGCAATAGAGCATTTAAAGGAAGGAGCAGGAGTTTTAACAGTATAAGAAAGAATGAAGATGATTTGTTATTCATGAAGTTTTGGGGCCCTCTGAGAATATGATAAAAACAGAAACCAGCACACAGTTTAAAAAGTAAAGCAAAGAAAAAAGTGTGACAGCAGGAGGAACATACAATTTTAAAATGATGATGATAGAAAGTTAACATTTATTGAGCACATCTTATATACCAGGCTCTGTTCTAAGCATCAAATAATTTACTTAATCTTCCTAACAATCATATATGGTAAGTACTGTTATTTCCCCACTGTACAGGCTGACGAGTCTGAGATACTGAGAATTTAAATAGTTAATCCAAGGCCACATAGCAGATAAATGGTGGAGTTAGAATTTGAGCCAAGGATTTTTTTCACACTAGAGATAACAAGAGGGTAGAGAGAAATTCCAACTGCTAGAAAGAAAGAGCAAAACTGAGGGGCACCTTCCTGAGAAGAGGGCCGGAAACAGACTGGAGGAAAGATCTTATCCTGCAAGGCTTGAGGAAGAGATGAGAATATGAATGTAGAAAGATACAGGGAGTTTTGAAGTGAAGAGAAGGATAGGAAAAAAGGACTTGGATTATATAATCTTAATCCTGTTTCTTAAGTAAGGGAGATCATTTGGTGAAGGGAGGAAGGGCTTGAGTTAGAGCTACAGTATTTTATTAGAAATTACATGATTACCTAATATTAGCTTCCCACTATGGCAAAAGTAGTTGTAAATGACAACCAAGGAGCCCCAAATGAGACAGAAGGATCTCTTTTTCTAAGATGTATTATTGAAGCCCTTAGGCCAGTTGTAAGAAGCTCTATCAGCCAGTATTTGAAACTTGTTATTACAGATAATTAATACTTTATGCTAAATCACTCTATCAAAATTAATCATCTGTGACCACATAGCTATTTTGTTTGCATGCCATCTGTATTACTATATTAAAGCATCTAAAAATGTGACCTTATAACCATATTATATGAAAAATGTTTTCCTTTCAATGTTCTGACAAATGAACAAGAGGACATTTGTATAGGGACTGAAATGAGATTACAGAGTCTTAAGCCACCATGCACCTCACTACCAACCTTGACCCAAGCAGGAGGTGACTGCATTGTATTTATAAATTCTCTGAGCTACACTTTCTAGCTAGCTGTCATGACAATGTCAGCTATTCACAGTGTAGAAACTACGAGTCTTGGGTGATTTGAGAAAAGCTGCTTATTGCAAACTGACATTTTGATTTAAATGATTTAGAGGTTACTTCTGGCATACTATAAATAGATAGGGTTTTAAAGTAAGTTATTTGATTGGTCAAAGAGATAAACAGTGATCAAAACAACTGATTCAGGCGGAAAATAACTTGAGAATTCCCTTAAAATTGAAGTCTGGTCTGTTCTTAAAATCTACTCATTTGTCTGGGAGGTCAAACTGATTAGGAAGTTATTGTGGATTTGACAAAAAATACTTTAGTACACACCCTAACATACGTAAGTACAAAACAAACTTTCTTAGTACTTTGCATTAGTCACCCCCCTCCCCATGCTAACATTTTGACTCTTCTTGGGTCAAATGAATAGATCTTACTATGTTCAGAGTAGTTCTTCAAAAACTATCCTTGTCCACAGTTTTATTTCCACTATGAATTGCCCAGTGTCTGCAGTACCTAAAAAAAAAAAAAAAAAAAAAAAAAGACATTAAGTGAAAGATTTAAGAATTGTTCCTTATCCATAAATTAAGATTGTATTCCTTCCCCTAGCAACTTTCCCTCCCTCTCCCCTCCCCACCACACACAAACTTCTATCTCACTGTCATAGAACTCCCTCACCGGGTTTGTTTCTACTCCTAGGGAGTTGGATGGGTGACAATTATATGGGTAGTAAATAAATACTTACTCTGCTAAAAAGTAGTAGGATGGGCTTAGAGTTTTCAGTCATGCATGTAGAAGGCAGTCAATAAATGTGAAGTTACTGGTTCCTCTAGAACAAGCAGATCCCCAGGCATTCAGAGTATTTTGTGTACTATCTCTGAGATAGCATAGCTGTTAGAGGACCTCTCCAGATAGCACATGATACTTTCTCCATATTGGTCATAAAGTTACTTTAAACGTTCTGCATTTCTTCATATCCATATTGTGTATCATTTTGGCTGAGATACAGTGTTTCATGTAGACCCATTCTTGAGCTATTAAAAAATTCACCTTTAAAGAGGAGTGAATGCTACATAATCATGATATACCCCAACAATTTAGTTTATGAAAGTTTGACTGGAGGGGGTGTCTTGGATAAGGGACCAGGGCAGCAGCAGGGCTAGGGCAGCAGGTGGTCAGGGCAGCAGCCCTTCACCAACAAGTACAGACTATTTCAATATTATATACCAACTGGTGTAGTATTACCGACATCTTTACCTACAAATCCAACACATTTCTCTTTTTGTTTCTTTTTTAGGTTGCTCCACTGTGCCTAGGAAGAGCTGGGGCTTGTGTTGTGACTGTAAAATTATAATTCAGTGCTTTGTTTTCTAAACGAAGATATCCTCTTCCTTTATTAATTTAGTACAATTATTCTACTATCAATGGATACACTTTTAGTACATGTGCGATGCCACATTCCTGGGCACAAAATGCCAGATCTCAAAGTGAAGATGTTAAAACAAGAGAGAAAGAAGGGGATGGACCAGATTAAATACTGCCATTTCTTAGTAAATTAAAACTACCACTGGTGGATTGTGAACATATGTTCCTGATATAAAATATGAGGACAAATGCACTGCTCTGAAACATAACCCGGTGCTAACTGGGGATTTCATTTATTCATAGTCAAGCACCTTTTACTCACATTATCCAGATTTATTTTATTACAGTGCAAACACACAGATAAAACTTCTAAAATGTTGCTTTGTAAGTTTATCATACATGAATTGCAGTAATTTTTATTTGTTTGCTTGTTTGTTTAACCACAACCACTATTTTAATGCATACTAAAGACTATACTATTTAGTTTTTTCAGAAACAGATGCATTATATGTGCTTTGGTTGTGGATTTTGTTTCTAAAATTGGCTTAGTCCAATGAATAAAGAAAAATATTAGAGTTAAAACAACAATAACCAAATAAAAACTTGCTATGCTCTTTGGGGTCTATTTAAATATTCATTCCATTACACCTAGATTGACCAAGAACTATGTTATGATGTTCTAAAATTGAAATTGAAACATGGCATTTTGCATTAAATTTAAGATATGCAAATTTGTGTAGAGAAAAATGTTGTATACCCTATAATGTTCTTTCACCTAATTAGTATTTAATTATATGGATTTGTTTTATTTTATATTATAAAAGATGTTTTGATTTTGTCTTTTGATATCAACAAAATTGTTCAGATTTTCTTACGGTCTCAAGTTTATATTTGCCTCCCCTGCCTGGTTTCTTAGGTTTTTGCCACAGTTAGTAACCCATTGTGCTTCTTTGTAATCAAATGGTTTTGGGGGAGTGGGCTTACTGAATGTTTGAAAAATAAGTTTAAAGTGTTTGTTACCCAAAGTTTTGTACATTTGTAAACTCTGATTACATATATGAATGTTAATACTCTCAGTGAATTGTTATTGTTTGCAAAAATGCACTGGGCAGTAACATTTTGTGATAAATCCAACAAGGTAAAAAGTCATTAACTTATATCTTAATATAAAATAAGTATAAACTAAATTCTCATCTTTTAAAACACAGTGTTGTGGTTAATGTGTTACTATATTTTATAGCAGGGTAGCCTTTATTTAGTTGCCGTCTTTAAAAATTAAAACAAATCTTTTTTTTTTTTTTTTTAATGAACTGATTTTGAATGAACATGAAATATTTCTACCTTGGAACTCAAGAAAGTGAGTACTTCTATTCCCAAAACAAACCCTGTAGCCATTTTGCTGGTGTCACTAAGAAAATAATGGTGATAGTGATTTGTCATATATTAATATTTCATATTTTCATTATATATGGATATGAATTCAATTCTTTTCCTGACAAGGAGAGATTAGCTGTGGAGTAAAATTATTTGTGTATTTAGGAGAATGAAAGGAAGAAGAGGAAAAGTGTAAGGAACAAAATAAAAATTTCAAAAGCAGAAACATTAATACATTTTCACCTCCTTGTGGAGGCGTGGGCCTGTGGTCATTATTTGGAACTATAGTTATCCATTCTGTGGTTCCCTGTGGCCCACAGTGGAGACCAGACTTAGATTAAAGTAAAAGAACTGGTTCTTCTCTGCAAGGATATGCTGCTTTTATGGGATTTTCTATTCTGATAAAAGGCCTCTCATGCAGTTTTGTAGACGAGGACCTTCTCTCCTGTATACTACGAAAGAGACCCATTTCTTTTCATGTGACAGGGCATTTGTTAAGACTTTCATTCCTCTCCTAGTCCAAGGTCTTATATTATAATAAATCTAGACAAAAATACGGTCCTTCCTTGAATCCACCATCCAACATTGCAGCCTTGACTTTTACTGTTAGCCTGTCCATTGAGATATCTAGATGCTCTTTAACTCCAATTAATGATCACCTTATGAAAAATATTTTCCAATATTCATTTCTTATTATGAACTAGGAACAGAGTTTTTTTGTATACTTCAATGCACTTAATCCTCATGACAACCTTATAAGGTAGAATCTATTATTCCCTTTTGTACAGTTAAGAAAACTGGGGAACAAAGAGGTTAATCCCAAGATTAAATATAATAAATAAGTGGCAGAGCAGGGACTCAAATGCAGGCAGTCTGACTCAGGAGTCTTTACTCTTACCATTCCTGCCTAGGTAGAAAAAGAGATCTCATCTTATGTGAGGAATTATTTATTTTAATAAAAAGAAAAATTAAGAGAGTTTATACTCCTTAGTTATGAAATTTATACCAGTCATATCCAGTCAGAATATTTTGGTTCCTTAGTATTTGGGGAAAATTTTGTTTAAATCTCTTAGGCAATTTTATATACATTTTGCTTTAGAAAAGTAAATGCAATAAAATTTACATATATTTCAAATTTTATGAATATTTGATTAATTGCATGGTATTTTGGGTAACTAAACTATAAACAAATTTATTCATCAAAAACAAGCATTACTGTGAACAAATCAGATAACCTAGATGAAATGGGCGTACTCCTAGAAATACACAAATTACCAGAACTGACTCAAGAAGACATAAAAATCTGGGCCAGGCACAGTGGCTCACACCTATAATCCTAGCACTCTGGGAGGCTGAAGTGGGAGGATTGTTTGGGGTCAGGAGTTCGAGACCAGCCTGGGCAAGAGTGGGACCCTGTCTCTACAAAAAAAAAAAAAAAAATTTGAACAGATCTAAAACAAGTAAATAGATTGAATCAGTAATCACAAATGTCCCAACAAAGAAAGTTCAGGACTAGATGGGTTCACTGGTAAACTCTACCAACATACAAAGAAGAATTAACACCAATCCTTCTCAAACTCAAACTCTTCCAAAAAATGGAAGAAGGAACACTTTGTAACTCATTCTATAAGGCCAGCATCACCTTAATACCAAAACCAGACAAAGACACCACAAAACTACAGACCAATATCTCTTATAAATATAGATGTAAAAACAAAACAAAAAAAAACACTCAACAAAATACTAGCAAGCCAAATCCAACAGCATATTTTCTTTTTTTTTTTTTTTTTAAATTTTTAGAGACAAGGTCTCTGTCACCCCTGCTGGAGTGCAGTGGCTGTTCTCAGGCACAATCATAGCTCACTGCAGCCTTCAACTCCTGGGCTCAAGTGATCCCCCCACCTCAGCCTCCCAAAGTGCTAAAATTACAGGTGTGAGCCATGGCACCTAACCCCAACAGCATGTTAAGAGGATTATATATGACCAAGAGAGATTTATCACAGAAATGCAGGATGGTTCCACATACAAACATCAATCAGCATAATATACCAAATTAATAGCATGAAGGGGAAAAAACAGCATGATCATCTCAAGTGATAAGAAAAAGCATTTCACAAAATCCAACACTCTTTCATGGTGAAAACACTCAGCAAACTAGAAAGAGAAGGGAACTTCCTTAACCTGATAAAAGGCATTCGTGAAAACCCATAGCTAACAACATGTCAGTGAAACATTGAAAGCTTTTCCCCCAAAATCAGGAAAATGCCTGCTTTCCCTATTGCAGTTCAACATTGTACTAGAAGTTCTAGCCAGAGCAATTAGGCAAGAAAAACAAAGAAAAGGAATCCCAAACTATCTCTATTTGCAGACAAAATGATCTTATATACTAAAAATCCTAAAGAATCCACAAAAAACTATTACAGCTAATTAAAAAATTCAGCAATGTTGCAGATGCAAGATCAAGACACAAAAGTCAGCTATATTTCTACACACTAGCAAAGAAAAATCTGAGAAGGAAATTAAGAAAACAATTTCATTTACAATAATATGAAAGAGAATAAAATACTTAAGAATAAATTTAACCAAGGATGTGTAAGACTTGTACACTGAAAAATACAAAACATTACTGAAAGAAATTAAGACCTAAATAAATGGAAGACATCCTGTGTTCACAGGTTGAAAGACTTAACATCGTTAAGATGGCATTACTCCCAAACTTAGTCTACAGATTGAATGCAATCCCTATCAAAATCCCAATAGCCTTTTTGCAGAAATGAAAAAGTTGATTCTAAAATGCGTATGGAATTACAAGTTACCCAAAAGAGCTAAAACAATCTTGAATGAGAAGAGCGAAGTTGAAGGATTCACATTTTCCAATTTCAAAATGTATTGCAAAGTTATATTAATCAAAATATTGTGGTACTGGTATAAAAGTAAACATACAGACCAATAGAATAGAATAGAGTACAGAAATAAATTATGTCAATACACTGGTCAATTGATTTTCAACAAGGGTGCCAAGACCATTCAAAGGAGAAATAATAGTCTTTCTACAAATAGTGCTAAGATAACTGGATATTCACATGCAAAAGAATAGAGTTGGACCCTTACTTCACACCCTATATAAAGTTTAAAGATTAAAACAGATTAAATACCTAAATATAAGAACTAAAATCATAAAACTCTGAGAAGAAAACATAGGCATAAATCTTCATGACCTTGGATTTGGCAATGGTTTCTTAGATACAACACCAAAAGCACAAGCAACAACCAGAGCAAAAAAATAAATTGGACTTCATAAAAATTAAAAGCTTCTGTACATGAATAAAGTGAAAAGATAACCCACAGTATGGGAGAAAATATTTGCAAATCATATATCTGGTAAGAGACTTATATCAAGAATATATAAGGAACTCCTATGCTCAACAGCAAAAAGACAAACAACCCAATTTAAAAATGGGCAAAGCACTTAAATGGACATTTCTCCAGTGAAGATATATAAATGGCCAACAAGCACATGAAAATGTGCTCAACATCATTAGTCATTATGCAAATCAACACCACAATGAGATACCACTTGACACCCACTAGAACGACTATAATTTTAAAAAGAGAAAATAAGTGTTGGAGAGGATGTGGAAAAATTGGAACCTTCATTCATTGCTGGTGACAATGTTAAATAGTGCAGCCACTGGGGAAAACAATTTGGCAGTTCCTCAATAAGTTAAACATAGAATTACCATATGACCCAGCAATTCTACTCCTGGGTATATACTGAACATAACTAAAAACAGGTGTTCAAACAAAAACTTGCACACAAATATTCACCACAGCAATAGTCACAATAGCCAAAGAGTGGAAATAACCCAAATCTCCATCAGCTGATGAATGGATAAACAAATTATGGTATATACATACTTTACAATGGAATTTATTCAGCCATAAAGAGAAATGAAGTACTGACACATGCTAAAACATGGATGAGCCATGAACAAATCATGGTAAGTGAAAGAAGCCAGACACAAAAAGCAGCTTATTATATGATTCCATTTATGTGAACTATCCAAAATAGGCAAATCCATAGAGATAGAAACCAGAGAAGCAATTGTCAGGGGCTAAGAGGAAGGAGGAGTGGGGAGTGACTGCTTAATGAGTTTTCTCATTGGGGTGATAAAGTTTGCTTTTGGGGTGATGAAGATGTTCTGGAACTAGTTACTGGTGATGGTTGCACAACATGGTGAAAGTACTAAATGTCACTAATGGTAAATTTTATATATATTTTACCATATTTTTTAAAAGCTTTTTTAGATACTTGGCCAGGTGTGGTGGCTCACACCTATAATCCTAGCACTTTGGTAGGCTCAGATGGATCACTCAAGTGATCCTCCCTTGAGGAAGGATCACTTGAGATCAGGAGTTCAAGATCAGCCTAAGCAACATAGCAAGACTCCGTCTCTACAAAAGATAGAGAAATTAGCTGGGCGTGGTGGCATGCACCTGTAGTCCCAGCTACTTGGGAGGCTGAGGCGGGAGGATCACTTGAGCCCAGAAGTTTGAGGTTGCAGTGAGCTATGATCACACCACTGCCCTGCCCTCACGTCTGGACAACAAAGCAAGACCCTGTCTCCAAAAAAAAAAAAAAAAAAAAAGCCTTGTTAGATACTTTAAAAATTGATTAGATACTTTAGAAATTGTTATTTAAATGTCATAATTTTACTATTCTATTTAATACACACATCGCTAGGATTAAGACCCTAGATTTATATGTATCCCAAAGAAGATTTTTTTAGTGTAATTTGCTAATAAATGAATAAAGAAAAAAACCTGACAGAAAGGATCCTTACGTCTTAATTTTGGTCTAAAAAGAGAGTGATAAACAATGATAAACAAGGAGAAGTTTGGGAGCTCTTACCCAGTGTCTAGTAAATGACAGGCATTCCATAAATATTTTCTAAAAGTTGAAATCGATATAAACTCTGCATGATATTTGAAATTGTTGATAATATCTTAACTCTTACTCAGAAACAAATATTCAATAAAATGATATTTAATTTTACTGTGACTAGATTATAAATTCCCATGTAATATTTTTATCATATTTTTTAACTGGAGTTAAAAAAAATCAAATGTCATGAAAAATTGAAGCCTACTTTTGGCATTTTCATCCTTCTGGGTCTTAGATAACTTCTACAGATTTGTAAGAATGCACCAACTCCTCCATCAAAGCCTCTGTCCTCACTTCTAAGGTCTAAGAAAGTACCACGTTTATTTTGTATCTTCTCCTGGGCCTGAAGAACTCTGACATTTTGTGAACTTCTTGAAGAAATGCAGTATTGATTGATGTGGGTATTGGCATCATGACTAGACTTTACTGCCGCGCGTATTTTCCCCTAGCCCTGAGTAATTATTTCCTTTGGGCTAAGGAGATGCAATCTAAAGAGCAAAACCAGGGAAGCTTGGGGAACAAATTTAGTGCCCTGGATCTTTGCCCAGGCTGAAATTGGTTTCATTTGATCGTATTTCCTTGTGGATAATAAGTATATTTAACTGAGATATTTTAAATAGTTTTGTATTATTGAATGAATATCACTTGTATAATAGGTTTGTGCCTACAAAGTATTATAGGTTGGGCAGACATATAATGACTCAATGATCATTCAGTTATGACTGTAAGTGATGGCATGCTCAAAGTATTAAAGTTACCATGACTACACTATGTGTAAACACTTATCAGTTGTTTGATATCTGTTTTTTTCTGAATAAATTGTACTCAGTAAAGGTCTATTGTCACTTCTTAAGTGACAATAGTAGTGTTTTACAATAGTAAAACACTCTCCTTGAAATTAAAAACTCAACTAAATTTTTAATTTAGTTTTTTTTAAAGTTATGCATCTTTATAAACCTATAATATATGATAAACTGAGCAGTTCAAAAAGACATAGATGGGAGAAAAAAAATGGCAGTCTGGTAGAGGCCTCCTACCTCACCACTCCCAGGGAAGGAGGTGAAGAGCCCTGATGGCTGCCTGTGCACGGATCGCTCACTCCAAAAACAGCA
The DNA here is from genome assembly GCA_023783475.1 of Daubentonia madagascariensis. Lineage (NCBI taxonomy): Eukaryota > Metazoa > Chordata > Mammalia > Primates > Daubentoniidae > Daubentonia > Daubentonia madagascariensis. The sequence continues at coordinate 12,004,720 of JAKFHU010001978.1, forward strand.
TTGTGAAATTGTAAAGAAGCAGTGTGGGACACTCGGCGCAAGAAAAAAGGTGACAGGGAGATACATTCACAAAGATTGGAGAGTGTGGGGAATACAATAGAGACCAGAGCATGGGAAGGACGTGCTCGCCAGATCAACACGGTGAGATCTGACCTGCAGGTGGTCACACATCATCCCCACAGACTTCCCATCCACTTACGGACAAGCCCAGAGTTGGTGCGATGTCGTTGCATCAGACAGTAGGCTCTGTGGAGAAGGCAATTGTGGGAACCATACGGAACTCTCCAGTGCACTGCGCAGGGCTGGGGAGGGACTGGGCTGAGATATAGCTTCCTGAGACAGTACACTGGAATTTGGAGATGGGCACTTTGCCCCTGGAAGTCAGCAGAACCAGGGCACAGGAGTTGAATGGAGAGCAACGGGCTATGCCCTTGTTGGCTGCCGGCAATTGCCTCTGTGGGATCCAGGTGGGTTGAGGAGAGCTGCATTCATGCCCTGGCTGACCTGAACCAGCAGGACCCTGTTGTATGCCTGATTGGCAGTCGGCAGTCATCTTTGAAGTCCCCCTCCTGGAGCTGACTGTTAGCTAGGTCTCTAGCTTCACCTCACCCCCGGCCTGGGGGCTCTCCTGCCTGAGCACAACAGGCTACTCCCTTGGAGGCCACCATGGGCTCCAGGTGGGACAAGGACAGCTGCATTCCCTGCATGGCTGACCTGTATTGGCAAGTTTTTTGTGTATTGGAAACAGTTTGCAGCCCATCCATCCAGTCCTGCCTCCCTGGCTCTGGCCGTCTCCTATGTGATTGGCCCTAGTGCCTGCTCTCCAGGTCCCCATCCCCCCCTACCCTGGAGAATGGTCATATTGAAGGCTGCTGTGCCATAGTGACTCAATTTGAATAAGTACTGGTTCCCATGGCAACCTAATGCCTCAGGTGCCACAGGCTGAACCAGGGCAACTGCCCCCACCCCCACTCACTTTAATAGGGAGTTCTGCTTAATTGAAGAGTTCCTTCAGCTACCACCATTCCCCCAGGTGGGAGCATTCCCCTGGTGGAGACTTCTGGGGATAGAGAGGCCCACCCACCTTGCCTTTGGGTCTAGTGGCAGAAAAGGGGTGCACAATTGGAGATCCCCCTATCAGCCAGTGACATGCAGAGATACACATCAGTGGGCCAAACACACAAACTGTGGGGAAGCTTGAGAGCCCATCTTGGCTGGAGAGGAAACACAAGTGGTCCGATCAGAGGGGAAAGTGCCTGAGCTTGTGGACAGGGAAGAAAAAACCTGGCTAGAGACCACAGCAATTGCACCAGTTGGTCCCTCCCATCAAAAGCAGCCCTCCAAGCTCAGAGAGAGCTCTGAACTCTATAACAGTAGCCCACCCCCAGCAGCTGGATAAGCAACCTCTTAAGCTGAGTAGAAGTTCATTCACCCAAGCTCTCACACTGCAGCTGTGAGCTATTTTGCTCCTCCCCACACCTTAGGGGGAATGGGGTCAAAGTAACCCCTAGGAGATACAAGGCCCTTCCCAAAGCTTGAGGCTCTTATATACCCAACCTGGGGGACCAGAGCCTGCCATGGGAACAACAGATTACCTAGGTAAATGGCTCCTCTATGCAAACTACAATCAATGACAGTGGGAAGAACCCCATAGCTAAAAGTATTGCCTTCCAGCTCAAGCTATTAGGGAGCAGTGGATTCATACCCTCAAGTACAGTCCACCAGCTTGGAGCTTAAGCTGGGGGAATAAACTCACTACACTACACTGGGAAGAGGTGAAGACAACAGGTCGAGGTAGCCCAAGAGGTCCATCAAACTCGCTAAAATACACCTAAGGCAATACAGGACCAGCACTCCCCTCCCTGGCTCTGTCAGGGAATAATTCTTAGGGTCTTGAACACAGGGCCATAAACTAGCCCTAGCACGCCCAGCACTTGACCAAGAGGCCAGATGAGAAGGAATCAGTGAAAGAACACAGGAATCATGAAAAAATCAGAGCAAAAAGTCACCCCCAAAAGAAATCATTAGCTCCTCAGCAACAGATACCAACTTAAATGAAATGAGTAAAATGACAGAGAAAGAATCTTCATTATGGATTGTAAGAAAGCTCAATGAAATTCAAGAGAAAATAGAATCCCAACACAAAGAAACCACAAGAACCATGCAAAAAATGAATGAAAAATTCTCTAAAGAAATCAAAGTATTACAGAAAAACCAAACAGAAATACTGGAAATGAAAGAGGCATTCAAGGATCTACAAAACACAGTGGAAAGCCTTAAGAATAGGCTGGATCACGCAGAGGAAAGAATCTCAGAGCTGGAAGATAACTCCTATGTGCTAAACAAATCAGTTGAAGAGGAAGAACACAGAAGCAAGAGACATGAACAAAGCATACAAGAAATGTGGGATTATGGAAAGAGGTCAAACGTAAGAATCATAGGTGTCCCTGAGGGTGAAGAAGAAAATACACAAGGGCTGCAAAATCTATTTGAAGGAATAATAGAGGAAAATTTCCATGGCCTAGCTAGAAATTTTGATATCCAGGTACAAGAAGCACAGGGAACTCCTGGGAGACTTAATGTGAAAAGGCAATCGCCACACCACATAGTTATTAGGCTGGCCAAAGTAAATGTGAAAGAAGCACTCCTTCAAGCAGTAAGGCAAAAACAGCAGGTAATCTACAAAGGAAAACCTACCAGACTAACTGCAGATTTCTCAACTGAAACCTTACAAGCCAGAAGGGACTGGGGACCCATCCTCAGTCTTCTAAAACAGAATAATGGCCAACCCAGAATTCTTTATCCTGCAAAATTAAGCTTCTTATATGAGGGAGATATAAAGACTTTCCCAGACAAGCAATCACTGATGGAATTTGCAAAGACCAGACCTGCCCTGCAGGAAGTACTCAGATCTGCATTGTACACTAACCAGCACAATAGACACCCACCAGTGTAAAATTACCCAAAAGCTAAAAGTCCAGAACCCTGATTCCACAATGGCTCAAGAGGCAAAACAAAACAATAAGAGTCTACCTAACCAGACAAACAAAATCCACCCCAAATATCAATTCTCCCAATAAATGTGAATGGCTTGAATTTCCCATTGAAGAGACATAGGCTGGCTGAATGGATAAAAAAGTACAAGCCAAGTATCTGCTGTCTCCAGGAAATGCATTAAGATGGGTTAAGAACGAGTCCACACAAGGACTCATTCAGACTCAAGGTGAAGGGATAGCATACAATATTCCAGGCAAGTGGAAACCAAAAGAAAGCTGTAGTAGCCATTCTTATATCAGATATCATAAACTTTAAAGCAACAAAAGTAAAGAAAGACAAAGATGGTCACTATATAGTGGGTGAAGGGAAAAATCCAACAAGAAGACTTAACAATCCTAAATATTTATGCACCCAACACAGGAGTGCCCAGATACATAAAGCAAATACCACTAGATCTAGACAACATAATACATAGCAATGCCATAATAGCTGGGAACTTTAACTCTCCACTGTCAGAACTGGACAGATCCTCCAAGCAGAAAATAAGCAAACAATGGACCTAAACAGGACTCTAGAACATTTGGGCCTAACAGACATCTACAGAACCCTCCACCCAAATAACACTGAATATATGTTCTTCTCATCAGCTCATGGAACTTTCTCTAAAATTGATCACATCCTAGGCCACAAAACAGATCTCAACAAATTTAAAAAAAAAAATAGAAATTATACCATGTACCTTCTCAGACCACAGTGGAATAAAATCAATTCCAACAGAAACACTCATCTCTACACAAAAATATGAAAATTAAACAATCTGTTGCTGAATAACTATTGGGTTAAGGAGGAGATTCAGATGGAAATCAAAAGATTCTTTGAACTAAATGATAATGAGGACACAGTTATCAAAATCTGTGGGATACAGCAAAAGCAGTCCTGAAAAGAAAACTCATCGCCTTAAATGCTCACATCCAAAAGACAGAAAGATCACAAAGCAACAAACTAATGAATCATCTCAAGGGACTGGAAAAGGAAGAACAAACCAACCCTAACCCCAGCAGAAGAAAAGAAATAACCAAGATCAGAGGAGAACTAAATGAAATTGAGAACAAAAGAACTATAAAGAAGATTAATTTTTAAAAAGTTGGTTCTTTCAAAAGATAAACAAAATAGACAGGCCACTTGCTAGATTGACCAGAAGCAGAAAGGAAAGGAATCTAATTAGCTCTATTAGAAATGAAAAAGGAGAGGTCACAACTGATATCATGGAAATACAAAACATCATCTTTGAATACTATAAAAATCTCTATGCCCAAAAACATGAAAATGTGGAGGAAGTGGACAAATTCTTAGAAACACACAACCTCCCCAGGCTCAATCAGGAAGAAATAGAATTCCTGAACAGACCAATATCAAGCACTGAAATTGAAGCAGCAATTAAAAATCCTCCAACAAAAAAAAGTCCCAGACCAGACAGGACTACCAAACCTACAAAGAAGAACTGGTACCTATACTGCAGAAATTATTCCACAGCATCAAGAAGGATGGAATCCTCCCAAACTCATTCTACAAAGCCAATATCACCTTGATACCAAAGCCAGGAAAGGACACAACAACAACAAAAAAAACTACAGACCAATATCCCTTCTGAATATAGATGCAAAAATTCTCAATAAAATCATAGCAAACCAAATTCAAATGCACATCAAAAAGATAATTCATCATGATCAGGTGGGCATCATCCCCAAGATGCAGGGATGGTTCAACATACACAAATCTATAAATGTAATTCACCATATAAATAAAGCAAGAACAAATACTATATGATCCTCTCAATAGATGCAGAAAAGTCTTTCGACAAAATTCATCACCCTTTTATGATAACTCTTAACAATATAGGCACAGATGGCTCATAACTCAAAATTATTAAAGCCATATACTATAAACCCACAGCCAATATCATACTGAACGGGGAAAAATTGAAAGCATTCCCATTTTGAACTGGAACCAGACAAGGTTGCCCACTATCTCCACTTCTATTCAACATAATTCTGGAAGTCCTTGCCAGAGCAATCAGACAAGAGAGAGGAATCGGGGCATCCAGATAGGGGGAGAAGAGATAAAACTTTCACTCTTTGCTGACAATATGATATTATATCTAAAAAACCCAAAAGATTCAACCAAGAGAGTCCTGAAATTGATAAATGAATTCAGCAAAGTCTCAGGATACAAAATCAATGGACTCAAATCAGTAGCTTTCACATACACCGATAATAGTCAAGCCGAGAAATAAATCAAAGATGCAATACCTTTCACAATAGCACTAAGGAAAATTAAATATTTAGGAACATATTTAACTAAGAAGGTGAGAGACCTATATAGGAAGAACTACGAAGCACTGAGAAAAGAAATTGCAGAGGATGTAAACAGATGGCAAACCCTACCATGCTCTTGGATCAGTAGAATCAATATTGTTAAAATGTCTATAATACCTAAAGTGATTTACAGAATTGATACAGTCCCTATCAAAATACCAACATCATTCTTTGCAGATCTAGAAAAAATAATTCTATGATTCATGTGGAAGCAGAGAAGACCCCATGCAAGCAAAGAAGACCCCATCTAGCTAAAGCAATCTTAAGCAAAAAGAACAAATTGGGAGGCATCAATCTACCAGACTTCAAACTATACTACCAGGCTATAGTAACCAAAACAGCATTGTACTGTCACAAGAACAGAGACATAGACCAGTGGGACAGGACTGAGAACCTAGATATAAAACCATCCTCATACTGTCATGTGATCTTTGACAAATTCCACAAAAACATACACTGAGGAAAGAATCCCTATTCAATAAATGGTGCTGTAGCCACAGTAGAAGACTGAAACTAGATCCACACTTATCACCTCTCACAAAAATCAATTCATGATGGATAACAGACTTAAATCTAAGAAATGAAACCATAATAATTCTAGAACAAAACATTGGAAAAACCCTTACAGACATTGGCCTAGGCAAAAAATTTATGAAAAAGACCCCCAAAGCAATCACAGGAGCAACAAAAATAAATAAATGGGACCTGATCAAATTTAAAAGCTTCTGCAAAGCCAAGGAAACTATCATTCGAGTGAACAGACAACCTACAAAATGGGAGAAAATATTTGCATGCTACACATCTGATAAAGGATGATAACCAGAATCTATACAGAACTTAGGAAAATCAACAAGAAAAAATCAAACAACCCCATTAAAAAGTGGGCAAAAGACATGAACAGAAACTTTTCAAAAGAAGACAGAATGATGGCCAACAGACATATAAAAAATTGCTCAATTTCTCTGATCATCAGGGAAATGCAAATCAAAACCACAATGAGATATCACTTAACTCCAGTGAGACTGGCTCCTATCAAAAAGTTCCAAAACAACAAATGTTGGTGTGGATGTGGACAGATAGGAACACTCATACACTGCTGGTGGGACTGCAAATTAGTACAACCTCCATGGAAAGTAATATGGAGATACCTCAAAGAACTAAAAGTAGAACTACCATTTGATCCAGCGATCCCACTACTGGGTATTTACCCAAAGGAAAAAAAGACATTCTATAATAAAGACATCTGCACTCGAATGTTTATAGCAGCACAATTCACAATTGCAAAGATGTGGAAACAACCCAGGTGCCCATCAACACATGAGTGGATTCATAAAATGTGGTATATGTATACCATGGAGTACTATTCACCCATAAAAAACCATGGTGAATTAATAATACCTCTGTATTATCCTGGATGGAGCTAGAGCCTGTTCTTTGAAGTGATATATCACAAGAACGGAAAAACAAGCACCACTGGTACTCACCATCAAATTGGTACTAACCGATCAATACTTATGTGCACACATGGAAACAATATTTATCAGGGGTCAGGCAGGTGGGGGGGTGGGGATGGGTAAACTCACACCTAATGGGTGCGGGGTGCACAGTCTGGGGGATGGGCATGATTGTAGCTCTGACTTGGGCAGTGTATAGCCAATATATGTAACCAAAGTGTTTGTACCCCCATAATATTCTGAAATTTAAAAAGAAAAAAAAGACACAGATGGAGTAAATTTTGTAGAAGGAAAGAGGTCCTTGCTTAGTGGTAGCTGGAGCAATGAGGTTTGGGAGAAGCTGTCATTCAAAGAGCCATCTCTGTGCAGTGACAAGAATAGCTGTGCTATGTGAGAACTTCAGAGAAAGAAAACGCTAGGTAATAAGTTTGGCAAAAGCTGACCTACTTATTTCTGATTCTGTATCAGAAACTCAGTAGCAAAGCTGCAGAGAAGCGCTGGAGGAGTGAGTTAATCCAATAGAGAATTCCTTTATCTCAGAAACTTTTTGATCAATAAGGCATTGAGCAAAACAGTAGGGAGACTAAAATCTTATCTTATACAATAACAGATGATAAAACAAAGGAGGGGAGAGAAGGTTAGTTTTTTTAAGTGCACGTACTGGGGTATAATTTGTATCCCCTTCAGCATTTAGCATTTTATCTACTTTTATACCATCACATAATAAGCTCTCACTAATTATTTGTTGAATATAAATATGAAATAAATTTTGTCTTTGAGGTCAAGCACCTCAGAGGTATTGGAGTATGGATTTACAGCATCTCAGATTCTGAAACACAGAACAAAAAGAATTCATTAGGTTTCCTTTGTTCACATACTGTGGGGGCGTGGATTAGAAGGGGGGTGGAAAGCGTGAGCATGGAAGTGAGAAGGACAGAGTCTGTTCCGGAAGTCAAGAGCGGCCCATGCTGACTGAGTATGTGTAGAACAATGGAGGGAACTGTCAGCTAATTTATTGTTAAATACATTTCATAATGTATTGTTTCAAATTAAGGATGCCAGTAATGCCTTCTATCTGTACGTGACTCCAAAATATATGGAGACACTGCAGATGGTCATAACGTCTGCCAGAGATGCAATCTGCAAGCAGGCCCCCACCTACTCCGTCTAACAGAGTGGTCTATTTTCTCTTCTCCCAGTTATATTACAACAGATTTGCACATGTTATTGATGTTTTACTCAATATTTGGGTCATGGAGAAATTTTATAATAATTTCTCTATGTTACATGAATCCTTCACAACAAGAAATGGTCATTGCAAGCCAGGCATGGTGGCATGTGCATGTAATCCCAGCTACTCAGGAAGCTGAGGCAGAAGGATTGCTTACAGCCAGGAGTTCAAGACCAGCCTGGGCAACATAGAGAGATCCTGTCCCTGAAAAAGAAAGAAAGAAAGAAAAGAAAGAGTCATTGCAAAGATTGTACCAGATGATTTCTGAGGTCACTTCCAGCTCCAGTATTCAATAATATGGTCTGAATATCATATGACTGTCTCATGTGAGCCTGACTCACCAGCTATGACATCTTTGAATATCAATCCCAGCCAGAACCCAGAACGCTACAGGAGCTATCACCCTATTGCTGGAACTACCTAGTCCAGTGATTCTCAAGTATGGTGTCACTTAGGATCACATAAAGAACTTTTAAATACATAGATGCCTGGACTCCACTCCAGATATGACATCTTGGGATGTCACCAGTCAGAACCCAAGTGATTCTAATGTGCAGCCACATTAAGAGCCATGACCTGGCCCCATCCCACACAATGGTGGCATATGCTCCTCAGACTGTGTCACTGACTTACCAACTTCTTCAAATCAAGGCCCTATGTGTTATTCCAAGAGCAGACTTTTCAAGCACCCTCAAGTGCTTTTATGAGAGCCATTTATTCACATAATTATGAGATTACAAATCATTCTTATCTGCTCAAGTTCCCTGAGGACCACTAGTAGATACTCTACTAGTTTTATTAAGAATGTGCAATATATATAACTTATTTTAAAACAACATTCCATGCAGAGGTTTCCACTAATTTGGTTGAGCATTTCCAAAATTATGCCAAACCAGTAAGGCTGAAATATAATAGTATTTTCTGTAGAATAAATAGAATATTTTGATCAAAATTGCATAAGATATTTGTGATACTCTGAAATTAAAAGTATCTTTTAAAAACGTAGACAACTTGGAGCAGACGTCTGAGTAATATGGTCAAGTAGATTATTCATGTGAATTAAAACAACCAAAAATTCTGACTAAAATATAAAATATATTTTCTTTAAAGCATTAAAGAACAGACAATATATTCAGGATTATGAGGACAAAAATCTAAGTAAAAGGAGAGACATGGAAATATAAACAGAGCACTGAAGTTCTTTGCCCTGAGGGAATTTGCCAAGCTCACAAACTTTCCCTTTCAGTTTTGTTGACCTCCCAGGGCATGGGCTAGAAAAGTCAAAACCTAGGACATGTGCATGGTGGGAAGACCTACCTCTATATAGCTGGGACCTCCAAATACTACAGCTTCAGGAGTAAGGGCAAAGCAAAAGAACACCTACCTCACTCCCCATTATCAGGAGACTGTAAAAAAGAAAAGAAAATGCTTTGGAATGTCTAAGAAGATGTGACCACAAAAAGCCAGTCCCCTTGTAAAGCTGCAGCCCAGATTTACATTACTCAGAAGAAAGAAAACCTGAATAGTCCTGTGATCATTTAAAGAAAATATTCTCACAAAGAAAACTCCAGGCCTAGATATTTTCATTGGCGGTTTCTACCAAAGAAGACTATCTTTCTGAAATGTATTTAAACAGAGTAAGTACCCAGGAAATTAAGCACAGAAAATATCATGAGGGCAATGCCCTCGCTACATGATTTCAGTAAAACATTTCTCATTCATATTACCTTCAACAATGCTAAAAACTTGTTGATTTCATTACACTAAGCAATTCTACAATTATTTGAAATATGGTGAAAGACTTTTTTCTCTAATTCTATCTAGTCCTCTATATTGCTTACTGTTTTGATTGCCATTACTACAATCATGTTAAATAATGATTGAGCATTTCAGAAAATAATGTAAAACCTAAAAATATCAAATGTTAGTTTACTTACAGGAATCAAAATCATAATACATCCATGATTGCATTATGGTGACAAGTCCTTCAGCTATAATAAAATAATGACTTACCAAACCTGCCAAAGAAGAAAACAATTACCTCTGGTTCCTTTCCTGAGTTTTCGTTAACTGAATTCAATTCATATCACAGGAAGAAAGAGTGAAGTCTATCAAACAATCCTGGACAGACTTTTGTTACAAACCATTGTCTGCTCTGCAGGCCCAACAGACTTTTTGTCCCAGGCCACTGTATGTTCTTCAAACCCATTGAATTCCTCTAAAAATCATTTACTATCCCCCTAAAATCATCCACATTTCCCCACCTCCCTTTCCCCTAATGAATAGCGTATATAGCATCTGTACCTCATTGGGATATTGGGCAGTCACTCTGTGATTCTCTCCTGTGCATGCTAATAAATTTGTTTGCCTTTTCTCTTGTTAGAAAATAAAAAGTAAAATAAAATAAATAAAATGTCTTAATATTAAACATTTTAATAGTTATCATTTTAAAATTATTCTCTCTTTTTGGTAATAAAAATTATTCAGGTCAATTTTTCTTTGACTTAGCCACTATATGTTTTAGATTACATCAAAGTATTAAAAATTATGCTAATTCTTGATCCTCAGTTGTTTACTGATACTGTGTAATTAATGCTATTTAGCACATTGTCATTTTTTGATTAATTACATTTTGCTGTAAGATTTGTGCTAAATTTTTTTTGTACCTAATTATCTATATTCATATAATAACCTGTGACTATAGAATCTCAGGGAGCCAGGTAGAACTATTCAATAAAGGTCCATAAGTAAAATGTGATAAGTACTATTGGAATAAAAAACATACTTAAAATTAAGATTTTTATCTGTACTAAGGCAAAGTTCCACAAGTGAGTACACATTTAAATGAGTCCCTTGTTGAAGGACAAAAATAGAGAAAAATGTCCAATACAAAATTATACCTCAGCACTCCAAGTCAAAAAACTAAAGGCGGAGAAACTATAAATCTGAGGTAAATAAACTGCAGCTTACAGGTGAAATCTGTCTGCTATTTGTTTTTGTAAATAAAGTTTTATTGGAATACAGACATACCCATTTGTTTACATATTGTCTATGGCTGCTCTTGTGCTACAACAAGAAAGTTGAATAGTTGTGACAGAAACCATATCTTTTTCTTGAATTTAGAAAAAAGTTTTCCAACCTGTGCATACAGGATCATTCTTCCATCACCTAGGAAATGAGGCACCTGAGATGATGAAAATGAGGAAAAGAACTACATAGCAAGGAAAATGGTAAACCAAGGTAAATCTTCTAATTATAAGAACATAATTGAAAGACAGAGTGGGGTAAAATACTGAGGAATGAAGCCTTGAACTCAATATGTCAGACCTCCCCGCTGAGTGTCTGAGAAAGTCTTCTCTGGGCCTGAAGACAATTAGAGACTCTCTTAGCTGTTGAAGTATCTAAATGAAACTTAGTTAAAAGTTCAGGTTTCATTAAATTGCCTTAGACTTGGTCATTTGATCACTGCAATATAGAGGGTCAAGTCAACTTGATTATGTGGCAAACATCGTGGTAGACACTTCATATATGTGTTAACTCATTTACATTTTACAGTAGCCCTGTGAAGTAGATATGTTTAGTCCCACTTAACGGTATAGAAACTAAGTAGTAAATGGCAGACCCAAATTTCAAAACCAACCAGATCTGTATGACCTCAGTGCCTTTAAAAAAAGCTTTGCAAGATTGCTACATGGAGGTGAGTTTAAGCTGTCTTGATTACATAGGATGATAAATACTTGATGCCAAGGTCAGATATTGCGATATGTGTCCTCACCACGTCTGTGCCTCATTTTAAGCTTTTACTTTTAGTGGGTCGGAACAGACTCTGTAATTCTGCCCATTATGTGCATGAATGTACACACACACACACAGAGGCCCTTAATAAGTATCTTTCTATGGTGAAAGGACAAAAGAAGGGCATTTTAGAAAGTATGGCACATTTAACAATCTGGGTGCAGAACAGGATTGTTTTTGTCCGCAGAGCGAAGAGCAGGGACGCTGAGTAGGGCAGCACCGGATGGAAATGAGAGGATGAGCCATTTGTAGGAAGTCATAAATCCGTTATCAGAAGTTTAATATAATTTAAGAGAGGCAAATGCTTCAAAATTCTAAGGAATAGGACTGTCCGTGTAAGGAAGATGCTAGAGGCAGAAACCACACAGTCATCTGAACAGGGGAGGTTTGAAAGAAAGAATTATGTGCTATACCAGAAGATGGGACTCTTAAAGGATTGGCTGGTTATCAGGGTCTAAGATTTGATTTTGCCCTACTTGAGCTAATAAGTTAACCTGTAATTGTTTCATGCATGCTGGCGGAAGACATCCATGAGTCAAAGACAAAGGATTTTATTACTCGAGACATAGAAAACAGTATGAATATCATGTTTGGGTCAATTTCCTTTGCCCCCCAACTCCCATAGGAACAACACAGAGGATCCCAGGTGGGAATCCACTGAGCTTGGGAAATGCACTGCTTTTATAGTAAGTAGTAGGCAACCCTGCTCTTTTTCCTCAAGATTTCTCACTGCAAATACAACCCAGGTAAAAATAGTAGTGGGCAGGGACATTCAGGACCTATAGCAGATTACCTGTCCCCCTCCTGCAATGTCTTCAGCACCCTCTACTGACAAAACTTAACACTGTGCCAGCTGGCAAAGGAGAAAAGGGCTCATATCCATCTTCACACAGCAGGTAATGAAGCTGGATTTGGAGATGAGAAGCAATAAATTGAAAATTGGCAAATATGATTATCAGTAGTTCCAGGCACAGCTGAATTAAGATATGGTCTGAAAATATAGAAGAAAAGGAAAAGTGATTCAATTCATTTTAACACATCTCTGTGTATATGTGTGTGATCTCCACTATGTTCTGAGAGCAAAAGTAGCTAAAAGACATGGAGAAAGAATCTACTAAAATAAAAATAGATAGCATTTAAATGTTTTAAAATTCATTTTTAAAAGTCATTTTCCTTCCCTAATAATTCAATCATAAAGCCATCAGGTAGAGTATAGTAAGGATGGCAAAAGTGCTGGGAGGAGCCATGATGACCCAGTGTAGGGTATTGGAGTCCGAGCACAGGGAAGGGGGTGTCTACACAAGGGTGGCCTGGCACAGGGTCTCAGACCCCCATCAGGGGAAGGAGGGTATCCACACAGGAGGGTAGCTTGGTATGGACTGTCAGAGCTTGAGTAGGAAGAGGTAGACATCTAGGCAGAGGCGGGTGTAGTAGCAGAAATTGAAGATTGTTTATTTCCATACAAGGGATTGATCAAATTAGTAATTATATTAAGGATAATGAAAGACAAGGTTTTCACTGTTGGAGAAAGAAGTTACAAATACAGAAAAGGAAAAAAATAGAATGAACCCTGTGGTATTGAATTGGAATTGGACGTATTGGTGTAAAGTCATGGTTTTCAAACCGACAGTTTTCAAGATAAATAGATAGATAAATAGGTAGATAGAGACAGATATTCCCTAGCTTTGTCCACTGAGAGAGCTTGGGAATAGCAAAGATCACACCTATGTCCAGATCTTGGCTTGTAAATACCATTTTCTGCCAAAAAGAATGAAAGATCTGGGAGAAATGGCTGATTCCACAGCTGGGGCAGGGAAAATACAAAGCAAACCTGGAACACTTATTGTGTCAAAAAATGAGGTTGTGTTCAAAGAATGATGAAGAAATGTCAAAAGAACATGGGAGCCAGCCTGGATGGGCTTCCACTGGCCAAATTGGAGACAGTTTAAGCATAAAAATAAACGAGCACAATGAACTATAAACATTTGAATAAAGTAGGAACCCATACAGGTATAAATAAACACATAAAGTAAAATTTTGATGAGGATCAAGATGTTTATATAGTTTTAAAGTATTTCCCCCCAAAATATTTATTTATTCCAAAGGTCAAAGAGTAACTTTCAGTTGAGATGCTTAGCAGACACCACCTTAATCAAGTGATCAAAGTGAACATCATCAGTAATGGGACAAATCAAAATCTTACGCCTAAACTAAGGAGACACTAAGAAGACAGGTGGGTGGCAGGGGTTAGGGGAGACAGAGGGATGACTAGGCAAAGCACAGGGGATTTTTAGGGCAGTGAAACTATTCTGTATGATACTATAATGGGGATATATGTCATTAAACATTTGTCCAAACCCATGGAATGTATAATACCAAGAGTGAACCCTAATGTAAACTGTGGGCTTTAGGTGATGATGTGTTAGTGTAGGTTCATCAATTGTAACAATGTACCACTCTGGTGGGGCATGTTGATAATGAGGAAGGCTATGCAGAAGGTATATGAGAACTCCCCATCTTCTGCTCAATTTTGCTGTGAACCTCAAACTGCTCTAAAAAACAAAATCTACTTTTAAAAAAATCTCATGCCACATGATAGGATGCAATGAGAACACAGCATCACTTCTGTGATATTCCTGCCAAAGATGCATAATCTGAATCTAATCATGAGAAAATACCACACAAACTAAAATGCAGGGTCACTCAACAAAATAACTAGCTTGGAATTTTCAAAAGCGTTAAGGCACGAGAGTTAAGGAAAGACAGCGTAACTGTACTATATTGAAAACAAAATAATTGGACAACTAAATGTAGTGCATGATCCTGGATTGAATCCTTTCACTATAAAGGACATTATAGACAACTGTCAAAACTTGAATGGCTCTATGAATTAGATGATAGTAATGTATCAATGTTAACTTCCTGATTCTTATGGTTATATTATGGTTTTACAGATGAGTGTCTTCACAGGAAATACAAAGTATTCTGGGGTGATAGACCATCATGCTGGCAATTTATTCTCAAACAGTTCAGGGGGGAAAAAACGGTTATTTGAACTATACCCTCAACTGTTCTGTAACTTTCTGATTGTTTCAAAATTTGGTAAAATGGTTAAAAAAAAAAGAGAGAGAGAGAGACCCATTTTCAGGCTTGACACATGTTCTGCATGTCCTAGGCCTCCTCCTTCCAGCTTTCCACAGAGCAAATTTTTTGCCTTCCTCAGATGCATAAGAAACATTAGTGGAGTTGAAAACTATCTGCAAATAATTGATTATTGAAAACTGCACCTCTGATCTCAGAATTGCCAGTGAAGATTCTTCGCATATTATTCCATCAACCCCTTCATCCCAGGGGTATGAGATAAATTTTATGAAAATGATCCATATTTGTGATACTGCAAATGAAGCAGACAAAATTCTATTTTCCATTGCTTCCTTTTGGGAAATTCTTGGAAGCAAATTGATACCTTCCCTGTGGAAGAGATAAGAGAAAGTGAATGAAGGCTTAGAAAGAAGCTCTGAGACCTTCAAAATTACCATTTTTATGAGTTTATGGTGATATTCACATTAAAATATCTTGCTAGTGATGAGCCAAATGAAGGGAAAAGCTTTTTTTCCCAGGTAGTTATGGTTTCCAGGGCAGAGGAAAAGTAAAACAGGAGGCAAGGTCAAAGGAAGCGAGAAAATGAATAGCACTTTTTAAGTTTAAACTTTAAGAAAAATCAAAAGAACCAGGAACAGGTTCATTTATGCTGAATACTTTATTTCCCTAGCCTGTCTTCTACCTGTACCATTTAAACATGTCTATGTTTCTGACCTGTTTTAGACATTCCACCTCCTTCATTCTCTCCTTCATTATTTCGTAGTCTTCAGAAGGTGCCAAAGCTGGCAGCAGCCATAATTAGGCTACATGAAGGTTTTGTACGACTGAATCAGAGTCATACTTCATTTAGAATTCAGTGGGCAAAAAGAAACAATTATATTAAAATATTGTTTTCACAATTCTTTTAACCAAAGTACCCTACAAAAAATTATTTTCATCCCTGAGCCATTACTACTCACGACCATCTCCACTGTTCTGTTATGCTTAGTTATGCTGTGAGGTTGCAAACCACATGGGATCAACTGCTTTTCAGTAACATCTGAGTCATTACAGAGGAATTAAATAAATAAAATGTCTGAGTCACAAATAAAATTTAAAATACAGTATGTTCAAACTCTACATTTTAAGAAAAAAATTTTCTTTTCCTTTTCCCTAAAATATTTTACATATTTAAGGAAATATGGTAGGCTTCTTTGGGAAATTCAGTATTTCTGAAAGGCAAAATTTTCTTCTCTTAAAAGCCTGTGTATACTCTGGAGAATAGTTTGGCCATTCCTCTCAAAACTAAGCATGGACTTGCCATATGATCCAGCAATGGCACTCTTGGTGTCACTCATGGTGTCCCACAGAAATGAAGACTTATTTTCACACAGTAACTTGTACATGAATGTTCATAGCAGCTTTACTCCTAAGAGTACAACACTGGAAACTACCCAAATGCAATTGGTAGATGATTAAACAAACCATGGTATCCACACCATGGAATACTATACAGCAATAAAAAGGAACAAATTCTTGATACATGCAACAACTTGGATGAACCTCAAGGAAATTATGTTGAGTGAAAGAAGCCGATCCCAAAAGGATACATATGGCATGGTTCTATTTATGTAACATCCAAAAAATAAAGTAATTATAGAGCTAAAGAAGATTAGTGGTTGTCAGCGGGTATAGATAGTGTGGAAGGGATGAATGTGGCTGTAAAGGGATGTGATGAGAGAGTCTTTTGTGATGATACAGTAGAGTTTCTTGACTGAGGTGGTGGTTACGCAAGGCTATGGATGTGATAAAATTGCATAAGGCTACACACACACACACACACACACACACACTCTCTCTCTCTCATATGCTGTGTATATAACCGGTGAAATCTGAATAAATTGTATAGATTGTACCAGTGTCAATTTCTTGGTTTTGATATCATACTATAGTTGTGTAAGATCTTAACATTGTGGGAGGCTAGAGGAAGGGCCCATGGGAATTTCCTGTACATTTCTTCGCAACTTACTATAAATATATAACTATTTCAAAATTAAAAGTAAAACAGCAAAAGCCCATGTACAAACATTAAATCTTTACATTTAATTTGATGTTCTTGAAAATATTAAGACCAGTAGGGAAGTGGGGGTGAGGGGATAGGGAATTGCTGGCTGTTTGGTGTGTATGGAAACACACTCCCTATGTATTGCCATGGCAATATGGCAGCATTTCCAATGAATAGCATATTTTTTATACATTAACCAGGAAGATAAAAATGTGTTCCATATTTAGGGCTAGACTTAGGGTTTCAAAGACCTAATGTAACCAGAGTGTGTTAAGGCCTCAGCTCTGCGTTACACCTGCTGTCCTTCTAGAGGTAAGAGTATCACTTATAAGAAATCTAAAGGCAGGTCTTAGGACCACTGGTCACTTCTCCCCTACACGTCTGTGTGTTTGTCACAGAATGTTGCAGTATATCAGTTACATTATTTGACCACCATTTTCATTTTCACTCTTTCAAAGATTGTTTCTCAAACAGTAACAACTTTTTCCTAGGTTCCAAATATATCCCATTGCTTGGCATTTTTAAATACCACATATCTTCTTTTTTTTTAAGAAAAATTCCTATTTCTGGTGTGTTTTCAAGAAAAACTTTGAAGTCTGTAGTTACTTGTGACAATTTTCACATCTCTCAACCCTACAGTGCTGATTTTTCCTATTCTCTTCTTATTTCCTAAATATCTTCTTCTCCCTTTGGCTTGCTTCTCCTCTGCCCTTTTTAGAGAAAACAGTATCTTCAATTTTTTAGCCTCAGAGGATGTAGCCAGAAGTTTTAAAATCACTAACACAAATTATTGGGACAAGGGATACACTTTGGTCCCTGAATGTTCCCCAGTGAAGACCTAAACACACAGTTTTAAAGAAATTCAAATTTCCAGATACAGTATCTTCCTAGATCTATTCAGAATATAGGTAAGTCACAGCTTCTACCTAAAGCTATTTATGAGACAAACAAAAAGTCTGAATCACATAATTAAGTAGATTCAATATTTGCTTTATGACAAGCTTTAATTTGATTTTCAGAAAAGCTAGTTTTGTTTTATCAAGAAAATCACATTAAAAGTAAAGACAATGTTTATGCATAGGCTTTTTTTAATTAAGGCAAAATTCACATAACATAAAATCAACCATTTAAAAATAAACAATTCAGTACCATTTAATACATTCATAATGTTGTACAACCACCACCTCTATCTAGTTCCAAAACACTTTCATTACCCAAAAGAAAAAACCCACACCCAAAAGCAGTTACTCCCATCCTCCTCCCCCCCTCCAGCCCCTGGCGACGACCAGTCTGCTTTCTATGTCTATTAATCTACCTATTCTGAATATTTCATGTGAATGGAATCATTCGATACGTGACCCTTTGTGTCAGGCTTCTTTCATTTCGCATGTTTTCAAGATTCATCTATGTTGTAGCATGTATCAATACTTCATTCCTCTTTGTGGCTGAACAATATTCCATTGTATGTATTACCACAATTTGTTATTCACAGACATTTGGGTTGTTTCCACCTTTTAGCTATTGTGAATAGTGCTGCTATGAACATATGTGTGCAAGTATTTGTTTAAGTACCTGTTTTCAATTCGGGGGGTATACACCTATGAGTAGAACTGATAGGTAATCTTATGTTTAACTTTTTGAAGAACTGCCAAACTAGTTTCCACAGCAACAGAGCCATTTTATAATATATTCCTGTGCATAGGTTTTGTAAGAGAAACTATGAATCTTCAGAAATGAAACAGGTTTTCCATCTGCTTCCTTGGATTTGTCATACTCTAGAATAAACCAGAGTTCAACCCTGGCTGAACAACACAGGGAACTTTTTAAAAAGGAAGAAGATAGCCAGGCTTCATCTCTAGAAATTCTATTTATTTTTAATAAATCTGGGTAGAGCCCAAGCCACCCCAAGTGGCTCTCAAGTGATCCTAATGGCTGGCAGGATGGAGAACTACTACTACTCTATATGAACTCAAGGGAAGTAATGCAACAATTTTTCCCCTAGAGAAAAGGAACCACTAAATTATCATAGAACCAGAACTAATTTCTATTTCTTAATTTTCTTGGCTATTTGATTCATAGCCATGTATCTGCACCTAAAATCATGCTTGGCACAGAACTGAACAAAAATATTGGCTTAAATGTTGTTTATCCAATTTTATTTTAAGCTTAAAATGAATCATAAATAACAGCAATCAATAATTTTTAAATGATATTAATATTTTTAGCTACTGATATCTGGAAACCAGAGGGAAATCTGGAAATTCCCTAATTAGATATTATTTTTTAATATGCTATCTTTCTCCAGTTATAAGTTATGTTCATCAGACTTCCTTTCTATATAATACTGGTAGTAAAGTATTTATTTGCCCAAATAGCCTTTATTTTAAAGTCTGCAATGCTAAATGGTAAATTGGAGGGAAAAATATAAGATGATCAAACAATACTGACAATTTTCTAGAACTATAGTATGCAATTAAAAGCTCTTTATATTTATATTTATTTTTAAAATGTGAATTCTACCTAAATTTCCCAGTTCTGCACTTAGTATTAAATGTCATTATTTTCCCTTCCCAATTTCACACTGTCTCCTTTTCCCTTCACCTTGGAAACCTTGGAAACTCTTTCTCCACCCCACCCAACACATTTTTCTGATTTGCAGCAAACTGCTATTAGTTTTTTCAGTATCTGTCTGTTGAGCTTCATGAAATCTTTACCAGTTTTCATAGAAGATTCTGACAAATACTATTTTCTCATAATGCCATCCTTTCCCAAATAAATTTGAGGTTTCTGAAAATTGCTATAGCAGATATTTATTTATACTTAACCAATTTTAATTTGTATAACTATTTTTTTAAAAAGCTTTGTGCTCTCTAGAATAACCACCCCACACATACACAGGTTGTATAATGGCTTGACTAACACTTCAGTGAATATCTCCCAAACAAGTGGACATCCTATCCTCTCCTAGAGGGACAGGCGTCACCATATTCCTGGTTCTTAACTTTTAGAACGGGAATATGGATTTCCCTTCTTTCCCAAAAATTATAACTACAAAAGATTATTAGGTAAGGATACAGCATTTCCAAAGGGCACAAGTATTTCCAAACGAACACTACAAATAAAAATATTTTTACTAATTAAGTTTCAAATAAATTACTTTTCAAATGGTTTAATAATAAGGGTTTTTTTTTAATTTGGCAAAAACCTAAAGATCTTTTCTGCAGTTAAAAACAAAAACCCTATACTTATTTGTTGGAGAAATCTGAAATATATACATCAACAAAGACATTTTCCTCCAGTGGCTCAGCATCATCAGAAAATACTGACTTCTAATATCTTATTATAGGGAGAATGTGAGAGGGAAATGAGAACAGATAATGCCAGACCCAGATTAATCCAATATTTAGCTTAATTCACACAGCGGGGGCCATTTTAGGATTCTGTCCCTTGATCATCAGTGGCCTCCTCCCATTTTCTTCTACATGATAAAAAAGTTAACATATTTAGAGCATTCTAGCAGTATGAATAGATCTTCATGACCCCATCAAGGGTAACTGTATCTTGATGTCTTGACTATGTTAAATAGTAGATACTATTTGCTAAATGAATGAATGAACAAATGATCTTAACGTTTCATCCTAGAACTGCCCAGAGAAGGTGAAGCAAGTAGAGTCACAGGCAATCTGTAAGGGTAAGTAGCAGATGTTAAGCAGATTTCTCAAACCAAGCCTTGGTGATCAAATGGAAAACCTCAGGGGAGGGCACTGACAGTGACAAATACAGGGGTTCCCCAAAGCAGGGGGGGGTAGGAGTGGGGATGCTGGCCTTGACAATGTAGTCACAGGCTGGAGAAGCATCAGGTGTGGTGATCTGGGCTGTGGGAAGAACAAATCCTCCAGATGTCAGGCTGGACATTAGGATTAGGATACTGATATAGTTTGGATATATGTCCCCTCCAAATCTCATGTTGAAATTTGATCCCCAGTGTTGGAAGTGGGAGCTGTTTGGGTCATGGTGGTGGATCCCTCATGAATGGCTTAGTGACCTCCCTGTGGTAATGAGTGAGTTCTCACTTTACTAGCTCACTTGAGAACTGGTTGTTTAAAGAGTGTGGGTTCTCTCTTGTTCTCTCTCGCTCTCTCTCTCACCATGTGATACACCTGCTCCCCATTTGCCTTCTGCCCTGATTGGAAGCTCCCTGACACCCCCACCAGAAGCAGATGCTGGCACCATGCTTCTTGGTCAGCCTGCAGAACTGTTAGCCAACTAAAACTCTTTTCTTTATAAATTACCCAGTCTCCAGTATTTTCTTTATAGCAATGCAAAACGGACTAACACAGATACTGAGGTTGGATCCTAAGTTATTTGAAACTCTTAGCAAAAATCGATAGGACCTAGATATTGATAATTAAAGTCTACTGACTGTTAGAAGGCAGGAGGAAAGCACAGCCACTCGAGCTGTATCACCATTTCTGAATGCCAGCTAACTCAGGGCTTCAGGCATGCGGTTCAAAGAGGCTCAGGCCTTCATCTTGGATTAGAATAGGAGGCAAATGTGGACAGTTAATATAACACCAGGCATAGAATCAGCCCTTAAAAATACCTGGGATCATGTATCAAAATTAGAAAAAAAACAAAAATCATTTAATCTAACTCCCTCAGTATCAGGATTTGTGTAGTCTACTTGTAATAGAAAATCCAAATAATGGTGGCTTAAAGAAGACACTGATTAATTTTATCTGTATAAAATAAGTTCATATAAGTGGCTTTTGAAAAATGCTATAACAACAATGAATTGATGTAATTACAGAAAGATAGATGCGGTACCACGTAGAGTCAAATCTCAGCACTGAAACAGGCAAGGGAAACTCTGTACCTAGTCAGTGACAAACCGGTTCAAAACTCTGGGACCTGAATTTTTTCTTTATCCTCATACTGAAGAGTCTTGCTCTGAAGATTAGGGTTCAGTCCCAGTGAGGGGCTGGCAGAGTGAGGAGAAAAGGAACAACAACCCCCATCTCCAGTCCCTCCTGGTCAATAACTGTATCAGATCTACCTGATGGGACTCTATGTTCAATCTTCAAGTGCAGATATTTTGGACGAAAATCTACTTTCAAAAATCTTCACTTTAGATACAAATCAAAGGTAATACTAATTTTCAAAAAGCTAGCTCGAATAAGAGAGACAACTTCAGCCACCGGAGAATGTGAAGGAGGGGGTGACAAGAGCCTCAGGTTACCAGTTTATGCTTTGAAATCGCAAATTAAAAATAGAGGATCAAAGAAATTTCCAATGATGGCTGTACCTCTTCTCAAATGTGCTACTGGAATTGACCTTTTTTTGCCATGCTGAGGCAAAGAAGAGCCCTGCATGAATGGGCCAGCACATACTTTCCGACATGCCAAATGGGCACTCCGCCCTACCAAAACTGTAAATTTAAAACAGAACTAGGTCCCAGGGATAGTAAATAAAATCATAATTATAGATATTTCTTAACTTCTCCCTTTAAATCCATTAGTTTGGCCAGGCAAAAAGACAGATGGATCATAGAGCATTAAATATAAATTATAGAAAATGAAATGGGGCTTTGCCAGCTGTGGCTAATGTTGTGTCAGACATAGTTGCTGTGTTAGAAGATCTTTCTAAAATGCTCCTTGAATAGTATGCCATGACTGATCTTCCTAACAAATTCTTCTCAATACCAGTAAATGTCAGCCCCAAATGACAGTCAAGACAGAGCCTGCACTTTACTTTCATTGTCCTGCCATAGAGATATTTAAATTCTCTAATAATGTGTTATAATCTGATAAACAGGGTTTAAATAGGTTGAGGTTACTCATTTCATTGATGACAGGCTCATGAAGGATAATTCAGAAACTATAATGTTAAAAGTTCTGTCTGCCCTCATTGCTTTCATGACTGAAAGAGAATAGGCCACTAAACAGAAGTACAGAGAGGTTAAGTAATTTGCCCTTAGAGACACAGCTACCAAGCAGTAGTATTAGGATTCAAATCCAGATAATATGGTTCTAGCACCCTGGCTCATAACCACTCCTCTATGCTACATTTATAAATAAGAATGCTCATTGTAGCATTGTTTCTAATTTTAAAAAAATTTGGTAGAAACTAAAAGTCCATCAAAAGAAGATTGTATAAGTAAATTGTGATATAGCCATACAGCATACAGTTTAGCAGTTATGAAGGTATATGTTAACATAGATAAGCCCCAAAAACATAATGTTGAATGAAAAAAAAGCATGTTTTAAAAATATAATTCAATATTAAACCATTTATATATATAAAATATAAAAGCATGTCAAATAACTCTATATATTGTTTCCAGAGATATACATGTATAGCAAAAGTGTGAAAACATTTATAGATATAATAAATACCAAATTTGGGGTTGTGGTTACCTTTGAGAAATAGGATCAGGGAAGATAGGCATTGGGCCATAAACAGATCTATAAGGTTTCTTTTTAAAAATGGTATTAAAGTTCTCAAACAAATAAGGCAAAATGCTAAGATTATACTGAATCTGGGTGATGAGTGTAAGAGTATTTATGATATTATTTTCTATACTGTTCTGTATCCTTGAAATTTTACATTTAAAAACCTAGCATTTGTTCACATTAAAATGGTTAATTTTATGTTATATGAATTTCACTTCAATTTTTTTTTCAGTTTTTAAAAAGCTAGCACAGGCAGAATTTAATAGCCCTAACAAATTTTAATACCATTTTCTTTGACCATGTCTTTATAATGTAAAAAAAATTATAAAAAGATGTAAGTTTATGTTGTATGAATTATATCAGGGTGGTCCTCATAAGTGTGATTTTTTTTAAATGGGTGTATAGTTCCATATTCAAAGCATTCTGGACAAGAATAGCTAATACTTTTTAAATAAAATATTCTTCATTCAGTGCATTACAAATAATAATAACTTGTCATTATCCACCTTCCTTACATACTGGGTGACTTCATGTCACCTCAATCCTTGGCTGAGATACAATAAATATATGTAAGGGATTAACACAAATTGTTCACAATTTTTCTGAGCAGTCAAATATCCTCCAACCGAAAAAGTATTCCTAATACAAATGTTTTTAATTTAGCTATTGACTAATTTACCCACCAAGGTAATATCACATTCATAATTTAGTTTTTATTATCCCAAATAACTATTTGAGGGCATATTAAGAGAGAAGCTATAATCTAATAAACACATATTAGAGTTAAGAAATCTAATAATTACATAGTTACCTTCTTTGAAGGTTTAGGGCCCTCATTTATAAAATAGATACAATAATGCCTATCTAAAGGGATTACTGAGATAATATACTGGAGAAATACAAATAAAAGCTTTTTTTTATAAACTCCAAATCACCCCGCAAAAGTGGGTAAATTGTCTCCAAATTAATTTAAATTAAAAAACCAAACTACTGAACCAAAATATCAGTTGGCTTCTTTGCAGAAATTGACAAGCTGAATCAAAAAATTATTATGGAAATTTAAGGGACTCAGAATAGCCAAAACAGTCCTGAAGAAAGAGAAGAAAAATGTTGGAGGATTCACACTTCCTGACTTCAAAACTTACCACAAAGTACCAAAATCAAGACAGTGTTGTACTGTCATAGGATAGACATGTTGATCAATGGAATAGAACTGAGAGTCCAGAAATAAATCTTAACATATATGACCAATTGATTTTTGACAAGAGAGTCAAGAGATTTTGATAGGGAAGGAATAGTCTTTTCAACAAGTAGTGCCGTACACATTCAAAAGAGTGAAGTTGGACTGCTACCAAATACCATACATAAAAATTAACTCAAAATGGATCAAAAATCTAAATGTATGCACTAACACTACAAATCTCTTAGAAAAAAACATAGGCATAAGTCTGCATGACCTTGGATCAGGCAATTGTTTCTTAGATATGACACCAAAAGCCCAGTAACAAAACAAAAAATGGGTAAGTTGAACTTCATCAAAATTTTAAAATTTCTGTGCTATAAAAGACACTATCAAGAAATTGAAAGGAAAACCCACAGAATGGGAGAAAATATTTGCAATTCATATATCTGGCAAAGGACGATCATACATGATTATGATTAGGGTTAGGGTTAGGGTTAGGGTATCTAGAATATATAGAAAACTCTTATAACTCAACAATAAAAAGATAAATAACCCAATTTTAAGAATGGACAAATGAACTGAATAGTCAGTTCTCCAAAGAATATGTACAAATAGTCAATAAGGACATAAAGAGATATTCAACATCATTAGCCATAAGGATATGCAAATCAAAACCGCAATGAGATACCACTTCATACTCACTAAGATGGCTACAATAACAAAAGAACAGATAATAAGTGTTAGCAAAGATGTGTAGAATTGGACCTTACATACACTGCTTACAGGATTGTAAAATGGTGCAACTTCTTTGGAAAACAGTCTGGCAATTCCTCAAAAGGTTAAACATGGAGTTACCATATGACCCAGCAATTCCACCCCTAGGTATCTACCCAAGAGAAGTGAAAACACATGTCCACGCAAAAACTGGTACACCAATGTTCACAGAAGTATTATTCATAATGGCCAAAAAATGGAAACAACTCAAATGTCCATCAATTGATAAATGGAAAAGCAAAATATGGTATTATCCATTCAATGAGATATTATTTGTCAATTAAAAGAAATGTAGTACTGATACATGCTATGACATGGATGAATCTTGAAGGCATTATGCTAAGGGAAAGAAGCCAAACAGAAAAGACCACTTATTGTATGATTCCAATTACATGAAATATCCAGAATAAGCAAATCCATAATTGACAGCAAGTAGATTAATGGTTGCCTAGGACTGTGGTGGGGTTGAGAGAGAAATGGGAGTGATTGCTAATGGGGTGATAAAATGTATTAAAAATTGATTGTGTTAATGGTTCCACAACTGTATGAATGTACTAAAAACCACTGAATTGAACATTTCAGTAGGTATTTGAATTATATCTCGATAAAGCTGTGATTTTTGAAAAACCAAACTGTTTTGTTTAAAAAAACAAACTGTTGATTTGATCTGTAATAATATTAAATATAATTTCTGCAATTAGCTCATTGTCTACAAAAGTTTCATGGTAGGAAAATAGTGGAATTTCTGGATTTTCTGGCTTGCTCACTTACTTAAAAAGGAATAGCCAAAAGTAGAAAGGGATAAAGGCTCCAAAAAGTTCTTACAATATGTTTAATAGAGAATTTTATAAAAATTCAACACAGCAATTTTAAATAAAAATTTAAGACAACATTCTCAAAAATAATGAGATTTTTTTCCTAAGATTTTTTTGTGGAGGCTAGTTTTTGATAAAATACCAAGAACAGTACAAGAAACTCTCATCTACCTTTTACTTAGGTTCACCAACTGTTTACATAAAGCTGGAGACACTGTGTCTCTTTACCCCTAAATGCTTCAATATGTATTTTCCTATGAACTAGGACATTTGCTTATATTACCACAGCACAGTCATTGAAATAAAGAAATCTAACACTGATACAAAACTATTTCCTAATCCATGGTCCCTATTCAAATTTCATTACTTATCCCAATAATATTCTTTATAGATGTCATTTTCACCTGGAGCAGGATCCAATCCAGGATTCTGCATTGCATTTATCATGTCTCTTTAGTTTTTTAAAAATTTAAAACAGTCCCTCGGCATTTGTTTTGCTTAGCCTTGATATTTTTAAAGAATCCAAGCCAGTTATTTTTGTAGAACGTCCCTCATGATTAGATATGGGTTACACATTTTTGGCAGGAATGCATTTTTATATTATATCTGATTCTTGTCAACAAAAAATAACTCAAATATAGCTGTATAAATACATGCATAGAAAAAAAGTCACAAGAGTCACTTACTTGTTATTTATTTCACTTGCTAATTGTCTATAATTTAAAACTCTAGATCTAGGATATGACATGGTGTATGTCTGTGGTAGCAGGTAGAGCAAGAAATCTTTCCTCATTACATGGTTATTTTAATATAGCATTCCCTTACAAAATAAATACTCTTGTCAAGTTCATTTAGTAATATTGAGAGGAAGGACTTTTTACTGATTTCTGTTATGGGCCCATCATGGTTTACTTTATGGCAAAGTTGTACTTCATGAAACTCCAACTGGGAAGCCCAACAAAGGAACCTAAAGTGAAGCAAGACTGGGTTATAGGAATTTAAGCCAAATCAACATGTTATTCATGATTTCTGCCATTTGTCAGTTTCTCTAACTACTTTTTCCTCATAAAGGGCCCCTGAAATCAATTTATTGGTTATTCTAATTGTGCTGGTATTTCTACCCATTTATTCTCTCCTCATAGACACAATCTAGTTGGAAAATACCAACAGGATCTAGAAACTGTATATGGCATTTTTTCCTAAAACAAATCATAAGTTATGTTCTCCTAGAGTTAAGAAGGTGAAGGGGGAAAAACAAAGGAACTTCACATAAAAAAATGCTACATAGACAGATCCTATGATAAAAAATGTTTCTATGGGCCAGCAATATTTACTACTCCAAAAAACCTAATACTGCAAAATATTTGGGGCTATATGTTTTAAACTTCATATGGATAAAATTGTGTTAAATGTGAAACCCAAAATATAATGATGGTTTCACATCCATGAGTAAATCATAAGAAAGTAAATTATTTTTTGTTTAAAAGAAAGGAGTGCACATGGGTGCACACACACACAAAGAAGGAAGGAAGGAGGAAGGGGAGGGTGAATGAATGAATGAATGAATAGCCACAGAAAACACAATACTAGTTTTTCTAAAAGCTGACTCATAAACTCAAACAAAAGAAACACAAATAAGAAAAGTCATTCTCCAAATGCTTTCAGATAGAAGCAGGAAAAAATTTCTAGTTATTGCTATTTTATATGACTCATAGCATCCTAAAAAGAAATATAGTTTTGGGTAATCTAGTGAGAGGTCTACCAATTTTGTTTATCTTTTCAAAGAACCAACTTTTTTTTTCATTAATCTTCATTATTATTTTTTTGTTTTCAATTTCATTTAGTTCTGCTCTGACCTTAGTTATTTCTTTTCTTCTGCTGGGTTTGGGTTACATTTGCTCATCCTTTTCTAGTTCCTTGAGATAATACATTACATTGTTGATTTGTGATCTTTCTGTCTTTTTGGTATAGGCATTTAAGGCTATGAATTTTCCCCTTAGGACTGCTTTTGCTGAATCCCACAGACTTTGATAACTTGTGTCTCCTTTGTCATTTAGTTCAAGGAATCTTTTGATTTCCATCTTAATTTCCTCCTTGACCCAATGATATTTCAGCAGTATGTTGTTTAATTTCTGTGACTTTGTGTAGAATTGAGTGTTTCTGTTGGAGTTGATTTCTAATTTTATTCCACTATGGTCTGAGAAGATACATGGTATAATTTCTATTTTTTTGAATTTGTTGAGACATGTTTTGTGGCCTAAGACGTGATCAATCTTAGAGAATGTTCCATGTGCTGATGAGAATAATGTATATTCAGTAGTTTTGGGGTAGAATGTTATATAAATGTCTGTTCGGCCCATTTGGTCTAGAGTCCCATTTAAGTCCAGTGTTTGTTTATTTATTTTCTGCTTGGAGGATCTATCCAGTTCTGTCAGTAGGGTGTTGAAGTCCCCAGCAATTATGATGTTGCTGTTTATCACTTTGTTTAGATCTGGTAGGGTTTGCTTTATGAATCTGGGCATGCCTGTGTTAGGTGCCTAAATATTTAGGATTGTTATGTCTTCTTGATGAATTGTTCCCTTTACCATTATATAATGACCATCTTTGTCTTTCTTTACTATTGTTGATTTGAAGTCTATGTTATCTGATATGAGAATGGCTACACCTGCTTTCTTTTGATTTCCATTTGCATGGAATATTTTTTTCCATCCCTTTACCTTGAGACTGAATGAGTCCTTGTGGGTTAGATGTGTTTCCTGGAGACAGCAGATACTTGCCTTGTATTTGTTTATCCATTCAGCCAGCCTATGTCTCTTGAGTGGGGAATTCAAGCCATTCAGGTTTTCTGAAAGACTTGATAAGTGGGATGCATTTCTGTTCATCCTGTTGGGTAGACCCTTATTGCTTTGTTCTACCTCTTGAGCCATTATTTTATATGGGCTCATCAGAAATGAAAAAGGAGATATTACAACTGATACCACAGAAATACAAAATATAATCTGGGAATACTATAATAATCTCTATGTACATAAACTTGAAAATGTTGAGGAAATGGACAAATTATTGGAAACACACAACCTCCCAAGGTTCAATCAGGAAGAAATAGAACTCCTAAACAGACCAATTATGAGCAAGAAAATTGAAGCAGCAATAAAAAATCTCCCAACAAAAAAAGTCCTGGCCAGATGGTTTCACAGCTGAATTTTATTAGACCTACAGAGAAGAATTGGTACCCATACTGTAGAAATTATTTCATAACATCGAGAGGGAAGGAATCCTCCCCAACTCATTCTACAAAGCCAGTATCACCTTGATACCAAAGCCAGGAAAGAACACAACAAAAAAAGAAAACTGTAGACCAATATCCCTTATGAATATAGATGCAAAAATCTCCAATAAAATTCTAAAATCAAATTCTAAAATTCTAAAATTCAAAAGTCTTCAAAAAAACTCAAAGAACTAGCAAACTGAATTCAGCAGCACATCAAGAAAATAATCCACCATGACCAAGTGGGCTTCATCCCAGGGCTGCAAGGATGGTTCAACATATGTAAATCCATAAATTCACCTCAGAAACAGAAGCAAAAACAAAGATCATATGATCATCTCAACAGATGCAGAAAAAGCATTCAACAAAATTCAGCACCTTTTTATGATAAAAACTCTTAACAAAACAGGCATAGATGGAACATATCTCAAAATTATAAAAGCCATATATGACAAACTCACAGCCAACATCATACTGAATGGGGAAAAGTTGAAAGCATTCCCACTCAGAACTGGAACAAGACAAGGATGCCCACTGTCACCACTTCTTTTCAACATAGTGCTGTAAGTCCTAGCCAGAGCAATCAGGCAAGAGAAGGGTATCCAAATGGGGAAAGAGGAGGTCAAACTGTCACTCTTTGCTGACAATATGATCTTATATCTAGAAAACCCCAACGATTCTGCCTAGAGACTCCTGGAATTCATAAATAAATTCAGCAAAGTCTCAGGTTACAAAATCAATGTACACAAATCAGTAGGATTCTTATACACCAACAACAGTCAAGCTGAGAACCAAATCAAAGACTCAATACCTTTCACAATAGCTACAAAGAAGATAAAATATCTAGGAATATATTTAACCAAGGAGGTGAAAGATCTCTACAAAGAGAACTATGAATCACTGAGGAAGGAAATTGCAGATGATGTAAACAAATGGAAAAACATATCATGCTCATGGATGGGCAGAATCAACACTGTTAAAATGTCCATACTACCCAAAGTGATTTAGAGATTCAGTGCAATCCCCATCAAAATACCAACGTCATTTTTTGCAGATCTAGAAAAAATAATTCTCTGCTTCGTTTGAAACCAGAAAAGAGCCGAATAGCCAAAGCAACCTTAAGCAAAAGGAATAAATCTGGAGGCATCACTTTACCAGATTTTATACTACAAGGCTATAGTAACCCAAACAGCATGGTACTGGCATAAAATAGAGACATAGGCCAATGGAACAGAACAGAGAACCCAGAGATAAAACAATCCACATATTGCCATCTGATCTTTGACAAAGTAGACAGCAATATACAGTGGGGAAAAGAATCCCTATTCAATAAATGGTGCTGGGAAAATTGGATGGCCATATGTATAAGATTGAACAGGATCCACATCTCTCACCACTCACAAAAATTAATTCAAGATGGATAACAGACTTAAATCTAAGACATGAAACCATAAGAATTCTAGAAGAAAATATTGGAAAAACTCTTATAGATATCGGTCTAGGCAAAGAATTTAGGAAGAAGACCCCAAGGGCAATCACAGCAACAACAAGAATAAATAAATGGGACTTGACTAAATTAAAAAGCTTCTTCACAGCCATGAAAATAATCAACAAAGCAAACAGACAACCTACAGAATGGGAGAATATTTGCATGCTATATATATATCTGATAAAGGGCTAATAACCAGAATCTACAAAGAACTCAAGCAATTCATCAAGAAAAAATCAAACAACCCCATTAAAAAGTGAGCAAAAGACATGAACAGAAGCTTTTCAAAAGAAGATAGACTAATGGCCAATAAACACATGAAAAAATGTTCAACATCACTAATCATCAGAGAAATGCAAATCAAAACCACAGTGAGATATCACCTAAGCCAGTAAGAATGGCTTTTATCAAAAAGTCCCAAAACAATAGATACTGGCATGGATGCAGAGAGAAAGGAACACTTATACACTGTTGGTGGCACTGCAAACTAGGGCAACCTCTATGGAAAATAGTATGGAGATTCCTCAAAGAACTAAAAGTAGACCTACCATTTGATCCAGCAATTGAACTACTTTGTACTTACCCAAAGGAAAAAAAAATCATTTTATCAAAAAGACAGTTGTACTAGAATGTTTATTGCAGCACAATTCACAATTGCAAAGATGTGGAATCAACCCAAGTGCCCATCAATTCATGAGTGGATTAATAAAATGTGGCATATGTATACCACGGAGTACTACTGAGCCATAAAAAATGGATTAATACCTTTTGCAACAATCTGGATGGAACTGGAGACCATTCTCCTAAGTGGAGTATCACAAGAATGGAAAAACAAACACCATATGTACTTACTATTAAATTGGAACTAACCGATCTGCACTCATGTGCACAGGTGGAAGTAAAACTCAACAAAAATCATGCAGGTGGGAAGGGGGAGGAGGGGATGGCTGAAATCATACCTAATGGGTACAATGTACACTATCTGGGTAATGGGCACACTTATAACTTTGACTCAAGCAGCAAAAGCAATCCATGTAACCAAAACATTTGTACCCCCGTAATATTCTGAAATTAAAAGAAAAATTATATATAAAAAAATAAATATAGTTAACACCACAGTGGACAGTATAGCATTCTATTTCAATCCTCAGTCAAATTTTCTACCCAGATTGTGCCTTGAATTTGTCCTCATCCTTCCATTTTTACTGACAATACTCTGATAAAGGCCTAAAATTAGTTCTTATTTCAATGGGTTCTAATAGCATCCTAACTAGTCTGTCTCTTCTGTCTTGTCCATCTAATCCTTCCTTAACTTTTGATCAAAGTTATCTTTCTTATGTCTATTACCTTGATTGTGGCGATGGTTTCACAGGTATATACATATGTCCAAACTCATCAAAATTGTATACATTAAATAAGTGCAGTTTATTATATATCAATTATACCTCAATAAAGCTTTTTTTTTAAAAAAAAGCAAAGTTATCTTTCTACAACACATATCCAATCACATCACTCTCCTACTCAAAACCTTCAGCTGAAGACATATAGTCCAGACTCAGCATGGCATTCAAGGTTCTTCCAGCCTGAGCTCCCATAGGCCAGTGTATCAGAAAAGGTGTCAATTCTCAAAAACACCAGAACTTTCATATCACTGTGCCTTTGTTTAGATTGTTCCCTCTGTCTGGAATACCCATTCTAATCTCTTTTCCATCCACCCAAACCCTACTCATTCTTCAAAGCCCATCTCAAATGTCCTGAACATTATAAAGTTTTTCTGATTCTCTTCACACCTCCGCTCCATCAATATTAAACCCTTCCTCCTATGCTTGGCACTTCTTTCACACCTCAGTAACAGCACTTACATTGAATTACAGTTCACTGTAGAGCCAGGCACTCGATAAGTGCTCAAAAAATGTTTCTCGAATTAAATGACATCATTTTTTAAAATATTGCACATCACTCCTTTATTATACTGATCTGGAAAAAAGATTTTGTATAGTTATGCTCAAAATAAGTTGGGCCCAGTTGCTCATGCCTATAATCCCAGCACTTTGGGGGGCTGAGGCGGGAGGATCACTTGAGGCCAGGAGTTCAAGACAAGCCTGGGCAACATGGCAAGACCTCGTGTCTACAAAAAAGAAAAATGAAAAAATTAGCCAGGTGTGGTGGGGCACGCCTGTAGTCCCAGCTACTTGGGAGACTGAGGAAGGAGGATCACTTGAGCCTAGGAATTCAAGGTTACAGTGAGCTATCATTGGGCCACTGCATTCCAGCCTGGGCAACAGAGGGAGACCCTGTCTCTAAAAGTAAAATAAAATACACAGCAGGATGCACTCCTACCCCTTAAAGGTCAAGGAGCTTATCCCGTATTGACTTGAGAAATGGCTTATTTTCTGATGGCCACATGTGGAACTATTTCAACCGCCACCAGAAACCCCAGGAAGGTTTTTGTTGTGTGTGTGTGTGTGTGTATATATATATGTAAGTAAATGCAACACAAACTTAATTCAGGATTA
This sequence comes from Daubentonia madagascariensis, assembly GCA_023783475.1. Lineage (NCBI taxonomy): Eukaryota > Metazoa > Chordata > Mammalia > Primates > Daubentoniidae > Daubentonia > Daubentonia madagascariensis. Next base: position 12,038,215 of record JAKFHU010001978.1, read on the forward strand.
ATCCCAACCTTCTGGAGCCAGCTGCTCTGGGGTCAGGGAGGAAATAGTTGTTTTTGTACATCACCATGCAGGTTACACTCATCTTCCACTGCTTCCACTGGAATGACTATAGCCCCCCAGGCAGTGGCCTGACTACAGTCCTGAGTACAGGACTGGCTCCTGGAGCAAAGAGGCTCTCTTGCTTCTCCTCATTGGTCATGCCTTAGCATGGTTCCTCCCTAGCCCCTACTCAAGGAAGTCCTTAGTAAATAAAGCACTGGCAAAAACCAGTTACTACCTCTCAACTCTCTTGGTTAAGAGGAGCCTTCCCTCAGCATCAACTGAGAGGTGCTATTCTGACTACATTGTATGAAGACAGTGGGTGCAGGACACAAAAATGGCTAAAGCAAAAATGGGATCCACCAGTCCCCATTTGCAGCTACAACTTAAGATGCCTACAGATGTGGTGGGTGTGACACATACAGGGGAGAGGTGCAGAGGAATAGGATGGGCAGGGAGGGTGTTCCTTGGGATAGTAGTCTGCCTGCTGGCCTTCCTACAGCTTCCATGGCTTTAGGAAGGGTCTCTTCACCCCCAAGAACTGCATAGGCCTGACGGACTTCAAGTTCTTGCCCAATTCATAGACAATGAGAATACCAGTTGGCAGGTTCAGCTCCATGATAGCCTCTTCAGAGAGACCCTCCAGATGCTTGACAACACCCTGAATGCTGCTGCCATGGGCTGCAGTCAGTACCGGTTGCCCTTCCTTGATCTAGGGAACTATTTCTTCATTCCAAAAGGGTGGAGCTCTGGCAAGGTTGTCCTTCAGAGTCTCACAGGAGGGTAGCTGGTCTTTAGTGAGGTCTGCATACCTGAGATCCCTACTGATGTTGCTATAGAAGGTATGGTCGGGCTCCTCTCAGAGTCGGTGGGACATCATAGGAGCACCTCCAGATCTTTACCTGGGCTTCACTGTGATTGGCCACAGTTTCTGCTTTATTGTGGCTAGATTCCCACAGTGCCACCCATTGGGGCACCAAGTCCTCAATCCAGGCAGCCACATCTGGTCAGTGGCATCCAGCACTGTCCAGACAGTCTGGATCGCTCTCTTCTGCACTGAGGTGAAGCAGATGTCAAACTCGTAGCCAGCATCTTGCAGCACCTGCCCACTGGCGCTGCATCCTCATGGCCCTGGGGGCTCAGGTCCCCAGCAATGGGCTGCTGAAGTGGTTCTCCCAGTTCTAGGTCAGTCTCTCCAATCTCTAGGAGCTCTGGCCATGTGGGATGAGCACCAGCTTGTAGGCATCCAAGGCCTAGATCATTATTTTTAAAATAACTTTTTATTATGGAAACTTTCAGACATACATAAGAATAGACAAAATAGTATAATAAATTCCCACGTGACCATTCTCCAGCTTGAAAAATTATTAACATTTTACCCCATCTTGTTTAATCTCCATTATTACCTTATGTCATCACTGTCTGACTATTCTCCTCTATACATTGTCTTGTACAAATTTTATCTGTAACTTTCTCAATCTAGAAACTGGTTTTTACTAGTTTGGTAAGTATTATACCTTTATTTTTACCATTGAGATTTATTGTGATATACATGAATTATGTTGATGTAGAATAAAATTTCTAAGTTTAACTTCTCATTCCTTAATAACAATAACAACACCACCTCACCTATAACATATTGAGTGCCTATTAGGCTCTCAGTATGTTATTGAGTCATGGCTAGGGACCATCATTTATCATGTCATCTTTTTAACAACCCTCTAAAGTAGGTATTATTAGCTCCATTATAAATAAGAAAAATGAAGCTGAAAAAGTTAAATACATTTTCTAAGTTAGTAAAGGATATTATTGGGTTCAAATCAGCTTGTCTATATTTTCCATTATACCTCATTACCTCTATACTTTATCAATTTGCTATTACACCATGCAGTCTTAAGAAAGTCATATCATTTTACAATAGAAAACCATTTAAAATATAAACACATATTATGAGGCAATGCAACAAAATAAAAATTTTTTTTAAAAATCCACATGTGGTGTTTAACACACATATTTAAAGAGTAAATGTGCAATGACCATTACCTACCAGCTTTGTTTAGTTACTAGGTTATTGCAATGTTGAAAAAATTATGTTCACAAGCCTGAAAAATTTCTCAGCCAATTTCTTGAAAACATATTAAATTGATTATATTATTATGTAATTTTTATCAAACTTGAGGTAAAAGTAAAAAAAATGAAAAGCTTAAATAACAGTAGAATTTTATAATATAATAAAGTTCCACAAAATTGTGAAATAATAAAATGGTTGTTGCTTTAGGCCATTAAATTTTGCTGTGGTGTAACAATAGATTTTAAAAAAAAAACACTATTACATGATTTCATGTCAGTTGGCCCCACTGGACACTACCACTGGGGGATGAAAATTTGTTGTTCCAGTGTTCCACAAATGTAAGCTTATAACTTGCATTTTTTGTTTGTTTGTTTTTTGAGACAGGGTCTCTCTCTCTCCGTTGCCCTGGGTAGAGTGCAGTGGCATCATCGTAGCTCACTGCAACCTCAATCTCCTAGGCTCATGCAATCCTCCTGCCTCAGCCTTCCGAGTAGCTGGTACTATGCCAGGCTAATTTTTCTATTTTTAGTAGAGACGAGTCTCGCTCTTGCTCAGGCTGGTCTCGAACTCCTGAGCTCAAGCAATCCTCCCGCCTCGGCCTCCCAGAGTGCTAGGATTACAGGCGTGAACCACCACGCCCAGCCATATAACTTGCTTTTTAAATGTGCTATTTTAATTCTTCTGATAGCACACATGTCATCTCAGACTACACTGTCACAGACTTCTTTTATAACAACTGACATGGATACGATGTTTTCATGACCTTGTGAAATGAAACCAAATTCTTTCATACTTCAAAAAAATTGCTTGTTATGTAAGTACTCAGTTTCCCCACTATAGAAGAAACCTTCCATTTTCATAACTTCTCTGAACATATGTACTTTTTTGTGGCACATTGCTGATATACTTACTAGCAAATTAATAAGATTTGACACATGGTAGGGATAAATTTGTCAAAAAAAATTTGTTTTGACATTATGAAACTGCTTGTCATGAATATTTTTAAAAGTCACATGATATTACCCAAAGCAATCTACAGATCAATGCAATCCCTATCAAAACACCAATGTCATTTTTTTGCAGAAATAGAAAAAACAATTCTAAAATTCATATGGAACCAAAAAAGAGCCCAAATAACCAAAGCAATCCTGAGCAAAAAGAACAAAGCTGGAGGCAGCATACTACCTGACTTCAAAATACATTACAAGGCAATAGTAACCAAAACAGCATGGCATTAGTTTAAAAATGGACACATAGATCAATAGAACAGAATAGAGAACCCAGAAATAAATCCACATATTTACAGCCAACTAATCTTCAACAAAGCTGTCAAGAACATATCTTGGGGAAAGGACACCCTCTTCAATAAGTGGTGCTGGGAAAGCTGGATAACCACATGCAGGAGAATGAAACTGGACCCCTATCTCTCACCATATACAAAAAATAAACTCAAGATGGATTAAAGACTTAAATGTAAGATCTGAACTATAAAACTACTAGAAGAAAACATAGAGAAAAAACTTCAGGTCTTTGGTCTAGGCAAAGATTTTATGACTAAGACCCTCAAAACACAGGCTTCCTGTTCAAGAACATGGACTATCTCTTCATCAGAGTTTTGTAGTTTTCTTTTTTTTTTATTTTTATTTTTAATATGAAGGGGGGAGTGAGAAGGGAGGTTCAGTTTCCTTTTTTTTGAGAGAAAGTTTCACTTTGTCACCATGGGTAGAGTGCAGTGGCATCATCGTAGCTCATTGCAACCTCCAACTCCCAGGCTCAAGTGATCCTCCTGCCTCAGCCTCCTGAGAAGCTGGGACTACAGGCACGCTCCATGACGCCCAGCTAATTTTTCTATTTTTAGTAGAGATGGGGTACCATTCTTGCTCAGGCTGCTCTTGAACTCCTGAGTGCAAGCGATCCTCCTGATCCTCCCATCTCAGCCTCCCAGTGTGCTAGGATTACAGGTGTGAGCCACCACGCCCAGCCTGTAGTTTTTTTTTTTTTTACATAGATCTTGTGTATATTTGTTAGACTTATAGCTATGTAGTTCATTTTATGGGGTCTAATGTTAATGGTATTGTTTTTAAATTCAAATTTGGCTTGTTTGTTGATATATAGGAAAACAATTGGCTTTTGTGTGTTAACATTCATCCTGCAACCTTGCTATTTTCACTTCTTAGATCCAGGAGTTTCTTGTTCATTCTTTCAGCTTTTCTACACAGACAATCACATCATTGGCAAACACAGACAGGGGTTTTTATCTTCCTTTCCAATCAGTATACCCTTTATTACCTTTCTGGTCTTATTGCATTAGCTAGAACTCTCAGTATGATGTTGAAAAAGAGAGGCAAATAGGTACATCCTTGCCTTGTTCCTGATATTAGGGAAAAACTTCAAGGTTTTCACCATTAAGTATGAGGTTAGCTGTAGGTTTTTTGCAGATATTCTTCATCAAGTGAGGAAGTTCACCTCTATTCCTAGTTTGTGGAGAGTTTTTATCATAAATGGATGTTGGATTTTGTCAAATGCTTTTTATGCATCTATTGGTATAACAATGTAATTTTTCTTCTTTAGCCTGTTGATGTGATAGATTAAATGAGTTGTTTTTCAAATGGGGAATCAGCCTTGCATACCTGCGATAAATCCCACTTGATCATAGTGTATAATTCTTTTTATATGTTGTTGAGTTTGATTTGCTGTCATTTTGTTGAGAATTTTTGTATCTATGTTCATGAGATATATTAGTCTGTAGTTTTATTATCTCGTAATGTCTTTCTCTGAGTTTGGTATTGTATAATGCTGTCCTCACAGAATAAGTTAGGAAGTATTCCCTCAGGTTCTATTTTCTGAAAAAGACTATAGAGAATTGGTATAATTTCTCCCTGAAATGTTTGGTAGAATTCACCAGTGAACCCATCAGGGCCTGGTATTTTTATAACTGTGGGACCAGCTCAAGCTGATTAACCATGGCTTAAGTTATTATAGATGGTGCAGAGCCAAAATTGCAAGTCATGTAACCCAGGCATGGACAATGGGAAAAAGTTTTACCCTCCTAATTGTTAACACCAGCAGCCTGGCAGACTGGATGCATTGGCATCACCTGGGACTAGTTAGAAATGTCACAAAAGCTTGACACTCCCCACCCCCTAGCTTGGAGAGACACATTTGAATGTTGCCTCCTGTTTTCTTGCCAGTTGACTTGCAATAAAGCTATTTCTTTTCTCAAAAGCTGGTGCCATAGTATTGGCCTCTATGCACATGGGGAAGCAAGCCCATGCTCAGTCACATTTTTTCTTTTGGAAGGTTATTAATTATTGATTTAATTTCTTTCACAGATATAGGCTATTCAGATTGCTGATATTAACAACTGTGCTTCTTTTTTTTTTTTTTTTTTCTTAATTAGCCTGGCTAACTAAGAACCAGCTTTTGGTCTTGTTGATTTTTCTCTATTAATTTCCTGTTTTCAATTTCATTGACTTCTGTTCTAATTTTTATTATGTCTTCTGCTTACTCTCAATCTAAATTGCTTTTGTCTTTCTAGTTTCCTAAAGTGGAACTTAGATTATTGATTTTAGAGCTTTCTTCATTTTTTTTTTTTTTTTGAGACAGGGTCTCACTCTGTCACTCAGGCTGGAGTGCAGTGGAATCCTCACAGCTCACTGCAGCCGCCAACTCCTGAGCTCAAGTGATCCTCTTGCCTCAGCCTCCTGAGCAGCTAGGACTACAGGTGCATGGCACTACACCTGGCTAATTTTTTAAATTTTTTGTAGAGATGGGCTCTTGCTATTGCCCAGGCTGGTCTTAAACTCCTGGCCTCAAGCAGTCCTCCCACCTTGGCCTCCCAAAGTGCTGGGATTACAAGCATAAGCCACCATGGCTGGCCTCTCCTTCACTTTTATAGTTTCACAGGGCACAGAATACTAGGTTGGTGTGTGTGTGTTTTGTTTTGTTTTGTTTTAAATCTCAACACTTTAAATATTTCACTCCACTCTCTTCTTGCTTTCATGGTTTCTGAGAAAAAGTCAATGTAATTCTTATCTTAGCTTCTTTATATGTAAGTCCCTCCATCCCTCCCCACCTGGCTTCTTTCAAGATATTTTTATCTTTAATTTTCTGAAGCTTAAATATGATACACCCAGGTATAGTTTCTTGGGCATTTATCCTGTTTGGTGTTAGCTTAGCTTTGTGTCTTGGTGGTTTGTTGTCTAACGCTAATTTGAGGAAATTCTCAGTCATTATTGCTTGAAATATTGCTTCTAGTCCTTTTGTTCTCATTTGGGCATCCCCATTGTGTGTATGTCACACCTTTATTATAATAATTGTCCCACAGTTCTTACATATTCTGTTTTTTGTATTTTTTCTCTGCCTTTCACTTTTGGAAGTTTCTATTGTCATATCCTTAAGCTTTAGACTCTTTCCTCAGCCATATTCAGTCTACTATTGAACCCATCATGGGCATTCTTCATTTATTAGTGTTTTTTGATCTCTAGCATTTTTTTTATTCTTAGAATCTCCATGTCTCTACTTACATTACCCACCTGTTCTTGCATGTTCTCTACTTTTTCCATTAAAGCCATTAACCTATTAATCTTAGTTTTTAAAAATTCCTGGTCTGATAATTCCAATATTCCTGCCATATATGACTAAGTTCTGATGCTTGTTCAGTCTCTTGAAACTGTTTTTTGCCTTTTAATGTGCCTTGTGATTTTTTGTTAAAATCTGGATGCTATGGTTTGAATGTCCCCTCCCAAACTCGTGTTGAAAGTTAATCCCCTATTGAGAAGTGGGGCTTTTAAGAGGTGAATGGATTCTGCAGGCTCTCTGCCCTCATGAAGACATTAATCCTTTCATGGAATCATGGCTTAAATGGGCTAATGGATTAATGGGTTATCATGGGAGTGGAACTAGTGGCTTTATAAGAAGAGGAAGATAGACCTGAGCTAGCATATTAGCATGCTCAGCCCCTCACCACTCTTCAGAAAGTCCCCACCAACAAGAAGGATCGTGCCAGGTGTGCCCCCTTGACCTTGGACTTCTCAGTCTCCATAACTGTAAAAAATAAATTCCTTTTCTTTATAAATTACCCCGTTTCAGGTATTCTGTTATTAGCAACAGAAAATGAACTAAGACACCAGACATGATGTATTAGGTAAAAGGAATGCTGGTAAGTAGGCTTTTACTGGTGTGTGACAAGGTGTGCAGGTAGGGCAAGTGTTATATAGTCCTATGATTAGGTCTCAGTCTCTTGAGCCTGTGCTTCTAGACAGTGAACTTCATCAATAATTCTTAGTCTCCCACACTAAGTGGGCCAGGATGGCTAGTGGAGGCTGGAGTTAGGTATTTCCCTTTCCCCAGGTAGGTTAGGCTCTGATGAAATCCCAGCAGACTAGGCTTTGGTAAAACACTTTCTCCTGAGGGCAGGCCTTGTTAAGAACTGAATGCTCAAGCATATTTCCAAATCGTTATTTTCCTGCACAGGAATCTTTCAGTAAAAATTTAAGGAATTAACATAACTGAAAATCCAGTGCAAAGGAACAGCACCCTAAGAATATGCAAACATCCATCACTAGTTACTTAAAGTCATTATTTAATTTTCCCCAAGCCAATCACATTCCTACCAGATGTGGGGGATGAGGGGGAGACAAGCAGAAGGTGGATTATTCCAACACTTTCAGACAGTTGGGCAAAAGATGAATTTTCATACTGTAAATAATGAAGCACAAATACTAAATCGCAGGGCATAATACTTGGGGAAAAGCTGCCAGGTCCAAACTCTAAAGGCAAGTTTTAGAGCTCATTTTTCCTGCCCACTTTAGCTGGCCTATTTTGTTGAACTAAAAAAAAAAAAAATTTTTTTTGAAAGGAACTATTGTACCTCTCATACCTAGCTCTTCTAGCCCAGACATCTGGAGGAAAAAATGATGACACATGAGCTCGTCCAAGCCCTCTCAGTGTGAACTGTGCAGTAGTATTTGGCCCACGAGCTAACTCCTGCCTCCTTTCATCCAACACCCTGCGCCTTTTTTCCCTTGAACTTCCCGACGGCCCCTTAAACCACCATCCACCGCGGGCCAAAATTTACGCATGCGCTTTTCAAGGCTCGCAGAGCCCGCCTCTCCGGACGAGTCTTCGGGTCTCATCCAATCAGAGGAAGCCGAGGCTCTGCTGGGCCTCGCGACGCCCAACTTCCTGGGGATTAGCTACGCCAGCATCACGTGATCCCAGCTCGGCTTCCCACCCTCCCTCGCCGAGGGCCTCGACCTTAGCCAGGCCCGGCGAGGCACCGCCCTTCATCTGGCGCTCGCTGATTGGCCGTCACTCGCGCGGTCTCCTGGGTGACTGGAACGCGGTAGCCTTCTTGGAGGAGACCGGGTGCGCCTGCGCATTTACTAGATCGCACGGCCGCTCGCGCCCTGAGATGAAGGTAAATAACTTACAAACCACCGGGGGGGGTGGGAAGACACGACCGCTGGCCCTTCCTTCAGCCCGGTGAGGGTCGCTTTGAAAAGAGGGTCTGTGTCCCCCTCCCTCCTCCCGAGTGCGTGAGGGGTGGGGAAGAGAGCGGGGGGACTGGGGAGGGCCGGGGCGAAGTTGAAGGAACGAGGGGAAAAGGAAAGAAAACGGGAGAGAGGGCGGAGAGGGAGGCCTCACATTTGTGGAATCGCCAACGGAGTAGAAGCGGTACGGGAAGAGGTATCCCCACCACGGCCGCAAATAGCAGACTGGTTCTGAAGACGCTGAACTCCGCACGCGGAAAGGATGGGTCGTGTGAACGCGTTTGGAGGGTCGCAGTGAGGCTGACTCGGTCGGGTGCCACAAGCTGCCTCAATTCTCCGGGCTAAACCCCGGGCAAGCCGCGCAACTGCCCAGCGTCCTAAAAGGAAAGAAGAACCTCCGAAAGAATCATCTCAAATATTACTGCCTGTGACTGGTCCAATTTACAGATCATCTGGTAGCGAGTGTACGTTATTCAGGGAGAAACCTGCACACGCAGGTCTCACGCTCACGCGCGTCATCCTCTGCGCGCACGGCGTCTAGGCTTGGGCTTGTCATAAGCCCCGCTTTCTGCTTTACCACAGCAGTACCCCGCCCCCTTCTCTGGCAAAGAAATGGAAGGCTCACTTTTAAAAGTATTTTAGTAATGCTTCTTTGTGGCTATTAGTGTGAAAATTGGAATTGACCGGCAATCATAATTCAATTTTCTAAAGCTCTTCACAATTTTTGAAGTATTAGAAATGAGGAGATATTATTCTTGATTTACAGTTGAGAATTTTGTACTTGATGCAATTTAAGCGACTTAAAGCCCTACAACTAACACGCGACAAACGAAAGTTAAATCCTTCTAGGAGGGGATAGCTGGCTCTCTTCCTGCCTGGGTTAGATACTTTTTTAAAAAATACAAATTTAAATCTTGGTTTTGTGGTTGTGAAGCTAGCACTTTTTCCTCTGCACTGTATATATATGAAGCATCTGTAGAGCTCCATTGAAGAAAAATATGTAAGATCACAGCCAGAGCCAAGTCTGCCATGGAGGTAATGAAATTCAAGTTTAAGGACTTATTTGCATGAAAGGGTTCCAGGGTGATGTGGTCACAAAATTGCAAAAGTAAGATACTTTTAAATATTCTTTCTTCTTCATGAGTGTCTTAATGCTGTACAAAACCTGAATGCACCTGTGATTATAGCACACATCTGCTTTCAGTAGAGGTGAATTTCTTCCTTAGCATATAAAATGCTCGTTGATTGGTGTTTAATTTTGAGCCTTGACAGAGTTTTGTGTTGCCATTTAAGACTGTCAGGTCTCCTGTAATAGTATCTGAACTTCAGATACTATTAGATATGGGCATCATTGTTTAAAATTTAACCTAATATTAAAATCTAAATTTTTTTCACTCAAGCTCATGTTCCTAGACGTTCTAGATCAACACTGTCTGATGTAAATATAATGTGAGCCAATTTCCAACTTTTAGTAGCTATTAAAAAATTTTTAAGAAACAGGTAAATTAATCAATATATTTTATCTTACCCAGGATGTCAAAAATGTTATTTCAACATATAATCAATATAAAAATTATTAATGAGATAGTTTACATAATTTTTTACAATCTTTGAAATCTCATGTGTATTTTATATTTACAGCACAGCTGAATTTGGATTACTCATATTTTAAGTACTCAATAGCTACATGTGGTTTGTGGCTTCCATATTGGATACCACAGTTCTAGATTGTCTAAATGAAAAAGATTTTTCAGTTGCTACACGGTTCACACAATAGCCAAGTTAAACACTTAATGATGAAGTAAATATAACTAATGGGTAAAGGAAGAAAATAATTTTGAAAGGAGTAAAGATATTTATATTTTTATCGTGATTAAGATAGCAATTTTGGTAAATTTAATCCCCCCAAATCCATGCCACAGATAATTAACTAAATTTAAATTTGTTATTTTAATCTTTAGCATCTATAAAACACTGAAATTATACATTCTTATAAAATTAACATTCAGAAACATTCAAAAGCCAAAAAGTTTTATAATAAAGGCTCTTGAATATCTTGAAGTCCATACGTTACCAACCAGTTGTATGAGTTTAGTTAATTTTTTTTTTTTTTTTTTTTTTTGGTAGTGACAGGGTCTCACTATGTTGCCTGGGCTGGTCTGGAACTCCTGGCCTCAAGCAATCCTCCCACCTTCACCTCCCAAAGTACTGGGATTATAGCCATGAGCCACTGTACCTGGCTGGTTGATTTTGTTTTGTTTATTGTTAACCTCTTTTTGGATTAGTTCTAGCGTAAGCCCTTCACCATCCTGAATCATGTTGTTTTCATGATCGTGTTTAGATATCTTTTCTGACCAACCCTTGATTGTATGTTTTGGAAATATAAAAAATTGTGTTTATTTTTTAGCGTGTTTTCTCACTGCTAGAAAAGACTTGGCTTGGCACACCAATACAGTTTACCTGGCAAAAAACATCAGGAAACTATCTTGCAGTAACAGGGTAAGAAACCAGTGAATGTTTTGAGTAATGGTTGTATGTCTATATAACCGCACCATCTATTCAGTAGAAGTTCTTAGATAACAGTTGCGTGCATGGTGGGAAAAGGAATATATTCATCTTCATTAATGTCACAGTTTATAGAACCTTTTCCCTGGTAATAACTTTTCAGATACAAATTATGAAACTGTCAGGAGAGAATACTTAAATTACGTGAACGGCAGCTTTATATACATAGATAAATAAAAGAAGCATTTAAATCATATCTGTATATTTTAATTGCTTTTAGAGCCGATCATATTGTGAAAATCTTTGATCGCCATGGTCAAAAAAGAAGCGAAATTAGCTTACCTGGGTAAGTAAAGAAGTAGATCAAAAACCTTTCAAGCTTTGTTGCCTAAAGGATAAAATAAAGTACTGTCTTAAATTATAATCAAATAGAATTTTATAACTTTTGTATAACCTATATCTCCTCTTTTGCTTTTTCTAATTTCAAAGGGATTTGGTTTTTTATGCCAAAGTAGTTATGAAATATGTAGAGATATACCATATGAATTAGTTTATATCTTTAAACACCCATATATTCACAGGGAAACTTTAAGGCAGGATTATAAATAAGTACATACGAAAGAATTCTTATTTAATTATAAATAAGCCTTAGCATATGTACAGGCAGATAAGGTAAACCTATATGTACTTTAGTATTTCTCCTCTAATAACTTGTTGGAAAATACTTACTTTCCACATACTAATTAAAGGATAAAGATTTTATTTTTTCCATTTTCAGGAAATCATTCTAGATTACAGTAACCATAATTTAAACATTTTTAATGATTCAATATAATCATTACCTGTATTAGTTATTTACTGGTAGTCTCTGTGGTTGTTAAGATGTGTAGACTCTCTCATCTAAATGGCCTTATGCTGCTGTGCTTTTTAAATTCATGTCTGTTTTCTGTACTTCGCTCACTATTTTTGCAAATCAAGTTGTTTACTTCTCTCAGTCCCTAACACCCTTTCCAACCTCCTGCTCTGCACCACCCACCTAATGCCACCATTTTGCCATTTCCTGTCGCTCTTAATTGTTGCTTCTGCTTTCTATATTCCAGGAAACAGAAGTCAAAGTAGTTATAATTATATGTAAAAATAAAACAAGAAGACACTCAGTAAAAAACTTCTTTGAGTAAATTGCATGATCTCTATGACATCTATTTCAGTTACATAATGGCCTCATTTCTTGTCTTCTGGATTCTTTTGCCGTATTTATAGTAGTTGAATTTGACTGACAAAGGATTCCCATGTAAATAAAATGCCATTATATATTCAATCTTTAATTGGCAGATGGTTTTTTTGTTTTGTTTTGTTTTGTCTCACTCTGTCACCCAGACTGGAGTGCAGTGATGCGATCATAGCTCACTGCAGCCTCAAACTCCTGGGCTCGAGATCCTTTGGCCTCAGCCTCCCAAGTAGCTGAGACTACAGGTGCGTGCCACTGCACCTGACTAATTTTTCTTATTTTTTTTTGTAGAGATGGGAGTCTCACTATGTAGCCCAGACTGGTATCAAACTCCTGGCCTTAAGCGATCCTCCTGCCTCAGCCTCCCAAACTGCTGGGATTACAGGCATGAGCCATCACACCTTGCCTGTAATTGGCAGATGATTTTATCAACAATTTGAAAGCTTCCCTCTTCCATACCCCCCAAATCTCTGAGATCCCATCACACATTTTAACAGTTTGAAAAATAAAATAATTGAAGTAACTCCCAACTATCTTAAATATAAGTCAAAGTATGGGTTGGCCAATACCCAAGAAGAAAGGGTCTCGAAATGAAAAATAGCATCACAGAAGAAAAGTTCAATCTTTTAAGGATTTAAGAAAATTTAAGGTTTTTATAATAAACATTTTGGAATAAGGTTAAACAGCAAGAATCATGTTAAATAGAGCATTTCCTATTTATAACTATGTTGTTACCTTAATTGATCACTCTTATTCCATCAAGATATAAAATGAAAGTAACATTTCTTGTTTGTTTGTTGAGACAGAGTCTCACTCTGTCACCCTGGCTAGAGTGTAGTGGCATCATCATAACTCACTGCAACCTCAAACTTCTGGGCTCAAGCGATCCTCCCGCCTGGGCCTCCGAAAGTGGTAGGATTATAGACATGAACCATGCACCCAGCCTCTTAATCGGTTTTATGGTCAATTTATCTAGCTATAACTTTGTTTCTTATCAGTACTTTCTTTTCTTCTCTGTAAGTCTGAAATAACCTTTGAGAACTTGACTGTACAAATTACCTCTTGATTGCAGATGTGATTTGGTTGTAGAGGTGCTTAATGAGTTTGTTTTATCCAAAAGCTAGGTTCTTTATAGGATTCAAGAAAATCTGCTAACTTAAGTATAATTATATTTAATATAGCATATGAAAATGATATTAAAAATAGAATTTAAAATTTCACCATCCGCTCAACAACAAAAATTGAAGTTAATATTACCCAAGGAGTGAATAGTGAGTTGTATTTCTCATTTTAGAGAGTTTATTATCCAAAATAGATTGAATATTCTTGTTATAGACAAAAATCACAACTAGCCGAGTATTTAAGTTTCTCTCCTACTTTTAAAAACTGTAAATGATGTTTTGCTCTCTTTTTAAAAAGTAACTGTGTTGCCATGGATTGGGATAAAGATGGAGATATCCTAGCAGTGATTGCTGAGAAATCTAGTTGTGTTTATCTGTGGGATTCCAACACAAATAAGACCAGCCAGTTAGACAGTGGCATGAGGTAAGTATAACTTTATTTTTTAAAGCTTCACTTAGAAACATGATTATTTGTAGGTTAGATGCTAACAATTCTTAAACTACTTTCATTTTAAAGATATATCAATAAGTTATTTTCTTATATATAAAAGAAAGTTTATTTTATTATTATATATAATCCTACTAACCTTATCTCATTAGAATGAAGTTGTTATAATTGTGAAATATCAATAGCTTCTAAAAAAGTTGCTTTCAGTGGAACAGACTAAGAAGTGCAGAGATGAGACAATATATATGGGAAAATCTGGAGATGGGAGTGACTGTACAGCATGGCTGGATCTAAGAGTTCTAATGATACAATCAAGACTCTCTCCGTCTCTTGGCCCTTTTCTCTGCATTGACTTCATTCTAAGTCAGACTCTCACCACGGCTACTGGCAGCTATTGGGTTATATCGTTCTTCCCAGCAAGTCATGCCAGAGAAAAGAACATGTCCTTTTATATCACCAGTGCCCATTCAGTTCCTTAAAAAGTCTCTGAGTGGAGTATGCAGGGCCATGGGACTGATAGTCCCAGCAGGTGAAGGGAAGGGTGAAGGATGGGGCACTTCCCAGGCAGAAAAACTCTTGGGAAGACAGAATAAATTACAGATCTCTGCTCAGATAGAAACCATTTTACATAGTAGAAAAGAAAACCTTGTCAGTATTTACAACTAAAACTTTGCCATTTTGACCTTGGACAAGTTGCTTAACTTTTCTCTAAGCCTCAGTTTCTTCGTCTATATGGAATTGGTATAATAATGTCTGCTTCATGGCCTCATGTGGCCTGCAGGTGGGCAGGAAGAGATCACACCACATACTATGAGATTATTTACTAAGGAATAACTGAACCCAGAGGTAGCAAGGTGGCCAGGCAGAACCAGACATAACCTAGTGTACTCTCCTTGAGCCTCTAAAGGGACTCTTGGGCAACATAGCTGCAGAAGAAACTGACCAACGTAAAGTCTTCCTAGACCTAAGAACCTTCATTTCTTGCTGTATCCTTTTACACTTTGGATTTATGTCACTTTTCAGAAAGACTTTATATACTCTGTGCTTCCATTCAAGGGAATATTTATAAATGTCAACTACTGGTTCTTGAACCAAATTCAGCATCAGTGAGACCACATTCTCACTGAAAGAAAAATGCATAAGTAATCCCCAGGTGTTTCTAACTGGTAATCTCTGCCTCTAGCTGTCTATTTTCCCACAGAGTCCATTTTCCCACATCATGTTAGGGTTGTTATGATGTTTAAATGTATGTCATGGCCAGGCATGAAATTTAAGACTTGAGTAAATGGTAGATGATGTAATTGTCATTAAGATAAAATTAATGGTATTTTACTATTGATATTAATATTTAATGGCTAATGGACTTTTGTGTATACAGAGGCATGCCTGCTACTGTTTGTTCTTTACTTAAAGGTCAATCTGTTATGCTAAGATAGTTAATAAAACTTTGAATATCAATTTTTCTTAAATATTTTTATTTTGCAAACTTAAATGCTCTTAAACAATTTAGATTTCATTTGTAAATTTAACCTGAATTGATTGTTTTGAGCACTGCAAACACCTTAAATAGTGCACAAAATATATCTAAATATTATTACAAAACTTACAGTGGTGCCACTTAAATAAAAATATTATATTAACTTAATGAGTTGAATTCATTTCTTCATTTTTACTATATGTTTTTCTACCATTTTAGGATTATGGCAGTATTTGCTCTGATCCTGCCTATACTTAACAGAGATGATCATTTAGTTATGTAACTGGAATACAGCAATCTTTCCAGAGAAAACCCTATATATAACATCTGGCTCATCAATTAATTCATTCTTGGTTGAATCACAGGACATGGTTGCTTCTCCCAAGGCAATTCAGACCTGCATATTAGTCATCCTACTCAGCCTCTTTTTTAATTGACTTTCAGTGGTCATATTAGTAAGACTATTAAGCCCATGCCTTTCACATAAGTCGCAATTTTTTGTAGCGTGTGCATTTCCCTAGAATGATGTATTCTGTAAGTTTTGTGCGGCCAAAGATACTTGTGGTTATTATACATTGGCCCAATCTTTTAGCATTATTGGAAACTTATGCATGCTTTAGTATCTTATTGTAATTTGTAGGGTCTTCTAGAGGCTTTATCTCCTAAGAGGTATGGAGTCTGTTGAGTTAGCTCTTCTTTTGGGGACATTTGGTTACTTGATCTTCTTGGAATGTACTATTAACCCTCTTTCTAGATGGTGGTTGTGTGACTGTTAGTGGTGATAAACTAGTGAATGCTCTAATACTACTCTTATTATATGTGACCACTGTTGCTGGTCAGACATTGTTCTTGTTATACAGTTCTTCTTTTCTCTGGTACTATTTAGCTCATGCAAAATTCTTTTTATTGATGTTTTCTGAGAAGCAGACTCCAAGACAGGATTAAATGTATAAGAGATTTATTACAGGAACTGCCTGTGAAGGAACACAGAGGGGGAAGGAGAAGAGATTGGAAGAGCTGTCAGATCCCAGTGCATATCTGTCCCTTAGGAGAGAAAGAAAGAAGAAAGATTGGGTAGAAACGTCTTAAACTGTAGTGCAGTTCTAATTAAGAAAGTTCAGCAAGGCTTTGAGCCAAAGTTACCTGTGAAAGGAGTCCTGCCCAGGAATAGGCCTTAGCACTGTTCTTCCCTTGCTCAGCCACTGGGAGTAGTCCATGGAAAGGCCTGGCCCAGCTCATTGAGGTGATGGATTCCAATGCCTAGCAGCTGGGGGCCTTGGTTAGTTACACTCTGCAGAGATCTGAGAGGCACATTATCATGGCTGCTACGCCTACTTAAACAAGTAAGAAAGAGAACAATGCATATTTATTCTTTGTAAAATATATACTTAATGGAAGAACCTAGAAGCCTGGTATGTTAATACTCCCTTACTAAAATTTTTTAACTAAACATTTTATTATATTCACCTGTTATTACAACTAACTTTTCATATACTTTAAATTTCTCTTCCAAGTATTATCATGGTTTTACAGCCTTTCACAAACTTGTGTCAATTACGTATGTAATTTTTAATCCTCAAATTCTCCTAATTTAGCCAGAGGAGGCCTCTTTAAGCTTAATCTGTCCTTTTATTACTGCTCTCAATATTCTTGGAAGCAATCTTTTTGAAAAGAGTAGCATGGTCTGTCAGTGGTGCTCAAAGTTTAGCTGCATCACAGTCACCTGGAGGGCTTATTAAAACACAGGTAGCTGGGTGCCACCCCCAGAGTTTACTATCATTAGGCCAGGCACGGTGGCTCATCCCTGTAATCCTAGCACTTTGGGAGGCTGAGATGGGAGGATAGCTTGAGGCCAGGAGTTTGAGACCAACCTGGGCAACATAGTGAGACCCCAACTATACAAAAAATATTGAAAAAGTTTTTCAGTTTGGGTGTGGTGGCATGCCTGTAGTCCTAGCTACTCGGGAGGATCACCTGTGCCCAGGAATTTGAGGCTGCAGTGAGATGTGATCATGCCTCTGCACTCCAGCCTGGGAGACAGCGTGAGGCCCTGTCTCTGAGGGAGAAACAACAATAACAAACTGTCATTAATAGACAAATTAATAAATATGTCATAATCTCATGAGTCATCTCATGAAATTTGAGGTTATATCATAACTGAATTGAAGTCTATATTCATTATACATTTGTACTTTGAGTCTGGCCCTGAGATCATCTTACAGCATCTCCAAAATATCTTTAGCACTTAGTCTTTGTAGCATTAAGTTGTAATTTTGTACTTCAGCTTCTAAGTAGATGTTAAAATTATTCATGAAGTACTTTTTTAAAAGACTATTTAGAGGTTATGATTGTAAATTGTTTAGTAATTTATATCTTAATGTTACAGGGATCAAATGTCTTTCCTTCTTTGGTCAAGAATTGGAAGTTTCCTGGCTGTTGGAACTATTAAAGGAAATTTGCTTATTTATAATCGTCAGACATCTCGAAAGATTCCTGTCCTTGGTAGGTGATAGCTGGAAACACTGCTAAATATTTGAGATGCTTTACTTAAATGTAAATTCTGCTGCCTTGGATTTCCCTGACATTACTAGGGAAATTTTGTAGTATTACCGCACCCCCACACCCCCAAGTCTTACATCTAGGTACATCTTCACTGCTTACTAAGAATTTCCCAGGGTACATAGAACAGATTGAGTTAAGGTCAGCCTATGCCTTTGGGCATCAGGACATGAATAGCATGGCTTCCATTTGTCCCTTTCTCACTCTGGACATGGAATAAGCTCATTAATAATATATGTTAATGTTATTAATATTAGTTAATTTAGTTATGTTACAATATGTGATAATTTTAGTCCACGTAGTAGGTAAATTAAAATATTTGCTGACTGCCTGGATAGAGTATATCCATATTCCTAATTCCTAATTCTAACCCCTCAGTCTCTTCAAACACTCATTGAATGTGGATGTGGACTGTGAGTTCTGTTTGCCTCAGGTATGCTGCTAGAGCGTGTTTTGTTCCTTGTTTAACTTTGTTTCAGCTCTTTGATTCCCCCAACCTCTGGTCAGTGGGCATCTGCCCTCTGAATACCCAAGAAGAAACATCAGTTCTTTTCAATTATTGCAACATCATGCTTACGAATAGTGGAACTAGTGGGCTTAATTACATCCAGGTGGCCAGAAAAAATATAACTTACTGCTAATAAAGGAATTAAACTCTGGAGATTGTGGCACCCACAGAATACTTGAGAAAGTGCCCTTCCATTAAGGACAGTTAAATACTTCCAGATTATTTTTACATATGTATCTTTAATGTTAATTTCTATTGCTACAGCTAAATAGTAATGTCATTGAACTATTTGAAAAATTAGACTAAAATATTTTAAATTATAAAAATCAACTTCCCCCATATAAATTAGTTTGTCTATTTGACTTCAGTAGGCATTTTCTGTTTCCCACTTCATCTGCAAGCATATCCTACCAGTTAATTTAAAAGCCCAGAAGTTTTGACACTTGAGGTATAAGAAAATAATTTGTCAGAGCATGATTATTTTTGCATCAGGTATTTGTCATGTATACATGATTTTATATGTGATCTTTATAGTTAATATGACTATTGATTCTGTTCACATTCTTATGTATTAACTATGTAAAATGGGCCTGAAAAGATTCAGATTAATTATATATCCTAGGTCCTTTAGCTAAATATATAGCCATCTGAGTTAGTTGTGACATGTGGCTCTGCTTTTTTTCCTCTTAACTTACTTCCTTAAAATCAAGCCATTCACTTCTGATAGCAGCTCTTGGTTGCGTGATCTATCAGCACTTTATAGTAACTAAATATCTGTTACTTTGTTTCTTTCATGTTGCACTGATTTGTTTCCTTGAACTAGATTAGATACAGGCAGTTCTTACTTTGCATGACTCTGATGTGCATGAATTTCAGTTACAACAGTTTAATTAAATAATGCCAGTCTCCCAGTAACACAGTTCAAATTTTAGTTACCATAGTATATTAACTGTGAGTTAATGTTAGATGAGTCAATACACATTAAGCGCCCAAAACACAACAAGTAGGCACACCATAGGGGTTAACTGTTACTGTAGACGATTAGGCTAACTTGATTTCTGAGCGCTGGAAGCAAAAGGGCCTTGAAGTATATAGTAAAAAGGAGGAAGAAGAGATTTTCTTCCTTTCTTGGGTATAGAAATAAGTTTGTCTTTGGCATCTTTCCACCTCTCTTGATGCAGTCTTTTTTCCCTTCCTAATGCATATTTCTTTGGACACCCAAATCCCTTAATCTATGATCAGCCAATCTCTATATTCCCAGTCTCTTCTCTGAATATTCCTTTCACTTTTATACTTTTACACTCTGGTCTCCTGATTTGAAATACTGTCTATATCCTGAAAGCTCCCAAATTTATCTCTTCTACACTGTGTACCCATACATCCAACTTTAATACTTATTCAACATTTTCAGTGAGATGTCTAGTAAACACTTCAAATTTAATCTCCAAAACTCTCTTGACCCACAGTTTTCCCTCTTAGCGTTGATGACATCCCATACTTCCAAATCTTTATACCATACTTTAGTGCCATCCTTGACTGTTCTCTTTCTCATACTCTCCATATGTAGTTTATCTGAAAATCTTACGTGCTCTACCTCCAAGTATCTCCAGAATCCAGCCTGTCTCACCACCTCAACTGCTACCACCATGGTGCGTTTATTTTCCCATTTTCCACCTGAATTTCTATAGTCTCCTCTTAACTGGTCTCCTTGCTACAACTCTTGTCCCACTGTAGACTATTCTCCACCTACAGGCCAGAATGAGCCCTCTGCTCAGAACTCTTCAGTGACTCTCCATCTCACCAGAAGCAATGCCAAAAGCCTTACAGTGGCCAGCCACACCCTTCGTGATCTGGCCTCTGTAACCTGTCTCAACTCATCTCATCCTCTTCTCCCTTCACTTTCTCTGCTGCAGCCACACCGTCCTTCTTGCTGAGCCTCTAACACCAAGCGAACTCTCGCCTGAGGGTCTACTCACTTAACCGTTTATTTAATACCTGCTTTCTGTACAGGTACTATATTAGGTTCTATTGGGGGTACAAAGAATAAAATGAACAAACAACAGCTAAAATAGCTAACAGTTATATAGCACTTCCTGTGTGTCTGGTACTCTTGTAAGTATGTTAATTCATTTAATCCTCAACCCTATGAGATAGGTCCTACTATTATCCTCAATTTATAGATGGAGTAAGGAATAGAAAGGTTAAGTAATTTACCCAAGGTTTGCAGTAAGTAGTAGAGTCAAGATTCAAAGCTAAGCAGACTGGCTCCAGAATCTGTACACTTAACCATTATTAATACAGTTAACCTTGGGACTCTTGGATTTATCTATCTCAGCACCTTCACAAATGCCCACTGTCAAGCATGTGATTTCCCCCCAAAAATGTAGTTTTTGCACTGACTGGAATACTGAATGAAAAAGCTTTATGGCCGGGTGCAGTGGCTCACACCTATGATCCCAGCACTTTGGGAGGCCAAGGCAGGCGGATCACTTGAGGCCAGGAGTTTGAGACTAGCCTAGGCAACATAGTGATACCACGTCTCTACAAAAAATAGAAAAAATTAGCCAGGCATGGTGGTATGCACCTGTAGCCCCAGTTACTAGGGAGGTTGAGGAAGGAGGATTGCTTGAGCCCAGGAGTTCAAAATTGCAGTGAGCTATGATGCACTACAGCCTGGGCAACAGAGTAAGACCCTGTCTCAAAAAAATAAAATAAAATCAAGTAAAAAGGCTTCCTGATACTTAGTGGTTACCTAGTATTACTCATTAGCTAAGTTACTCAGTTCTTAACACAAGTCTTACTAGGGTGCATTCATGTTTGCACATCAGTATTATCACAAATTATTATGTCTTTTAGTTATACATAAACAGTTGAAACTATGAATGTTAAATCTGCTGTGTCAAAGGTCTATCACACCATGAAGCTGAATATAAGTAAAGTTAACTTCACTGCTTTGGGATTTATTTCTCTTAAGACATCATTACAGGTTTGGTTATATAGTAAACAAACAAAACTTGTCAGGGAGAAGGATATCTTTTTAGGTTAGGGCCTGTGCTTATATCCACATAAAAAATTGGAAAACAGTGTTGCCCTTTTATAACATTATCTTGATTGACAATTTGGTAATAAACTACTTTAAGTAAAGTTGCTTAGACACTAACTGCTTTGATGAGATTCTAAATTCCTTGTCTGTTTAATCCCATGATATATTACCTAAACTTTCAGATTGGCATCACAGATTTTTTATTTTTATTTTTTAAGGAAATCCATGTGTCTGTACAAAAATCATCTCTTTTTCAGGAAAACATACTAAGAGAATCACATGTGGATGTTGGAATTCAGAAAATCTGCTTGCTTTAGGTGGTGAAGATAAAATGATTACAGTTAGTAATCAGGAAGGTGACACGATAAGACAGGTAACATGGTAACATCTCTTTGGTCTGATATATTCAAATTTTCCCCCAAAATAGTTTGTCTATCAAACTAATCTATAAAATTTAAAAATCTCTATGTAAGATAAGTATACAGTAACTTCATATTCCAAACATCAAAAGCCTTTCTCTTTATGTATTGGAACATTTTTCTTTAATATGAATACATTATTCATATGTCCTCCTTTCTATATTTCCCTTTGTCTGACATTAGCATGGATTATCAGCTCTATGATTATTGTTAGTATATTTGTGAAATAACTCTTATTTTATATATGTATATTTATAAAGTAAATGTTAATAACTTGTAAGTCCTTGACTCAGAGTCGGGTCTGCCTCCTGATTCTAAAGCCCATACCTTTAACTGATATGTTAAATTGGCTCCAAACTAATCCTAATTGGATTTAGTTTTAAGGTTAAATTTTACTGATACTCAGATTTCCCAAGATTGAATAGATCTTCACAAGTTCCCTCCTTCAGGGAATTTGTATTGCTGATAGCTACATAATCTCACCAATGGGAAAATTTCACTTTGGACTACTGCTAATGATTTAGTATTGCTAAAGCAATATTGACTAATACATTATTTGAATACATGCTAGGCACATGACACTGCACTATATACTACAGAAGGTATATGAAGTGTAACTCTGTATTAGTCATCTATTGCTGCATAACAAATTACCTCAAAATGTAGCAGCTTAAAATGACATTTACTATTTCATAGTTTTTGCAGTTGAAGAATCCAGATGCAGCTTATCTGGGTGCCTCTGCCTCAAGGTCTCTCAGAAGGCTGCAGTCATATTGTTAGACAGGGCTACAGTCTCATCTGTAGGCTTGACTGGGGGAAAATCTGCTTCCAAGCTCAATCACATGGTTGTTGACAGGATTCAATTCCTTACAGGTTGTTAGACTCAAGACTTCAATTTCTTTCTAGCTATTCACTGGAAGTCTTCCTCATTTCCTTGCCACATGGATCTCTCCATAGAGTGCCTAACAACATACCAGCTGGCAAGAGAATGAAAGCAGTCCTTCAAGACTTAAGCCAAAGTCTCTTCATAACCTAAATCAGAATCACTTTTGCCGTATTTTGTCCTTTAGAAGTGAGTTAATAGGTCCAGCCCAGACTCAGAGGGGCAAAGATGGGGATTACACAGGCATAAAACCAGGCAGTAGACTATCTTAGTGGCTACTGATCATAGGACTCTACTCTCAAGAAGACATTACTAATCATTATAAAACATACATGGCCTTATATGATTGTCAAATTTTGTGGTACAGCTTACAAATCCTGTAGTGTTGGGAGATGGAAGAGATCAATGAAAATTGAATTGTGAATCTTTAAAAGATAGAAGGCTATCTGAATCATTCTGGGCATAGGCTAAACTGTTGCAACAAAGAGACTCGTAATTATAGGGGCTAAACTGTTGCAACAAAGAGACTCGTAATTATAGGGGCTATAAGAATATGATAGTTTGGGTGGTTTTTTCCTCCGTTTTTCTCTTTCTCATGTAACAATAGAGAGATAGGTCATCTAGGTACCTCTGTTTCACAAAGTTGTACAGAGTTCTAAGTTCTAGGTTCCTTCCATCTTACTACTCTGCCATTTTCTAGGGTTTTGTGCCCTCATCTGTGTGGTTGAAGTTAATGTACCAGGATCACATCTGCATTTCAGCCCAGGGAACAGAAAAAGAAAAGTGGAATGTAAGAAATTTGTAAAGGATGTGACCTGGAAGATGCGTTTATTATTTCTATTCATATCATATGACTAGCAAAAAGTCATATGGTCACACTGCTGTAAAATTTAGTCTACCTGGATGACCATGTGCCCTGCTAAAACTTGTTTTAGTAGATAATACAAAACGTTTAGCAGTCTCTGTCAGTCCAAGCAAAAGAGCATGAACAAAGATAAAAGGAAAAACTTATAGCTTGTTCATGGCTTGTTCAAGCCTGGCCTGATTGAAGGTATGGGCTTTGATTGAGAATTTATAGAAAATAGTGCTGAAGAAGAAAGTTGGTTCCTATATCTGGAAAGCTTTGAAAGTTAGGCAGAAGTAAGTCACTCTACCATTGTGAGCAGAACCCTAGCATGATTAAAGTGGTTCTTAAGGAAGATTAATCTGGCATTATAAAAAATTGTTTATAAAAAAATTTTTTTCCCTCCACTGAATCAAGATATGGCCTTAGAATATTTTTTCCACATAGCATCCCAGGAAGTCACTACCAATCTGCCATTATTTACCTACATGATAACTTAATATTTCCTATTTCTAATCCTCAAGACAGTAGTATTGACATGCTACTTAAGTTGTCATGTAGTAAGCAAAGCATACATTTTAAGTGTTGCTTCATTTGGTATTTTCTCTCAATTGTTTTAACTTTGGTATTCTGCAGATCACTACAGTGTTACTTGTATGGATTTATCTTTATTTATCCTGCTCAGGATTTGTTTTGCTTCTTGAATCTGAAAATTGCTGCCTTTTGTCAATTCAGGAAAATTCTTAGTCATTATCTCTTTGAAAATTACCTCTTGCCCTTTCCATTCTGTTTTTCTAGAGTATCTGTTAGATATATGTTGGATCTTCTCATGTCTCCTAATCTCTCGGTCATAGATTCTATCTTTTGCCACTCTGCAACCTTTTGGATAATTTCCTCAGATTAGTTTACTTATTCTTTCTTCAAATTTGTCTAATCATCTGTCTAGCCCATTGAGTTTTTTATTTTCTTTTTAATTTTTATTTTCATTTATTTATATTGTAGAAATAGGGTCTCACTCTGTCACCCAGGCTCGAGTGCAGTGGCACAATCATAGCTCACTGCAGCCTTGAACTCCTGGTCTCAAGTGCTCCTCCTGCCTCAGCCTCCCGAGTAGCTGGGGCTACAGGCATGCTTCATTGTTTTTTTTCGGGGGGGGTGTCTCACCATGTTTCCCATGCTGCTCTTGAACTCCTGGCCTCAAGCAATCCTCCCACCTCAGCCTCCCAAAAACTGGGAAAGTTTATTGCAATGGCTCTATTTTTATTTTTAGAAAGTACTTTGTAGTTCTTTTAAAAATCTGCCTGAAATACTTGAATAGATAGATCATACAAAAATATATAAAAATGGTGCTCATACATATGGGAAAAAAAGATCACACTCACTCATAATTAAGGAACTACAAATTAAAAGCCACACTGAAATACCATTTCACACCTATCAGGCTGGCAAATGTTATATATAATATGACAACATATACTCTGTTGGTGAAACTGTAGATAAAATTGACATGCTCCTTCTGGAGGGAAACTTGAAAGCAGCTAACAAAACTACATCTGCACTTACCTTTCAACCCAGCAACGCCACTTACTTAGGACTCTACCCGCCATATACACCTCTTACAATACAAAAATACATATGCATTTTAAAAAACTGCCTGAACTTTAAAAGAAGTCTTTTCTTTTATTTATGAATCCTTTTATGTCTTTAGTCATTAAAGTATTTATTTTGTGATGTCCTTCCGATAATTCTGTTTTTAGATCTGCTGACTTCACTCTTAATGCATTATTTCTTTGTGAGTTTTGTAGTTTTGAATTTTGAGCCCACCTTCAGCAGGATTTATCTGTGGAAATGTTTTGCAACCTTGCTAGAAGCTCTGGATTTGTTTTTGCCAGACACTGCAGGGATATTATGAGCCTGGATCTTTCCACATTTTATATTAATTCCTCACTTTGGGAGCTCCCAGACCATTCAACATGTAAATTTGAACCTCAAACTACAATGAGGATAGGAGGGGAGGTCTTTGATTAAATTCTTGAAATGAACTTTGTTTTTTCTGACCTAGAGCTCAGGCCAAGACAAATGGGCTTCCTTATTGTCTCCCCTTACTGGCTGCTCTGGATAGCTGTATCATAAGTTACTGCACACACACTGTGGTTTTAATTTTTATTTTTTTAGGGACGGGGTCTTGCTCTATTGTCCAGGCTGGAATGCAGTGGCGTATCACCATAGCTCACTGCAGCCTCGAACTCCTTAGCTCAAGTGGTCCTCCTGCCTCAGCCTCCCAAGTGGCTGGGACTATAGGCACATGCCACCATGCCCGGCTAATTTTTCTTTTTATTTTATGTAGAGATGGGGTCCCACCATGTTGTCCAAGCAGGTCTCAATCTCCTGGCTTCAAGCAATCCTCCTGCCTTGGCCTCCCAAAGCACGGGGATTACTGGCATGAGCCACCATGCCTGGCCCCACTCTATGGTTTTAGTTTGATCTTTGCTGATAGACCCTGTAAATTTCCCTTTCCTCCTTTCAAGCTTATCTATTTCTTTAATATGTGTTCTGTTTTATCCAGAATTTCTAAATATTTGTGGCAATAGGATTTTTTGGTTCTTACTCCAACATTAGTCAGAAATAAAAGCAGTTACCTGTTTTATTAATATTCAAAATGAATTTGAATACTGGTTTTGTTCATGGATGATATTTTTACTCCTGTAGATATCAGTGAAATCAGAGCCTAGTAACATGCAGTTTTCCATGATGAGGACAGAGGACCGAAGTTCTGCTGCTGAAAGCACAGTAAGAATTCTGAATCAAATCCATGCCCAAATAATTTTGGTAATTTAGTAGAACATACTATTTCTTTTTCTCAGATGACTCAGATAATGATAAATAAATTATGTTCATTGTTTACTAAACCAAGACAGGGCTCAGCCTTTCAGGCCTAAAAGTTGTT
Organism: Daubentonia madagascariensis; assembly: GCA_023783475.1. Lineage (NCBI taxonomy): Eukaryota > Metazoa > Chordata > Mammalia > Primates > Daubentoniidae > Daubentonia > Daubentonia madagascariensis. Next base: position 12,064,801 of record JAKFHU010001978.1, read on the forward strand.
TTTTCTGCTGCTGACTACCTGGTACCATAGCAAACGAGGACAGCTTTCTCTCACAGTTGGTGTTGCTCTTTTTGTGGTAGCAGAAAAAGTGGGGGTACCTTTAAGAACAGAAGTGTTGATTTCTATATCACTTTTAAATTTTTACTGTATCAGATGTGGTGAACAGAGCTCTGGAAGTTGTAGTTTTTTTTCTTTAATGCTTAGATGCATTTTCCCTGCCACATTTTAACATTCTGAAATCCAGATGATTTTCACAATCAACATGAATATATTTAATGAAGTAATATTTCTTTATTTCCTAAAAAGCTATGATTAAATTGATAGTGATTTACAATTGATAGCATCTTAGAATCAAGGAAATCTGTCAAAGTGTCACCCTTAAGGAGCCCATATAAGAAATACACTCTTTTCTCTCCCCAACACAATTATACCCTACACTGAGAATTACATTTAAATATTGATTTGCATGATCAACAGGGACACTAGTTTAGCCACACTGACCTGCAGGTGATGGAAACGGTGAGGGTATAAAAAAACCGAGCTAGATTATCTACACGGGAATTAGACCTATAATCCCAGATGGCTCAAAAGCAGGATGGCCTCATAGAATGGAAGACTCTTTATACTCTGAATATAAATTCATTTGCAGTGGAACTGTCAGACTTACAATCCTGTATGTGCAGTACTCTAATGAGGTGTATAGAGTTTAAAAGGGTATTCCATAAAGGAATTTTAATGTATTTCATAGGATATGTTGAAGATGTGTAAAGCTGAGGACCTCTACCAGAATATATATTAGTAAATGTGTTTTTTTAGTGAGTCACATTACTGTACTGATTATAGCATTTAGCATATCTAAACTGAGCTTGTTTTCATAAATTAGGTTCAGTTGTTGGATTTGCTTATTGGTCTTTTCATGAAGTACTATGTAATTCACTTCACAGTCTCTTAATCTTTTCTGGCAGATAAGTGTCGTGCTTGGCAAGAAAAACTTGTATCTTTTTAATCTGTATGAGACAGAAAAACCAGTTGACTTGGAATTTCAGCAGCACTATGGCACCATTGTCTGCTATAGTTGGTATGTACAGAAAGCTCATTGCAGAAAGACATCTATGTGTTTTTCCCTACTAATTATATTTAATTTTTGTCTATAATATTCAATTTTATATATAAATTATCTGAATTAGTGTGTGATTTAGTATATGCAATTATTTACCATATTATCTGACACATAGTAGGTCCTTGATAAATTATATTTTATAATTCTTTCATTTTAAGGTACTTGTTAATTTATCATATTGTCAATAATAGTTAATCTTTTTTTTTTTTTTACTACATTGTCACCTTTGTTGCTGTAGGTATGGTGATGGCTACATCACGATTGGATTTTCACGTGGTATGTTTGTGGTCATTTCTGCTCATGTCCGAGAGATTGGTCAAGAGGTACTTCAAGCTCGTAACTATAGAGATAATCTAACCAGCATTGCAGTATCACAGACTCTTAACAAAGTTGCTACGTGTGGAGATAACTGGTAAGTTATATTCACATATTTCTAGGAAAGTTTATATAAGGAACACTCAAGAGAAGCAGCCAAGCTGTGGTGGCTACTATGAATCTGGCCCTCATACTTTCTTGTACTCCTGGACCATATTTGCAGTTGATTTTTTTTCTTTTTTTTTTTTTTTTTTGAGACAGGGTCTTGCTCTGTCACTTTGACTGGAGTGCAGTGGCATCATCATAGCTCACTGCAGCCTCCAACTCCTGGGCTCAAGCGATCCTCCTGTCTCAGCCTCCCAAGTAGCTAGGACTACAGGTGCATGCCACCACACCCACCTAATTTTTAAATTTTTTGTAGAGATGGCATCTCACTATGTTGCCCAGGCTAGTCTCAAACTCCTGGCCTCAAGTGATCCTCTTGCCTTGACCTCCCAAAGTGCTGGGATTAACAAGTATGAGCCACTACACCCATCCTGCAATGGAAGATTTCTGAGACTCCTTTACCCCTGCCTTTAACACTCAGGGCAAAAATATAAAACGGAATATACTTGAAAATTAATCATAAACATAGGCAGTTCCAGGTAACATGGAGTAAGCACACTCCACCCTGTGTCTTCCACTGAATACAGCTATAAAACCTGGACAGAATGCCTGGAGCAGCTATTTAAGGACTCTGAAAAGTAAATAGTAGCAGGCAGATTGGAGAAGACAGAATTCGAAGTGCCACCTAACCAGCAGTGATTCTCTCATTTGTCCTCTGGTCTCAGCCAGGACTCAAGGCAGCCTGAAACCTAGAAGTAGGCACAGGAGCACAGAGAGAGCTCTAAGGGAAGCTATCTAGTTCTGGCTCAAGTTGTAGGAAACAGAATTCCTGATGCTCAGAGGCAGTTGGGGAAATCCTCTGATTTTCTTCTTTTTTCATCTTTGTTCTCTCATGCCCCTGCTACCAAGTAATCTGACCATGGCAGTGGCAGTAACAGCAGTGGTACCAAGGACCCACAGGCACCTAAAGCACTTGATGGAGGGTAACCTTCTCTCGAATTAGAGGATCTGTGGTCCCAAGGAGGTTGGGCAAACCCCTGTTGCTTATTTTTCTCTGTCCTCCCACTGCTTGGCCATAGGTACTGGTGTAGTTATGGGAGGTACAAAGTGGAGCAGAGTAACTAGAGCCCCAGCATTCCTGGAGGACCAAAAAGAGGAGCGCTAGGGAACTAGAAAGTACCAGGTTGATAACAGAGAGAAAGGAACTCAGGAAAGTGAGCCTGTAAAGAAATTTATGAACTCCTGGGTTCACCCCTAAACTCATATGTATAGACTTACCCTAAACATGTACCAAAGACTTTGAGAACTGAACTAAGGGTTAGATAGCCTTAAGACCATTGCCCAAGTATTCTGCTAGCCACTTAGTGAACCATACAGGAACACATCTGAATACCACTGCAAAGGTTTTGAAAATGGAACTGATATTGAACCCATTAAGCCACAAAACGCTGCTTGAAACATGTGCCCTGAACCCAACCAGGTTGATTGCTGCTGAAACAAAAATATTAAACTCCTTTGGATTTTGATTATACACAGTCTCATAACACTATATTCAGAATATCCAGACTGTCACCCCAAATTACTTGGCATATGAAGAATCAGGACAATTTTAACTCACATGGGAAATGGCAATCAAAAAACACCAATGTCAAGATGATGCAGATAGCAGGTATTATAGAGATGCTCCAAGAGGAAAGGGCTTGAAACAAATGGAAAGATAGAAAGTCTAAGAAAAGAAACAGAACCAATAAAGAAGAACCAAATGGAAATTTTAGAACTGAAAAATGCAGTAACTACAGTGGACTTAACAGCAAATGGAGATCACAGAGTAAAGAGTCAGTGAACCTGAAGACAGAGCAATAGAAAACATCCAGTCTGAGCACATAGGAAAAAAAGATTGAAAAAAATTAAGTCTCAGAGACCTGTGAGGCAATAACAGTAAGTATAACATTTGTGTCATCAGAATCCCAAAAATAATAGCTGGAAACTTCTTTATGGTAAAAGATATAAACCTACATATTATGTAAGCTCAGCAAATCCCAAAAAGGATAAACCCAAAGAAATCTAGGCTCACACACATCATAATCAAACTGCTGAAAAATAAAGGCAAAGAAAAAATCTTAAAAGTGCCCAGACAGCAACATTTTGAATGACAGTGGATTTCTCACCATAAAGCATAGAGGCCAGAAGGAAGTGTCATAACATTCTTGAAGTATGGAAATAAAAGCACTGTCCACTGAAATTCTGTATCCAGTGAAAATATACATTAGTAATGAAGGTGAAATAAAAGCATTCTCAGATGAAGGAAAATGAAGAGAATTTCTTGCCAGCAGACCCACTCTAAAAGAATTGCTGAAGGAAGTTCTTCAGATAGAAGAGAACTGAGGACAGAAGGAAATTTGGGACATTAAGAATGAAGGAAGAGCAATAGAAATGGTAAATATCTCTGACATATATGATGGCTGAAAGCAAAAATTATGATATTGTCTGATAGGGTGTTCAGTGCATGAAAATGCAATACACAAGACAACTACACTATGAACGGGAGAGGGTAAAAGGTTTTATATGTGATAAGACTTCTACATTCCACTTGAAATAGCAAAATATTCTAAGTAGACTGAAAATTAAATATATTATAATCTAGAGCAACCACTAAAAAACTATACAAAGCAATATATATAAAAGCACAATAGATAAACTAAAATGTAATACTCAAAAATGTTCAAATAATCCAAATGAAGAAAAGAAAGGGCAAACAGACAAAAGACAGAAGGAACAAATAGAAAGCAAATAATAAAACAGTAGACTTAAATTCAAATGTATCAATAACTACATTAAATATAAATGACAAAGTTATTAGAAATAGACTATTAGAATGGATTTTTTAAAAATAACCCTATTATGTGCTGTCTGTAAGAAACTTATTTCAAATATAATGATATAACTAGGCTGGGTGTGGTGGCTCATGCCTGTAATACCAACACTTGCTCTTTCAAGTGGAATGTAGGCAGAGGAGGGAGGATAACTTGAGGCCAGGAGTTCATGACCAGCCTGAGCAACATAGTGAGACCCCATCTCTACAAGAATAAAAATAAAAATAAATTACCCAGGCACGGTGGTGCATGCCTGTAGTCCTAGCTACTTGAGAGGCTGAGGCAAGAGGATCACTTGAGCCCAGGAGTTTGAGGCTGCAGTAAGCTATAATCACACCACTGTACTTCAAGCCTGGGTGACAGAGTGAGACCCTGGCTCAAAAATAAAATAGATAAATAAATATATATAATGATGTAACTAAGCAAAAGGATGGAAAAAGATAGACCATACAAATGCTAGTTAGAAGAAAGATGGAATGGCTATATTGATATCAGACAAAGTAGACTTCAGAGTAAAGAAAATTACCAAGGATAAAGAGGGATTTAGTCAACTTACATATTGACTAAAGGCTCAATTCACCAAGAAGATATAACAATTCTAAATGTACACACACCTAACAAGAGTCCCAAAATATAAAGTAAAAACTGACAAAATTGAAAGGAGAAATAGACAATTTAACAATAAAAGTTGGAGACTTCAGTGCCCTACTTCCAATACAGTTGGCCCTCTGTATCTGTGGGTTCTGCATCTGCAGATTCAACCAACTGTGGGTCAACAATATTTGGGGAAAAAACAATAAAAAATAATACAAGTTTAAAAATACAGTGTAACCATTTACATAGCATTTGCCTTGTATTATGTATTATAAGTAATGTAGAGATGACTTCATGTATACAGGAGGATGTGTGTAGGTTATATGCAAATACTACATCATTTTATATAAGGGACTTGAGCATCCACAGATTTTGGTATTCACAGGGGTGGGGAGAATGCTCTGGAACCAATAGCCTTCAGATACTTAGGGACGACTATAAAATACAGAAAGAACTAGTCAGAAGATCAACAAGAATATAAAAGACTTGGATAATACTATAAACCAACTAGACCTAACAGACATCTATAGGACACTGCACTCAACAAAAACAAAACAAACTTTTTTAAGTGCCCATGGAAGATTCACCAAGATAGACTGTATCCTGGGCCGTGAAAAAAACTCTTAAATTTAAATTGAATCATACAAAATATGTTCTCTGACCATAATGTAATCAAACTAGAAATCAGTAACAGAAAGATAGCAGGAAAATCTCTAAACACTTAAAAATTAAACAACATATTTCTAAATAACTCATGGGTCAGAGTCTCAAAGCAATTTTAAAATACATGGAACTGAATGAAAATGAAAATATATCAAAATATGGGAGAGACAGCTAAAGCAATGCTGAGAAAATTTATAGCACTAAATGTTTACATTAGAAAAAAGGTCTCAAATCAAATCTAACTTCCTACCTCAAGAAACTAGAAAAAAGAAAAAGCAAAATAAACCCAAAGTAGAAGGAAGAAAATAATAAAAAGCATAAATTGATGAAATTGAAAATAAGAAAACAGAAAAAATCAATTAAAAACTGGTTTTTTGAAAAAAAATAAAATTGATAAACCTCTAACAAGACTGACAAAAATAAAAAGAATAGATACAAATCACCAACATCAGGAATGGAACAGATATAGCACTACAGATCTGGAAGCCATTAAGAGAATAAAGGAATACTACAAACAACTTAAACTCATAAATTTGACAACTTAGAAGAAATGTAATAATTCTTTGAAAACCATAAACTATCAAAACTCAACCCAAATGAGATAGATAATCTCAATTAGCCCTATAACCATTAAAGAAATGGAATTAGTAGTTTAAATGCTCCCCCAAAATAAATCTCCAGGCCCGTATAGTTTCATTGAAGAATTCTACCAAACGTTTAAAAAATGATTAACACCAATTTTACAAAATCTTTTCCAGAAAATAAAAGAGGGAACACTTCTCAACTTATTTTATAAAGCCAGTATTATCTGTATACTGAAACCAAGCAAAGACAGTATATAAAACAAAAATACCGATCGATATCTCTCATGAACTTGGACACAAAATTCTCAACAAAGTTGAGCAAACTGAATCTAGCACTATATGAAAGGAATTATACCTCATGACCAAGTGTGATTTATTCCACATATGCAAGGCTAGTTTAACATTTAAAAATTAATGCAATTGATATATCAAAAGCTAAAAGAGACAAACTATATGATCACATCGGTTGACAGAGAAAAAGCATTTCACAAAATCCTTTATGATAAAAACTGAGCAAATTAGGAATAGGGGGTAATTACCTCAACTTGATAAAGAACAACTATAAGAAACCTACAATTAACATCATGCTTAATAGTGAGACTGAATACTTGCCCCCTAAGATTGGGAACAAGGCAAGGATATCTGCTGTAACTAATCTTATTCAATCTAGTATTAGAAGTTCTAGCCACCACAATAAGGCAAGAAAAAGAAAAACAGCACTCAGATTGGAAAGGAAGAATTAAAACTATCTCTATTTGCAGATGACATGATTTTTTATGTAGGAAATCCCAAGGAATCTGACAAAAAAGAAACTCCTAGAACTAAAACTAATAAGTGAGTTGAGCAAGGTTGCAAGATACAAGATCAACACACAAAAATCAATCACATTTCTATATACTAACAATGAACATGTGAAAACAAAGACAATACCATTTTCAGTCACTCCAAAGAAAATGAAATACTTAGGTGTATATCTAACAAAACATGTACAGAGTTTATGCTGAAAAATTACAAAATGCTAATGGAAGATATCAAATTAGACCCAAATAAATGGAGAGACATGCTATGTTCATAGATTGAAGGCTCAACACAGTAAAGATGTCAGTTCCCCCAAGTTGATCATTAGCATATATCAAAACCCTAGCATGGTTTTTTGTAGACATAGATGAACTTACTTTAAAATATATGTATAGGCACAGATCCTAAAATAGCCAAAGCAGTATTAAAGAAGAATAAAATGGGAGGAATCATTCTACCCAATATTAAAGCTTACTATGTAGCTACAGTCATCAAGACCATGTAGTATTGGCAGAGGGAAAGACACATAGGTCATTGAAACAGAATAGAGAAGCCAGAAATAAACCCACATAAATATGCACAATTGGTTTTTGACAAAGGTGTAAAAGCAATTTAATGGTCACAAGATAGCCTTTTAAATAAATGGTGCTGGAGCAATTGGACATCCACAAGCAAAAAAAAAAAGTGAACCTCAATCCAAGCCTCAAGCCTTAATAAAAAATTAACTCAGAATCGATCAGGACTTAAATGTAAAACATAAAACTATAATTTTTTAGATAAAAACATAGGAGAAGGTCTTCTGGATCCAGAGCGAGGCAAAGAGTTTTTAGACTTGAAAGCAAAAGCATGATCTATAAAAGGAAAAATTGATAAATTAGATTTCATCAAAATTAAAAACTTTTGCTCTGTGAAAGACTCTGTTAAAGAAGATGAAAAGATAAGCTGCAAAATGAGAGAAGATATTTGCAAACAACATATCCAGCAAAGGACTGGTATCTATAATAGAATATATAAAGAACTCTCCAACCCTGTAGTGTGTCATACATTTTACTTCTATATGTTATCAACTCAATACTATGTTGATACCATTTTTAAATGTCAGTTATCCATTTACATATCAGTTATCTGAGCAATACAAAAATAATAAATTTACACAGAGTTACCTTTTTTAAAAACCCAACAGTAAAAAAAGCAAACAATCCGATTAGAAAATGGGCGAAAGATATTTTACCAAATAGGATATAAAGATGACAAATACGTGAAAAGATGTTTGACATGAGTAGCCATTAAGGAAATGCAAATTAAAACCACAGTAAGAGATCATTATCCATCTATTAGAATGGCTAAAATGAAAAATAGTGATAACACCAAATACTGGTGAGGATGAGGAGAAACTGAATTACTCTTAAATTGCTGGTAGGAATGTATAGTGGTACAGCTACTCTGGAAAACAGTTTGTCAGCTTCTTAAATACTAATTACCATGTGACCCAGCAGTTGTACTCTTGGCCATTTATCCCACAGAAATGAACACTTATGTTCACACAAAAACCTGTATAGGAATGTTTATAGCACCTTTATTTGTAATAGCCAAAGACTGGAAATAATTCAGATGTCCTTCAATGGGTGAATGGTTAAGCAAACTGAGGTTAATCCATACCAGGGAATACTACTTAGCAATAAAAAGGAACAGCCTATTGATGCATACACAATTTTGAATTTCCAGAGGATGATTATGCTGAGAAAAAAGAAAGCCAGTCTCAAAAGATTGCATACTGTATGATTCCATTTATATAATCTTAAAATGACAAAATTATAGAAACAGAACAGATTAGTGATTAGCAGGGGTTAGAGATGGGCCTGGGGTGGGGAGGAAGGAGGTGAGTGTGTTTATAAAACAGGAGGCTGAGGCAGGAGGATCACTTGAGGCCAGGAGTTTGAGAACAGCCTGGGCAACATGGCGAGACCCCTATCTCTACAGAAAAAAAAAAAAAATAGCTGGGCACGGTGGTGTGCGCCATAGTCCTACCTACTCGGAAGGCTGGGGTGGGAGGACCATTTGAGCCCAGGAGTTCAAGGTTATAGTGAGCTATGATCAGGCCACTGCACTCCAGCCTGATTGACACAGTGAGACCCTGTCTCTTGGAAAAAAAAAAAGACAACATGAGGGATCCTTGTGGTCATGGAAACTGTGTATTGTCTGTATCCTGACTGTGGTTGTAGAACTAATGAATCTTATGTGTGAGAAAGTTGTGTAGAACTAAACACAAACACTGAGTAAAAGTAAAACTAGGGACATCTGAGTAAGATTCATGGATTGTGTCAATGTCAATATCCTGATTGTGATATTACACTAGAGTTCTTCAAGATGTTACCATTAGGTAAAAAGGGTACACAGAGTCTCTCTGTATTACTTATTACAACTGCATGTGGATCTATAATTATCTCAAAATTAAAAGTTTAATTCAATGAAAACAATGAGGGAAAAAATGTAAGGGGAAAATACAAGCAGGGAAGAGGAGGAAAGAGAAAGGGAGACAAGGAGGGAAGAAATGTTACAGCTATTAGGTCCCAGCGTTGTGCTATACAACTTTCATTTACACTGACTTACTTATTCTTCCCAATAACCTCATGAAGTAATATTATGCCCCCATTTTCAGAGCTTTCAGCCTAGGCCTTCTGATTCCAAATCTAATGCTCTTTCTGTATTATACTTTCCTTCTTTTTATGTGAAAGAACTCTGGGCAGGGGAGAAGGGGACCATGTAAAGAAAAACCTGTATCATCATACAATAACTAATACTGCTCAGGAGAATATTTTCTACTCAAACTTCTTCAGAACAATTTTGACCTCCTTGTTCCCGAAGCTATATATCAGAGAATTAAGCCAGGCATGACTCTGCACTCTCCCCTGACCCCTGCACACAATAAAAACCCCAGAAAAATTTAAAAGATAAAATACAATCAAATACAGAATTTCTAATATTTTCTTACCATAACTCAGTGGATCATCCTGTATATCCTGTTTTGGAAACCACTGACCTATTCCATAGTTTGTAATTTTTTGTGAACTAAAACAATTTTATATAAAGTTCATATATATTTAAAGTATATATTTTTATTTTTCAGCATTAAAATCCATGACTTGGCAGAATTAAAAGACATGTATGCTATAATCAACCTGGATGATGAAAATAAAGGTATAGATTTTTCTGAAGCAGATTGACATTTTATCATTCCAATTAAACAGAGTAATATGTTTGTTATTGTGTGATTTGCATTCATTGTAGGAGGAATAAAATTAACACCCTTCACTAGAGTTCCCTAAATTAGTCTCCTTATTTTAGTAATTATGTTAAGTCATTCTACTTGACTAAAAGGATGTAAGTCCACTTTGATCGAGAGGTTTATAGTGAATTTTATCCTAATTCCAGTTGTAAAATGTAAATTCTTATATATAGTCATGCCCCATGTAACAGCATTTCGGTCGATGTTGGCCTGCATATACAATAGTGATGCTGTAAGATTATACCATATTTGTACTGTACTTTTTCTACATTTAGATATGTTTAGGTACACAAACACTTACCATTGTGTTACAATGCCTACAGTATTCAGTACAGTAACATGCTGTATAGGTCTGTAGCCTAGGAGCAATACGCTATACTATATAGCTTAGGTGTGTAGTAGGCTATAGCATCTAGGTTTGTGTAAGTACATCATATGATGTTCGCACAATGATGAAATCACTCAATGACAGATTTCTCAGAACACATCCCCTTTATTAAGTGACATATGACTACTTTCCCTTTGAGCCATATTCAGTGCTCATATTCTTATGCCAATCCATGGTGAATTTCCTAGTTTAAATAAAAACTATTTAGACTATTAATAGTAAAGAAAATATTTAAAGATTTTTATGCCTCTGGTAGCTTCAATGAAAATATTTGTTTGCTTGCCTGCAACAGTATATTGTTTTTAAATAATCATTTATTTTGTCAATTATTTCAGGATTGGGTACCTTGTCCTGGACAGATGATGGTCAGTTGCTGGCACTGTCTACCCAAAGGGGCTCACTTCATGTTTTTCTGACCAAGCTTCCCATTCTTGGGGACGCCTGCAGCACTAGGATTGCGTATCTTACCTCCCTCCTTGAAGTTACGATAGCCAACCCTGTTGAAGGAGTATGAAAATAGTGTTATTTTTCTTTTATTTACTAATAAAATCAAAACAGGTTTAGCAATTGATTCACTACTTTTACTTTTCTATTTTATAGGAGCAACCAATCACAGTTTCTGTTGATGTGGAACCCAGCTTTGTAGCAGTAGGTCTTTATCATCTGGCTGTAGGAATGAATAATCGAGCTTGGTTTTATGTTCTTGGAGAGAATGGCAAGTCTAAACCCAGTTGTTGTATTCTTATCTAGCATATAATTTCTGTTATTATTGGGGAAGCACTGGAAGTTTCTTTTAAGACCAAACCATTCACTCTTTTTTGTTCAAACATGTCTTTCTTAGCTTAAGTGGTTTTGTGAATCTTCTAAAAATTTGCATATGTTTTAGAAAGGTTATTCTTTACCTTGTAGCAAAGACAGTATGGTATAGTGGGTAGAGTATGAGCTTCAGAAAGTGCCTGGATTTAATTTCTCCTTCTGTCTCTATAAGCTAAGTGACTGTAGACAAATTATTTTACCCCTGTGAGCCTTACTGATCTGGCAAATGACGATACTTTTAATGGATCATGGGAGAGATTAAATGAAATAAAATGTGTAATCTCACTTTGCACAGTGGCTTTGTTAGGAACTCCTAAGCCTGGTAGGTACATAATACATGTCAGTTCTGTCTCCCCTTTCTCCAATTCTAGGTCAGATAACCCTCAGAGATAGAACAAACCTGAGAATTAACCTGTTAAAGAGAAAACACCGGCCAGGCAGGGTGGCTCACACCTGTAATCCTAGCACTCTGGGAGGTCAAGGTGGGAGGATCACTTGAGGTCAGAAGTTCGAGACCAGCCTGAGCAACAGCGGGACCCCATCTCTACTAAAAACAGAAAATATTAGCCAGTTGTGGTGGTGTGCACCTGTAGTCCCAGCTACTCAGGAGGCTGAGGCAGGAGGATCACTTGAGCCCAGGAGTTTGAGGTTTCAGTGAGCTATGATGGCACCACTACACTCCAGCCTGGGTGACAGAGCAAGACTCTGTCTCAAAAAAAAAAAAAAAAAAAAAAAACACAGAAAACACCATTAACCTTCTTGTCACTTAAGGTTTAATTCTTAGTTGTTTTGCATGTGATTTTATTTTCTATTACTTTGTTTCACTTGAACCATTCGGAAATGCCTGAAGGCAAATTTATTTGGCAACTAAGATTTTCTTTAGAATGGCTAAAATGAACTTTTAAGTTCAGAATATTTTTGCAAAGGCACAAATTTCAGAAATATTTGCAAATATTTATATGGGCTAGTTTTACCTATATTTTAATATGTTGGTTTTTAAATATTGCTACAGCTGTGAGAAAATTGAAAGATATGGAGTATCTGGGAACAGTAGCCAGTATTTGCCTTCATTCTGACTATGCTGCTGCACTTTTTGAAGGCAAAGTCCAGTTACATTTGGTAAGTATAATTTTGATGTCCTGGAAGCCTGCTAAGTTAAGTGATGAATGATAAACAGCCTCATGTCTAATTATCAAGAACTTCGGTGAGGAAGCAAGTATGTACAGACTAGCTAGAAAGCCAAGTATGGGAAAAGGATTAACAGAAAAGTCTTCCCCTTCCGTATGAGAAATTCAATTGACTTTCCAGCTCTGTTCCCCGGAAACCTGATAAATATTAACAGTGCTACTTACAACATTGCTTATAGTAAAAATGACCCTGTTGGTAAATTGCATCTAGAAGGAACTATAAATGAACTGTAAAAACCTGACGGGAATGCTATACCTCTGGGCTTCCTGGAATGTGTTGACTTATATTTGGGCGTGTCTTGTACAGAGATCCTCGAAACTATGCCTGGTGAGTTGCTCAAGAGATGCTGGCACCTGTGAAGATGGGGCTTCTAAACCAGGGCATGTCCCACATCTGTTTCTTGGCTCTTTGCATCTGGAAAGCCAAAGAGATCAGCAGCTAGACAGCTGCAGAGCCTGCAGCAAAGACTATTCACACTAAAGAGGGACATTTATTGCTGCCCTGCTGGCAAGCTGTGGTTACTTTCTGATTTCTTTCTATCTAAACAGGCCTCTGGTAGTCTTGTGAATCTGAATGTTTAGTTGAACTTGAGAAAAAGACACCCTTCCCCAGATGTTGTATACCAGATTTACTCAAATCTATGAGCTGTTATTCTTCTTTATGTTTTAGATAGAAAGTGAAGTCTTGGATGCTCAAGAAGAACGTGAGACTCGACTTTTCCCAGCAATGGATGATAAGTGCCGTATTTTGTGTCATGCCTTAACTGGTGATTTCCTCATCTATGGTACAGATGTACGTATTGTCTTCTTCAATATAGAACATAGGGAATTTCTCATTTTTACTTTGTTATCTTGGTCTTATTCCTTTTCCTACCAGTTTTTTTCCTACATTGAATCCAATATAATTAATGAAGTTATCTGTGATTTATTATGTACATTCATATGTCACTTAACAATAGGGATGTGTTCTTGAGAAATGTGTTGTTAGGTGATTTCATCATTGTGTGAACATTATAGAGTATATCTATACAAACCTGGATGGTATAGCCTACTACACACCTATGCTATATGGTATAGCTTTATTGCTCCTAATCTGTAAACCTGTACAGGATGTCATTGTACTGAATACTATAGGCATTTGTAACACAATGAGAAGTATCTGTGTATCTAAACGTAGAAAAGGTACAGTAAAAATGCAGTATAAAAGATAAAATATTGTACACCTGTACAGGGCACTTACCATGAATGGAGCTTGTAGGACTAGAAGTTACTCTGTTGAGTCAATGAGTGAGTGGTAAGTGAATGTGAAGTCCTAGCATGGTACTGTAGATTAAAAGGCTTTATAAACACTGTACACTTAGGCTACACTAAATTTACAAAAAATATTTTTCTTTCTTCAATAATAAATTAACCCTAGTTTCCTGTAATTTTTTTACTTTATAAACTTTTTGACTCTTTTGTAATGACACTTAACTTAAAACACAAACACATTGTACAGCTGTACAAAAATATTTTCTTAAAAAATATTTTTTCTTAATATCCTTATTCTATGAGATTTTTTTCTATTTTTAATCTTTTTTTTTTCCTTTCTTTTTAAACTTTTTTGTTAGAAACTAAGACACAAATACACACATTACCCAAGGCCTACACAGGGTCAGGATCACAGTATCACTGTCTTCCACCTCCATATTTTGTCCCACTGGAAGGTCTTTGGGGCAGTAACACACATGGAGATGTCATCTCCTTTGATAACAATGCCTTCTTCTGGAATACCTCCTGAAGGACCTGTCTGAGGCCGTTTCACAGTTAACTTTTTTTTAAATAAGTAGAAGGGAAACACTCTAAAATGACAATAAATAATACAGTAAAGAGATAAACCAATAGCATAGTTGTTTATTATCATTATGAAGTATTATGTATTATACATAACTGTATATGCTGTACTTTTATGTAACTGGCAGCACAGTAGGTTTGTTTACACCAGCATCACAACAAATACATAAGTAATATGTTGTACTATGACGATATGATAGCTACAGTGTCACTAGACAATAGGAATTTTTCAGCTCCATTATAATTATATGAGACCACCATTGTATGTGCCCTCCATCGTTGACCAAAATGTCATTATGCAGCAAATGACTGTAATTACATAGAATACATAGGTAGCATGATTTGCTAATATCAGGGCTTTTGTGATTTTAAACAATTTTGCTGGCATAGTGAAAAGGGCAGGCTTTGGAATCTGGCAGATCTGGGCTCAAATACCAGTTCTGTTACTTGCTAGCTGTTGCTTAACCACTCCAAGCCTCACTTTCCTCATCTAGGTGTTTTAAGGATTTAATTTCATGATAAACGGATCTCCAGTGCCTACATTTAGTAAGCATTCAGTAAATGTTAAAATTAATTGGATACTGGGAATCTCACTTCAATGTGTTGGTCCTTTGAACTATAAGTACCCTATATCTCCAAATATTACAATAGCCACATGGACATAAAGCATAGTTATAGTAATAGCATCTTATATTTGTAAACAGTTTTCACAGATTTTTCAGAGTATAGCATGCCTGTTACTTTGTTCAATCCATAAAAGAATTCAGTAAAGTTGGTAGAAAAGGCATTGTTTCACACATTAGAAAACAGTTATTTACTGTTTCAAAAGTTTCTACTTTTCTCATATTAAATTATTTCTTAAAAAGGCCATGGTTTAAAGCATGCTTATTACCACGTAAGAGACTTTTTAAAACGTAAGTTTGACCTACAATAATTAGTCTTTGAGATAATATACATCAGTAGGGTAGGTCTCCTACATCAGGTAAATTGGTAAGTGATATGGTAAAAATAGGAAAATATAGTACATTTGTATGACACTAACAGTTTATAAAACCTGACCTCACTTACTTTATCTCATTATCTCTATAAAATAAGTAGGGATATTTTAGAGATGAGGACACAAGATTGAGAGGTTAGCAGGTTGTAGCAAAGATGGAACTTAAGCAAGATTTCCTGATGGAAAAAAACCCACTCTTTCCAGTATGCCACAGGGCCTTTTGAAGTAAGAAATAAGTGCAGTAGTAGCTAATAAAACATTTAACCCAA
Source organism: Daubentonia madagascariensis (assembly GCA_023783475.1). Classification (NCBI taxonomy): domain Eukaryota; kingdom Metazoa; phylum Chordata; class Mammalia; order Primates; family Daubentoniidae; genus Daubentonia; species Daubentonia madagascariensis. Next base: position 12,080,629 of record JAKFHU010001978.1, read on the forward strand.
TTTCATTCTTGAGTGATTCTGAAAATATCATGTGTTTTTTAGCAGCTTTATTGAAGTATAATTGATATATAAGAAATTAAACTATTTAAAGTGTACCATTTGATGAGTTTTGACATGTGTATATACCCATGAGACACTATCATTTCAATGAAAATTGTGAACATATCCATCACCCCCAAAAGCTTTCTTGTGCTCTTTTATGATTCCTTTCTCTCCTCCTTCCCCACCCAATGATTTCTGTCACTATAAATGTAATAAATGTTTGTATTTTCTAGAGTTTATATAAATGAAATCATATAGTATGTATCCCTTTTTGTTTGGCTTCTGTTATTTAACAATTTTTTGAGATTCATTCATATTGTTGTGTATGTCAGTAGTTCATTCCTTTTTATTGCTGAGTAGTAGTGTATAGTATACATACATCATAATTTGTTTATCCAAGAACTTATGGATGAACATTTGGGTTATTTCCTATTTGGGGTATTTATAAATAAAGCTGCTATGAACATTCATGCTCAAGTCTTTGTATGGACATATGTTTTCTTTCCTCTTGGATAAATACCTAGAAGTGGAATAGCTACACATATGGTATGTGTGTCTTTAACTTTTTGAGCAACTAGCAAACTGTTCCCTAAATTGGTCGTACCATTTTATATTCTCATCAACAGTGTATGAGTGCTCTAGTTCAGACTGACCAAGAAGACATGGTCAGTCTTGTTAATTTTAGCCACTCTAATGGGTGTGTAGTGGTATCTCATTGTTATTTTAATTTACATTCTTGATGGATTAATGATATGAAGTTTAGCATATGCTTATTTGCTATCTGTATATCTTTGGCAAAGTATCTGTTCAAGTTTTTTGACCATTTTTAATTGGGTTGTTTTATTGATTTTTGAGAGTTCTTTACATATTCTGATTCAACTCCTTTTTCAGATATATGATTTGCAAGTATTTTCTCCCAGTGTGTGGGTTGTTTCTTTATTCTCTTAACAGTGTCTTTCAAAGAAAAGATACTTTTAAATCTTGATCAAGTCCAGTTTATCAGTTTATTCTTTTATGGATTATGCTTTTGGTATCATATCTAAGAAATCTTTCCCTAACCCAAGGTGACAAAATTTTCTCCTATGTTTTCTTCTAGAAGTTCTGTAGTTTTATGTTTAGGTCCATAATCCTTTTTGAGTTAATTTTTGTTTATGCCATGAGGTATAAATCAAAGTTCATTTGTTTTTGCATGTGATATCCAGTTGTTCCTGTCAGGTAGAGGGAGGAAAAGAAAGAGACGGAAAAGTGGCTTGGCAAGGAAGACAGGTTTTAATTATTAAACCTGAGAAGGGTCTTTTGTCTACGGCAGACAAAAAGACCCCGCTCTTACAGGCTGAGTAGTTTTAAGGGCTAAGGAGGGGCATTACAGGGCTTTTAGGGGGGAAAGAGACCTTAGGTCATTTTTAGGAGTTACTTTCGGAGAGGGGAGTACTGGGGGAAGTGCTGATTAATGTCTCTGTGGGGGGAGGGGTAAGGAGGCGGCCTTGCATTCCATCCTCTCAGTTCCAATACCATTTGTTGAAAAGACTATCCTTCCTCCATTGGATTGCCTTTGTACTTTTGTCAAAATTCAGTTGTCAAGACTATACTTTCAGGGGTCATTTCTACAATTTGTTACTAGAGAAGTTTCTCTGGTTTTGTAGAGCACCAGAAGCCACGAGGAGGCGGTGCAGGGTATTCTCCTGGGCGTGAAGCTGGCTCTGTGTTGCTTCACTGCACCTGCCATTTGCCATTGATGATGCATCTTGCCTTCCTTCGGGAGAGTAAGAGAGAGAGGACACAGTCTGAGTTGTTCCTGTTTTAACATTGGTCTAAAAAAAAAAATCAGTTGTCCTTATATGTGTGAATCTTTTTCTGAACTCTGATCTGTTCTGTTGATCTCTTTGTCTATCTTTACACCAATGTCACACTGCTTTGATTATGTAGCTTTGTAAGTCTTGATATCAGGTAGTGTTATTACTCCAACTTTGTGTTTCGTTTTCAGGGTTGCTTTGGCTTTGGTTATTTCTCAGTCCTTTTCATTCCCATTTGAATTTTACAATAAACTTGTCAATTTTTGCAAAAAGTTCTCTGGGATTTTTGTTGAAATCATTTTGAATTTACAGATCAATTGCCATCTTAACAATATTGAGTCTTCCCACCCATGAACAAGGTATATATCTCCACTTATTTAGGCTTTCTTTAATTTCTCTTAGCAATGTTTTGGAGTTTTCTGTGTACATGTCTTTCAAATCTTTTACCAGATTTACATCAAAGTATTTTATATTTTTGATATTTTTGTACCTGGTATTGCTTTTTTATTTCAGTTTCTGATTGTTCATTTCTAACATGTAGAAATGCAACTGATTTTTGCATATTGATCTTGAATATTGCAACCTGGCCAAACTCACTTATTAGTTCTAGTAGCTTTTTTGGTAGATTTCATTGGATTTTCTATATAGATAATCATGTCATCAGTGAATAAAGATAGTTTTACTTCTTCCTTTCCAGCCTAGATGCCTTTTATTCTTTTCCTTGCCTGATTGCACTGGCTAGAAGTTCCAGTACGGTGTTAAGTAGGAGTGATAAAAGTGAATTTCTTCATCTTGTTCTTGACAAGTATGATGTTAGCTGTAGATTTTTTTACAGATGGCTGTTATCAGGTTGAGGAAGTTCCCTTCTATTCTTAGTTTTCTGAGAGTTTTTATGGATGTTGGATTTTATCAAATGCTTTTTCTCCATCCATTGAAATGATCACATGCTTTTTCTTTTTTATTTGTTTATAAATTATGAATTGCATTGAAAATTTTTGGATTTTAAGCCAAACCTGTATTCCTGGGATAACCCCCACTTGATTATGATGTATTCTCCTTTTTATATATTGTTAAGTTAATTGGAAAAAAATTTTGATTCGAATTTTTACATCTATGTTCATGAGTGATATTAGTCTGTTTTCAACCCTCTATATCTGTGGGTTCCACATCTGCAGATTCAATCAACTGTGGATCAAAAATATTTGGAAAAAAACAATAAAAAATAAGAATACAACAATAAAAGATAATACAAATTTTAAAATACAGTATAACAACTATTTACATAGTATTTACATTGTATTGGGTATTATAATTAATCTAGTGATGATTTAAAGTATATGGGAGGTGTGTAGGTTATATGCAAATACAACCCCATTTATACAAGAAACTTGGACATCCTCAGATTTTGGTATCCATGGGGGGAACCAGAGGAGAGGGGAAGTTCTGGAACCAATCTCCCAAGGATATCAAGGGATAACTGTTAATGCCTTTGTCTGGTTTTGGTATGGGGGTAATGCTAGCCTCGTAGAGTGAGTTAGTCATCTTCAATTTTCTGGGAGAGTTTATTAGAATTAGTATTATTTTTTTCCTTAAATATTTGATATAATTCACCAGTGAAGCCTGTCAAGTAGTCAAGCAATTCCTAAGCAGCAGCTCAGCGGTACCTGCTAGGCTGACTTTGCTGCACTTCCCATAGATGCGGCCAGTAAGGAGACAACAAACCCAACAGATACAGATAGCAAAAACAAGATCAGCATTCTGTCAGCTCCCCACATCCCTAGCCCCACAGAATGACACTAAACTGGAGGGACCAGATACCTCTTTGGGCAATGGATCACTCTCTCATGGAGGACCCAACTCTGAACTATGGCCAGGCACTTTTTTTTTATTTTTAATTTTTTTGATATTTGAAAATTAATCTTTATTTTATAATTTTTATTTCAAAATATTAAGGGGGTACAAATGTTTTTGGTTACATGAATCGCTTTTGTAATGCTTGAGTCACGGCTATAAGTGTGCCCATCACCCAAATAGTGTTCATTGTACCTGTTAGGTAGGTTTTTTGCCCCTCCCCTCCTCTGCCCTCCCTGCTGCTTGATTCCCACTGAGTTTTACTTCCCTCTGCACATGTGTGGTTCCAGTTTAATAGCAAGTACATGTGGTGTTTGTTTTTCCGTTCTTTAGATACTTTACTTAGGGTAATGGTCTCCATTTCCATCCAAATCATTGCAAAAAGCATTAATTCATCCTTTTCTATGGCTGAGTAGTACTCTGTGGTATATATATACACCACATTTTGTTAATCCACTCATGAATTGATGGGCACTTGAGTTGATTCCGTATCTTTGCAATTGTGAATTATGCTGCAATAAACATTTGAGTGCAGGTGTCTTTTTGATGAAATGACTTCCTTTCCTTTGGATAGACACCCAGTAATGGGATTTCTGGATCGAATGGTAGGTCTGCTTTTCATTCTTTGAGGAATCTCCATACTGTTCCATAGAGGTTGTATTAATTCGCAGTCCCACCAACAGTGTATAAGCATTCCTTTCTCTCTGCATCCAAGCCAACATCTATTGTTCTTGGACTTTTTAATAAAACCATTCCTTTATTAGTCTGAGATAAGGTGATGTGGTTTTAATTTGCATTTCCCTGATGATTAGTGATTTTGAGCATTTTTTCATGTTTATTGGCCATTTGTCTACCTTCTTTTGAAAAGCTTCTGTTCATGTCTTTTGCCCACTTTTTAATGAGGTTGTTTGGGTTTTTTCCTTGCTGATTTCTTTGAGTTCTTTGTAGATTCTGGATATTAGCCCTTTGTCGGACGTATAGTTTGTGATTATTTTCTCCCATTTTGTAGGTTGTCTATTTGCCCCGGTGATTATTTCCTTAGCTGTGTGGACGCTTTTTAATTTAATCAAGTCCCATTTATTTATTTTTGTTGTTGCTGTAATTGCCATTGAGGTCTTAGTTATAAATAAATTCTTGGCCTAGGCTGATATCTAGAAGAGTTTTTCCTACGTTTTCTTCTAGAATTCTTATGGTTTCATGCCTTACATTTAAGTCTTTTATCCATCTTGAATTAATTTTTGTGAGTGGTAAGAGATACGGATACAGGTTGCAAAATCAATGTACACAAATCAGTAACATTTCTATACACCAATAACAGTCAAGCTGAGAGTCAAATCAGAGACTCAATACCATTCACAATAGCTACAAAGAAGATAAAATACCTAGGAATATACTTAACCAAGGAGGTGAAAGATGTCTACTAAGAGAACTACGAAACATGGAGGAAAGAAATCGCAGATGACACAAACAAATGGAAAAACATATCATGCTTATGGATCTGTAGAATCAACATTGTTAAAACATCTGTACTACCCAAAGCGATTTACAGATTCAATGCAATCCCCATCAAAATACCAATGTCATATTTCACAGATCTAGAAAAAATAATTCTACAGTTCGTTTGGAACCAGAAAAGAGCCAGAATAGCCAAAGCAATCTTAAGCAAAAAGAACAAATCTGGAGATATCGCATTTACCAGACGTCAAACCGTACTACAAGACTATAGTAACCAAAACAGCATGTTATTGGCACAAAAATAGAGACATAGACCAATGGAACAGAACAAAGAACCCAGATATAAAACCATCCACATACAGCCAACTGATCTTTGACAAAGCAGACAACAGTATACACTGGGAAAAAGAAGCCCTATTCAATAAATGGTGCTGGAAAAATTGGATAGCCACATGCAGAAGAATGAAACAGGATCCATATCTCTTACAAAAATATTTTTTATTTTTTAAACAACTAACATTTATTTTTCACAGTTCTAGAGGCTGGAAGTAGATCAGGTGCCAGCATGACTGGGATCTGATGAGAACTCTCTTCCTGGCTTGCAGATAGCTAGACAAGCAGTTTATACTCTGCAGCTATACCCTAAGGAGGGCAAATTGGACAGTCCCAGCATCATTGGAAGCAGGGAAGCAGATGAGAAACTGTTTCATAGAAGCTTCACACAAGATAGAGAGGTGAATGAGAAATTACTTGTGACAGTTTTTCACAAGACAGCCTACCTTGCCATGTTTCTGATGTGGGTCAGACTATGGTTAAGCCTTCCCTCTGTGGCCTGTGTGGATATTGCAAGGAGATATTCCCCTACAAAGCTATCTGAGCCTGGAGTTTTATTTATACAAAGATTTTAAACTACAAATTAAATTGTTCTAATAGGTATCAAGCTATTCAGGTTATCTGTTTCTTCATTAGTGAGCTTTGGTTGTTTGTGTCTTTTTTGTTGTCCATTCATCTAAGTTATCAAATGTATAGGCATAAAATTATTATAATGTTCCTTATTATTCTTTTAATATTTATAGAATTTCTAGTGATATCACCTATCTCATTCCTGATATTGGTAATTTGTGTCTTTTTTTCCTGATTGGTCTGCCTAGAAGTTTATTTATTTTATCAATCTTTTCAAAGAACCAGCTTTTTATTTCATTGATTTTTCTCCATAGTTTTTCTTTTTTCTGTTTCATTGATTTCTACTCTAATCTTTATTTTCTTTCTTCTGCTTGTTTTGGTTTTAATTTGATGCATAACCATTGCTATATTTTCTTGACATATTAGCTCCTTTTGAAATGACTTTTTAAAATCCTTGGTAATATTTTTTGCTCTGAAATCTATTTCGTCTGATATTAATATAGCCATTCCAGTTTTCTAGAATGTTGCTGTGGTATGTCTTTTCCCATTCTTTTATTTTTAACTTACTTATGTCTTTATGTGTAAAATATTTTTCTTGTAAGTAGCATATAATTGGATCTCACAATCTGATAATCTTTCTGCCTTTTAGTGGGGGAGTTTACACCTTTAAATATAATGGAATTACTTACATGTTTAGGTTTGAGTATATCATCTTGCTATTTTTTTCTATTTTTCTCACCTGTTCTTTTTCTTTGCCTTCTTTTGGACTGTGTATTTTTTACTATTTTATTTTTATCTCATCTGTTGACTTACTAACTACAACTCTGTTATTTTAGTGGTTGTTTTAGGTTCAACTTATCCCAGTGTACCTTTAAGTGATAGTAGACCACTTAATGTATAGTATAAGAACCTTAGAATAGTACATGTCCATTTCTCCCCTCTGAATGTTAGTGTTATTGTCATGCATTTTACTTTAACATATATTATAAATGCTATAATACAGTATTAGTTTTGTTTAAATAATCAGTTATCTCTTTTTTGTTTGTTTTATTTTTGAGACAGGGTCTCACTTTCTTGCCCAGGCTAGAGTGCAGTGGTGTCGTCATAGCTCACTGTAACCTCAAACTCCTGGGCTCAAGCAATCCTCCTGAGTAGCTGGGACTACAGGTGCATGCCACCACACCGGGCTAATTTTCCTATTTTTTGTAGAGATGGGATCTCTTTCTTACTCAGGCTGGTCTCAAACTCCTGGCCTCAAGCAATCTTCCCACCTCGGCCTTCCAAAGTGCTAGGATTACGGGCAAGAGCCATAATGCCTGGCCCAGTTCTATCTCTTAATGAGATTGAAATAATAAGAAAAAAATCTTAAATACTTATCTATATATTTGCCGTTCTCCTTCATTCTATTGTGTAGGTTCCAATAGGTATTGTGTATTTCCATCTGGTATCTTTTCCATCTGCCTAAAGGACTACCTTTATCATTATTTATAGTACTGACCTACTGGTAATGAATTCTTTTAGCTTTTGTGTTTGAAAACATCTTTATTTTACCTTCATTTTTGAAAGATATTTTTGCTAGGTATAGAATTTTAGGTTAACTATTTTTTCTTCAAGTACTTTAAACATGTTGCTCCACTGTCCTCTTGCTTGCATTATTTCCAATAAGAAATCTGTTGTCCTTATCTTGTTCCTCTGTGTGTAATCTGTCTTTTCCTCTGCCTGCTTTTAAGATTTGATCTTTATCACTGTTTATGATCAATTTGATTCTGATTTGTCTTGATGTAGTTTTTTTTATGTTTTTTGTACGTGGAGTTGTTGAGCTTCTTTGATCTGAGGGTTTATAATTTTAGTCAAATTTGGAACATTTTCAGCTATTATTTCTTCAAATATTTTCCCCCCTTTTCCTCCCCAATATGTGGACTCCAATACATGTATATTACACTGCTTAAAGCTATCCCACAGCTGATGCTCTTTATAAATTTTTTTATTCTTTTTTCTGTTTCATTTTGAATAGTTTCTACTGCTGTATTTTCAAACTCACTAGTCTTTTTTCTATCATGTCTAATCTGCCATTAATCTTATCCAATATAGTTTTCATTTTAGATATGGTAGTTTTCATGTGTAAAAGATCTTTTTTTTTTAATACCTTCCATGTCTCCAGTGATCTTTTTAAACATATGATATATAGTTATAATAACCTTTAATGACTTTATCTTCTAATTATAATATCTGGATCAGTTCTGGGTCAGTTTTGATTGGATAATTATTCTCCATATTATGGGTCATGTTTTCCTGCACGTCTGGTAATTTTACCTTTTGGGGTGCTGGATATTTTTGTATTCCTAAAATATTTTTGAACTTTGTTCTGGGATGCAGTTAACTTATTTGGAAACAGTTTGATTCTTTTGGGTCTTGCTTTTATGAATTGTTTGGCAGGTATGAAACAGTGCTCGGTTAGAGCCAATTATTTCCCATTCCTCAGGCAAGACTTCTCTGAGTATTCTACCCAGTGCCCTGTGAGTTATAAGTTTTTCCAGTCTGGCTCACCTTGTTTGTTTCCCAACAGAGAAACAATCCTTGTCCTTTGTTGCCTAATTCCAATATCGTAAAAACTATCGTTTCATGCATTTTGTCTATATTTTTGGTTGTTTGGGGTGGGAAAGTAAATCCAGTGTCTTATTCCATCTTGACCTAAATAGAAGTCCAAGATGTTATCCTGTGTTTTATTTTAATGTTTTTATTTTGAGATCCTTGTAAATTTACATGCAGTTGTGAAAAAAAAATGCAGAGAGAGGTCCTTATATCCTTTACGTAGTTCCCCCCAGTGGTAACATTATAGTACATTATCACAACCAGGATATTGACATTGATAGGAATCAACATACATAACAATTGTGTCACCACAAGTATCCCTCATGTTGCTGTTGTATAGCCACACCTATTTGCCTCCTGCCTCCACCCCATCCTTAAACCCTGGTAACAAATAATCTGTTTTCCATTTCTATAATTTTGCCATTTCAGTAATGATATATAAATGGAATCATACAATATACAACCTTTTGGAATTGGCTTTTTTTTTTCACTCAGCATACCTCTCTGGAGATTCATCCAAGTTGTGTGTATCAACAGTTTGTTCATTTTTATTGCTGAGTAGTATTCCATGGTATGGATGTACCAGTTTGTATAACAATTCACACATTGAAGGGCATCTGGATTGACTGCTAAGTGGAGTTTCTTTTTGAGGTGATGAAATGTTTTAAAATTGATTGTGATCAAGTGTTGCATACTCTGTGAATATACTAAAAACCATGGAATTGTATACGTTCAGAGGGTGAATTGTATAGTATGTGAATTATATCAATAAAGCTATTAAAAAATGAAAATAAAAATGCAGGCATCTTAAAAACAGGAAAAAGAATCAGTTGTATATCAGTGTCTATTTCTGGCTTTTGTGTTCTATTCCATCTATCTATCTGTCCTTCCATGAATACCACAGTCTTGCTTACTGTAGCTATAAAAAGAAAGCCATGAAATTGGGCAGACTAATTTCCCACTTTATTCTTTATTTTCAAAATTGTTTTAGCTCTTCTTTTTCCTTTGCCATTCCACATAAGTTTTAGAATAATCTTGTCTATATATACAAAAAAATCTTTTTGAGATTTTTATTGGAATAATGTTAAACCTTTATATTATTTGGGGAGAATTAACATGTTTACTATGTTTAGTCTTCCAATCCATTACCACAGTATACCTATCCATGTATTTAAATCCTTGAGTTCTTTCATTTGTGTTTTGTAGTTTTCAGCATCCAAGTCCAGTGCATGTTTTGTTAAATTTACACCCAAGTATTTCATTGTGGGGGTGATTATAGATGGTATTGTATTTTTTATTTTGGTGTCTACATGTTAATTGCTAATATAGAGAAATACAAGTGATTGTATCAGGTGGGTTTTTTGTTTTTAACTTAAAATTAATTTTCTAATTCATCTATTCATTAACAGCAAAAATACTTGAAGTAACATATTTGAAAGTTTCTCTTAAACAATAAGACTATTTCCAGCAAGTAGGAAATTTAAAAATCAATCATGCTTTAATATCACTAAAAATATTAGAATTAATAGACTGCTTAACCACCTGTATATTCCTGTTTTACTTATTTTCTTGGTCCTATACCTTTCACATATACTAAATATTATTCTTAGACTCTTTCTTCATCAAAAATATGACCTTTTCTCTTAAAATTAAGAAGAATGTTTAACTTAAATGCTGAAAGTCAGTATTTTCTTGACCACCTCTTATATTTTCATGACTGGATTTTTTTTTTTAGACTGGTATCATTCAGTATTTCTACATTGAAGATTGGCAATTTGTTAATGATTATCGACATCCTGTTAGTGTGAAAAAGATTTTTCCTGACCCAAATGGGACCAGATTAGTTTTCATTGATGAAAAAAGTGATGGCTTTGTCTACTGTCCAGTAAGTCTAGAAAATTAAGAAATGCTTATTTTTTTTAATGTAATATAAGAAGAAAATGTATTTCATATAAAATTTTCTTCTAAACAGCACTAAGAATTATTGTACATTGCTATCATCTGCATGTTATCATGTTTGTGATAGATTTTCATTACTATTTTATGTCAAAACTCTTTCCATTATCCTGCAATTTTTCATAGTGGCAGTCCCAGAGAGATTTTTAATGGGAAAAATAGTTATTATATTCTATACCACTTTTAACCTTATCATGTACTGCACAATAATACAGTTATTACAGTGTATCTTCCTGTACAGGACTTTTCTCTCCAAATATGCAGTAAGCATCAGAGGCAGGGGTTATATCCTGTCTTTTCTGCCTACCTCAGTTGCTTTTCCTCTTTCCTTAAAAATCCTGAACACAAGGGGGAGGTATTTTTGTATTGGATGAGTAAAAATGGATGGACCCATTTTGAAAGTAAGTCACTCCTATTTTTAAACATCCTTAACTTTTTTGAAAATAGATTTAGAAAAAAGGAGATGTGCTTTTAGATCATTTACTATACTTGGACATTATACTAGTGACTACTGTATTAGACAACACAGCTTTATAGTATTAGTTATTATTTGTGGGAATTTTATATTTCATTCGTATTTTGAAAGGAAGATAGAGTAGGAAGAAGGCAGGTATTTCTCAGTTCCTTATTCAGAATATATGTAAGTCTGTCTACCTGAGTTCACAGGAATTATATGGATTGATTTTCTAATAGCTTAAATTATTGTAATAGTACTATAATAGTACTGTTGACCCTCTGTATCTGTGGATTCCGCATCCACTGATTGAACCAACTACAAAATATTCAGGGCAAAAAACGATGGATGGTTGCATCTGTACTGAACATGAACAGACTTTTTTGTGTGTCTTCCCTAAACAATACAGTATAATGACTATTTATATTGTATTAGGTGTTATAAGTAATCTAGAGATGATTTAAATGGGATGTGCATGGGTTATATACAAATACAAATGCTCATTTTATATAAAGAACTTGAGCATCCATGGATTTTGGTGTCTGTTGGGGGCGAGGGAGTCCTGGAATAAATCCCCTGTGTATACCGAGGGATGACTGTCTATTTATGTCTGTTGCAATGCATTTTAGAGAAGTTTTTTTAAATAAAGCGTCCCCCAGTGCAATTTACTTAAATTTCAAATCATGTATGAATTAATTTCTGTTTTTTAATATCCAGTCTTATTGAATACTCAGTATTATTGAAAAATTTCTAAACACAAGTGTGTTAGTTCTGTCGTCTTGAGCAGCTTTGACTTTTTTTCTTAACCTGAAGCTTTGTGTCTAGACTTGTAGTTTTTCCTATCAATTTACCAAATTTTAGATCAAACCCTTGATTTGCCAAATAACTATAGTTTTTTTCAAGCCAGACCTCGTATAGGAATGGGAAAAGAAACTTTCTTCCTTTTGTGGTTGGAGTGATGTTAGGTTGCATAAGAATTGGTACGCTATACCAGCTAAGGCTGCAAACAGGTTCCTACCAACGCAAATGATAATGATTTAAGTACAGACTTGGGGCAAATATGTAAATTTTATTTTGTAGGTTAATGATGCTACCTATGAGATTCCAGATTTTTCACCAACCATTAAAGGTGTTCTTTGGGAAAACTGGCCAATGGATAAAGGTGTATTTATTGCTTACGATGATGATAAGGTGTATACTTATGTCTTTCACAAGGACACTATACAAGGTACTTAATCACTTTTTTGTACATTCGTTGATAAATGAATTTCCATTGCAATGAAATTGAAACATTCCTTTCTGATGCTTATGCTAAGTATTAGCTTTCAGCATTAAGATGTCTGTTTTATAATATAGGATCCAAGGTTATTTTGGCTGGTGGCACCAAAGTTCCCTTCTCTCATAAACCTTTGCTACTATATAATGGAGAGTTGACCTGTCAGACACAGAGTGGAAAAATAAACAACATCTACCTTAGCACCCACAGCTTTCTTGACAGCTTAAAAGATAAGGGGCCTAATGAACTGAGCCAAATGCTGGCACAGACCTTAATGCTAAAAAGGTAGGATTTAAAACACTTCTTTTGGAACTTCTCATTTGCTTTTGTGATTTTTAAAAGTCAAATCCTATTAAATAAATGGAGATAATAGTACTTAACCTTGTTTACTTCACAGGGTGATTGTGAGGCTCAGATAAGATAAAGGAAGTACTGTTATCAGTTGTTACTGTTATGGGTACTTTATTACAAAAAAAAAAGTCCTTCAGAACAAAAAGATTTCTAAGCATCCAAATAGCCCAGTTATTGTGAAATTCTAATAAACTTAATTATTTCAACAATAATCTTTATTTCATCATAATGAAGTTTGATTTTTGCCTTGCTTGAGATTTCCTCTTCCTGCTTTTTTCTCTTACCTCTTAGGGCCACTATGAATTCCTTTGTGGGTCTAATTCCTCTGACCATTTCTTAAATGTTGCTATTTATCAGGGTCCTATGAGCTCCCTTCTCTTCTTGCTCTAATTATTATTTCTGAGTGAATCTCTTCTATTTACTTGGCTTTAATACCACCCATATGAAGCTGACTCTGAAATCTGTGTCTTCAACTTAAACCTGTATTTGCAACTGCCTTCCAGTCACACGTACTTGGAAGTCCTTGAGCTCCTCAAACTTGCCCTGTCTAACTAAACTGAATGCATCGTCTTCCCCAGACCTCCATGCCCCACCAGTCACACATGCACATGCCCTCACATACACACGTGCACACAACTCTGACCCTTTTCTCCTCCTGTATTCCCCGGTCTTGACTCAGGCCTTCACTTGGAATAATGTGTAACATAACCACTTCCTAACTGCTCTCTCTCCCAAAAGCCTCATGATGATCTAATCTGTCCCCCACACACTTTTGAAAATGTGATCTTGATGCTCTCATTCCCCACTCAAGATCTGTCAGTGACTTCTTATTTCTTCTATGAAAAAATCCAAACTCCTCAGGGACCTCAGCATGACATACGAGGCACTTGATTTAATACCAGCTCAACTGTCTCTCCTCAACTCCCTCTCTGTTCCGCTGGCTGTTGAGTTGTATATTTTATGATTCTTCCTGGAATGCCATTTCCCTGTATCTAAATGGTCAGCAGAGCCATAATCTCCTGCTCCAGGAAAGCTTCCCTGACTGCCCCACCACCACAGGCAGTCCTGGTCGGGGTTTTTCTGATGTGTTGCTTCAGGGCCAGGATGCAGTGTGCACAGTGGATTAGAACACTTTGCCACTTACTTCTGTGTGAGGGGGGTAATCTTTAAGGTCTCTAAGCCTCACTTCCCTAATCTATAAAGAAGAAGTAACAAACAATACTTAGTGGATAGGGTTGTTAGGGTAATCCAATGAGAGAATTTCTGCAAAAGAGTTAGCATAAGGATTCACAGATCAAGCACTGTTACCTCTATCATACCATGTTATTGTCATTTGTTTGTTTACTTATCTGTCTCTTCCACTCTCCCCAGTTAAGACTGCCTTAAGGACAGCGACTGTGTGTTTGATTTTTGTATCTTGGTTCCAAGCATGTAATAGGAGCTCAGTAAAGGGGTGTTGGATGAAAAAACGGATAGGTCAATAGATGGATAGATGGATGGATATATTCACTGATGTAGAAGTTTCACAAAAAGTTTAATTGGTATTTATGTTCATGTTTTAAACCAGAGGTGAGCAGACTTTTTCTGTTATGGGTCAAATGGAAGATATTTCAGGCTTTAAGGGCCATAGGGTCTCTGCAATTACTTAGGCTGGCTGTTGTGGCATGAAAGCAGCTCTGGACAACCCACTAAGGAGTGGCTGTGTTCTGCCCAGACTTTACTTACAAGAACAGGCAGCTGCTGGAGTTGGCCCACAGGTCATAGTTTGCTGACCTCCGTTTTAAGTTTCCAAATTCATAGGAATAAAGTACTAATTTTATTAGACTTATATGAGAACAAAAATAATTTTCATCTTTGTGTGAAATAAAACATAAAAAACAGAATTAGTTGTTTAGTTGTTAATTGAGAGGGCTGGTTACAGAGAGTAGACTCAAAAGAAATTCAAGAAAAAACATCTGTATGAAAAAGGAAGAAAATTTAAATATTTTTTAATTAACTTGCAAAGGACAATTACAGGTTAAAAATGTTTTGCAAAATGTATCTAGGGCATGATATTAGATTAAATATAGTCTGAAAATTGCCTAATATGTGGCAGGTAGAGCTCTCTGATTAATTTTGTACTCAAATCCCAGGTTCTCTGATGCCTGGGAAATGTGCAGGATTCTGAATGATAAGTCTGCCTGGAATGAGTTGGCCAGAGCTTGTCTACATCACATGGAAGTGGAGTTTGCAATCCGTGTTTATCGGACAATTAGAGAGGTTGGCATAGTGATGTCCTTGGAACAAATAAAGGTAAACAGCATTTTATAAGAAACATCAGGTTAAGATTAAGTGCTATTTGTTCAAACATTTTAAATTTCTGCAGTTAATCTTATCTAACTCATAAATAAGTGAATTGATAGAACATTGCCACTTCCTACTGAACAAAAGTGTTTAAAAAAAAAAGTTAAACCTTTGTATTTCTTCTCATCAAAACTGTTTTTATTTGTAGGGAATAGAGGACTACAATCTTTTGGCAGGACACCTTGCCATGTTTACTAATGACTTCAACCTGGCTCAGGACCTGTACCTTGCATCCAGCTGTCCGGTTGCTGCCCTGGAGGTATGGCAGGGAGTAAGAATGGAAAGAAGACGCAAAGGATGATCAGCCCTTCTGTACAGTTAAATTCTCTCAGCACCAGATGCTACATGTCTTTCCCTTCCTCACATTTCAACATTTCAGTTTTGAGTACTCATTAACTTCAAAAATGTTTTCATTATGCATTCTGTGGAAAAAGCATAAAAAGCATGGTATTGTATCATTACCAAATAACTTAAAGTCTAAATGTGTCCAAAGAGAACAGACTGTAATTTACAAAAACACATACAAAGAAAAATAGCCACCATTTATTGAGTGCTCACATGTGCCAGGCACTTTTCTAAGCGCTAGACATCTATTAACTCATTTAATTCTCACAACAATCCTATAAGAGAATACTATTATTTCCTCTATTTTCCAGATGGGAAAACTGAGGCACATTTACCTTTTACTTATTGTATAAAATTCTCATGTGTATTAAGAGGTGAGGTAAGGACTAGTGTACCATCATTAGCTTCCCAGAGGTGAGCATTGCAGGAGAGGGACTAGAACAGGATGAAGGACTGTGTTCAAGGGCAGGGAAGAAGGGATACGTAGCAATATAGAAAAGTGATTAAGAGCATGGACTTTAGAGTCAGACACGTCTGGGTGCAAGTCCCAGCTCTCTGTAACGTTGGACAAGTTATTTAACCTTTCTGAGACCTAGATCCCACTTCTTTAAAGTAGGAATAACATTCTAGCCCACAGTGTAGTTGTAAAGATTTAAAAATGGGAATTAGATCATTTAGCACAGTGTCTGATCAATAGTAAGGACACAAAAATGGTAGCTATTGTAATTATTGATGTTATTCCACCTGCATATAGAAACCAGCATTTCTATAACTATATAAAAGATGTTTTGAAAACGTTTGTTATTAATTTCACAACTTTCCTTTTTTGGATTGTTCTGTAGCAATTTTTCATTTTAAAATTATAAGTGAACTACTAATTTTAGGAAAAATTTAGATAATTTTACAGTATTATTTGAGATAATTGGGGACACCCCGAGAAGTTTTTAAAACTTGGACTGATACTCACTAAAGTAGGACTATGACTGCAATACGTGAGGACAAAGATGTCATCTTAGTTCTTCTGCATTTAGCTGTGGGTGCTTGTCATGTGCTGCTTGAATTGGAAAGAATTGGAGGCAATGGCTTGAGAATGGAGATTGATGAGTTATTTAGGTAAAGAGGTCAGAGACAGCTACTGCCCAGCTCTGCCACATACTGGCTATGTAACCTATGTAAAACTAGACTCTCTTTGCCTCAATTTCTGAATCTCTAAAATGGGTATAAGAAAAGTTCATTGCAAAAGGGGAGTTGTGAAAAGTAAATTAGCTTATGTCCTAGAACAGTACCTGGCAGAGAATAGCACTTGAAAAATATTAGCTATAATTAATTCTTTATAAAGTGTGAATAAAGTAAGGAATGAACTTCAAAAAAATTCTTAATGATCAGTTTATATTTGGAATTATGGACCAGACACAGATAAAAGACCATAGGAACCAGGGAGAAAAACACGTTTACATTTTATTTATGTTTGCTGCTATTCATGGACATAGCTTCAGATTTTCTAAGAAAATAACCTCAATTCTTATAGCAAAGTGTTTCTCAACTTTTTTTTTATCATTACCCCTCTAAAAGGAAAACTTAATTTTAATTTAATTGATTGATTTAATTTAAATTTAATTTCTCCCTACTGAGAAAAACTAAATACTAAGAAATAAGATATTATTAGTAGAATTGACTTTTGGAGGGCCACAAACCATTGTAATAGCTAAGATTTTTTTGCCCCCCAAGAATCAATTTTTGCTCCCTTCAGGACTCTATCGCCCCTCACTGAGAATGTGTGCTATAGGGGTATATTCTTGTAAAGTCCAAGTTTCATTATTTAAACAAAAAGTTGTTTCAATGTGTTTTATTAAAACTACTACTATATGGTAACTTTGCAAAATAATTTGCTCATTTGAAATTAAGATCTTTCTCTTCTTAACAGATGAGAAGGGATTTACAGCACTGGGACAGTGCTTTACAACTGGCAAAGCGTTTGGCCCCAGACCAAATACCATTTATATCAAAAGAATATGCTATTCAGCTTGAATTCACGTAAGTCCTCATTTTTCTGTCTTTCAAGCAGTAGCTAATTACTGCATATCTTCAATTCTAAACTTCCTAATTAATGATAAGGCCCTTTACAGATTTAATAATTCCTTTTTTAAGGGCAAATAAAGCTATATTAATTATATATCTAAAAAATGTTTTTTCTAACTAATGATGTCTTATTCTTGCATTTATCCACTTTCAGTTTTCAGCATCAAAATGTAATTCTGAGTCTAAGCCCTTTCCATATTTAGAGTCTAAATATTGTTTTGAATCATATTTGCCCATCAACAATTATTCATAGATAGTGTCAGGGTGACACACTGCTTTTCATAACATATGCTCATGGTCCTGACCTCTTTTAACACTTTGAGGATTTGCTCTGTAATTTCAAGGCACCAAGATTTGGTCTACATCTTCTATTTGCTTAAAATTGTAGATTTTTCTTTTTTAAGTTGAGTTGCATGTGGATGAAAATTAGTTAGTATTGAAAGTCAAGCCAGAAGCCTTTCACAGCCTTGAATAATAATCCTTTGTAATGCATGAATAGGCTTCACACATCTCTCCTATCTTTGGAAATTCCATAATCTATTCTAAGAAATTTAGAAATTTCTAGTCCTCTTAATTGCTAGACCATCTTAATTCTCAACAGTCTTGACAGACCGTACATTTTTGTTTCAATGCTGCATAAAAGTATAATTTTAGAGGCACTCAGGATCCCATTTTAAGTTAACATTCAGCTATGGTTAGTGCTACCAATGCAGATACCTGCAGAGAAAATAAATGAAAATTTATTTGCAAATGTAAGTTCACATATGTTATGCAATGACAACTACATCACAACCAATTTTTTTATATTTATTATAAGATACATTCCAATTTCAAAAATATTAAAATGTGGGAAAGTATTAGTCTTTATACAAAGAAAATATAGTTCTAACATTTGATTTTTTTTTTAAATTTTTTTACATAGTTCCACTTTATTTTCTTTTTCATTTGTTTCTTTTTTTTTTTTCTTTTGAGACAAGGTCTCACTCTATTGCCTGGGCTAGAGTGCAGTGGCATGATCATAGCTCACAGCAACCTCAAACTCCTAGGCTCAAGCGATCCTCCTACCTCAGCCTCCTGAGTAACTGGGACTACAGGTGTTGCACCATCACGCTCAGCTAGTTTTTCTCAAGTCTGGGAGAGATTTAACTCTCCAGTCTCGGATTAAACTAATGTACTAGATCCATAGGAAAGTTTCAAAATAGTAACAAAATGAGAGTTAAAATAACATAAAAATAATGAGAGTTCCAAAATCTTAATCTAGCATCTCCTAGTTGAGCTTGCCCAAGGAAAACCTCAGGCCCCTGAAAGAGGAACCATGGTTCCTGTTGTCAGGAGACATCCCTAGCTTGGTTGATGTAATTAGGGCCAAATACTAGAAATTTCCATTCAGGAACATTGCTGACTATGAAGCCCTGGGCTGACCAGAACAAAGTTCTCAATCAGCAGAACAGCTTCTCTTGCAAAAATTTCCTTGTACATCAATAGATGAGGAAACTGAATGAGGCTTAGAGGCCAGGTAACTTGCCTGTACTGCTAAACTGGAGATAAGGTAGGTCTCAGTGCCGTTTTCGAGCTGATTAACTTATTCTGGAGGAGATGGTTTCTTAGAGGAAGGTGGATTTCAAAAAGGGTCTTAGGCTACTGAAGGGGAGAGAGATGAAAGCTTTTAGTGCTGAGAGAGAAAAAGAAAAAAAAAAAGGGTCTTAGGCAAATCACTGACTCATTCTGTCCCAATAATGAAAATAAATGGAGATAATAAGTATGTCTTATGGATATGCAGACCCATGTTAGCATCAGTCATGGGAATAGGGAATGTTATTATTTATATAATGATAATACTTTTCCTCAGAGTAAGAACCAGGTCTCTTAATACTGTAATCCCCAGTATGTTCCTCCATTTCTACCCTTTAATAAATTGACAATGACCCAGATTCTCTCAATATATATTCTTATAAATATTGAGCTGTTGGAAAAAAAGAAAAACATTGGTTTTTATGGTCACAATGGTATCATTTAGTGCCCCAAAGGAAATAATTAACCAAAAGTGTCTCATAAAATTTAACATAGCTCCCCAAAATAGCTAGTCTACCACACAGTACCTTACAGTGTAGCATAATCCTGTTTAATAATTATTTTTAAAGTAGCAAAATAATAAGGGACTACACTTTGAAAGAATGCATCCATTGCTTAGCACATCTTTTGTCAGCTTAAGCAACTCAGTGACAAAGATTACCTTTTAAGTCTTGCATATGTAAATAAAATTCTTAAATATATGTTAAAACTTACTCTGATTTTTCTTTCAGGGGGGATTATGTAAATGCTTTGGCTCATTATGAGAAAGGAATGACAGGTGATAATAAGGTAACCTTGAATAAAGATAAGATATGCATAGTTATCTTTGAGTTTGTTTTCAGTTTCATTTTTTAAAATCATGGTCTTATTTGTGTTGTATTTATTCAGCATCTAGTAGGTGAGCCCTTTTCAGTTTATTAACAGCTTTGTAAGGATAGAGTTAAGTCATTTCAAAACACTTTAAACTTCTTAAAAACTGAAGATGACAATATTTTTATCAGCCTGAAAAATGAAAAATCCATTGCATCCTATATATGAGCTTCTAATTGGAAATAAGATTTTTATCCCTTCTTACTTATAGGCTATGATTTTATTTTTTTTAAGTTTCAGTAACCATTTTGAAAGTGAATTCCCAGTCCATAAAAGTTCGTTCTGCCATTTCATCTCTCATACTGTAACTTTTAAGATGAACCTGGAAAGCATGTGCTTACTGTGCTACCTCATTCTGCCATCTCAGTATTTTGGCTCAAAAAGCTAAGATTTGTAATAAAAATTGCTGTTTTTAAGTTAGGTGATTTTTTTAAAGGTTGAAAATACTTTGTTTTATCTCTAGCATTTTTTTAATGTAAGTAATGCAACCTCATTATAGCCAATTTAAAAAATCACCAAAGTATGTTAACATTAAAAGTGAGAGTCCAATATTCTCAGCTCCATCCACACCCCTCAATGGTAACAACTATTAGTGATTTTATATATTTCTATCCAGAATCTCCTTTAAGCATGTATGTAATATGGGTTTTTTACTAAAAATGAAATCATTCATTTCCATTCATTCAGCAAAGATCAACTGAGTATCCACTCTGTGCAAAGTAGCATTTTGCTTTCTTCATGGCCATTCCAAGTGAATACATATGAACCTGTCTTAATCTTTTAAGAGCTTCTAATATTCCATTGCTTGGATATACCATAATTGTTTCATCTATTCCCTTATTGAATTATAGTTTTGGGTTTTTTTTCTATTACCAAAAACACTACACTGAATATTCTACCTAGTACATGTATCTTTAGCTACCTGAGATAGTATTTCTGAAGAACATTTTCTCATAAGTGTGATTTCTGGGTCATAAAGTGTGCTTTTAATTTTTGATATTGCTAAGTTGCTCTCCAAAAGAAATTATAGTAATTCATACCCATTGTGTGTGTATTGAGTGTCCACTTCTTCCACATTCTCAACAACACTGAATGTTAACAGCTGTTTTATCTCTACCAATTTGATTAGCAAAAAAATCTCATTTTATTTTGTGTGTATTTGATTATTAGTGAAGTTGAACATGTTTTTATTTGTTTATTGGCCAATTGTATTTTTTTAATGAATTGCCTGATCATATCCTTTGCTCATTTTTCTCTTGGGTTTTTGACATTTTCTTTGTTTGGCTATATCTATTTTAGTTCATTCTTTATCTGCACTTTCAAATACAGTAGCCATGTATGGCTATTTAAATTATTTAAAATTAAGTAAAATTTAAAATTCAATTTGTCACACTAGCCATATTTCAAATGCCCAGTAGCCACTTTGACTATTAGCTACCATAGTGAACAATATAGTGGCAGGTATAGAATATTTGTTTTATCACAGAAAATTCTAGACATGCTGCTTTAGATAAAATATAATCTGACATTACATTTTACTAGTACAGATTGGTTCTTTAGCTGTCCTTGTTATCTTTAATGAATTAAACAATTCTAAATAAATAAAGTTTTTTTGTTTATTCGTGCCTGGTAGAGAAATCGTCAATTTAATAAACGGTTACTTTTATTCATAGCATTTATGCTATATAGCCAGTATATTACTTCTTATATAAAATTTTATACCAAGAAGACATATAAGATATTATGACAAGGGGTAGTAAAAATTTGGTCTTAAGCACAAAAGATCTAGACTTCTGAAGAACAAAATATAACTTTGTAATAGCTGGTTTAACAAAAAGACTCAATGTTATTTCAAAATCATGCAACATCTCTGAAAAGATAAATGAAAGTAAACCATAACCTTTGGACTAAATTTTAGATTTAAATTCATTGTTCTGGCTGAAATATATCATGTTAAGTTAGGGTCTGATTTGTTAGTATTTGCCTTATAATTGCAGGAACACGATGAAGTGTGTCTGGCTGGAGTGGCCCAGATGTCCATAAGGATGGGGGACATACGCCGAGGGGTTAACCAAGCCCTCAAGCATCCCAGCAGGGTCCTTAAAAGAGACTGTGGAGCCATACTGGAGAATATGAAGGTTTTCTTTTCTCTGTGTAAATATTCATGTAGTCTTATATATAATAAATTTAGTATTTTAATAATCCCATATTATTTTAGCAATTTTCAGAAGCAGCCCAACTATATGAAAAAGGTCTCTACTATGATAAAGCGGCATCTGTTTACATCCGCTGTAAGAATTGGTAAGAATCAGCTACATTTTGTTTCTGAGCAGGTTTGGAAATGAATGTGTCCCCAGGGTCACCCCACTTGTCTCCTTGCCGTGCTTCCTCCCTTTCCATTCTGTTCCCCTATCTGGGCCTGGCCTCCGTCTCTTTTTTTCTCCTTAAATGAGTTTATATTAATAGTTCTTTTCCCAAAGAACAGCACATTCTACTGGTTTGGTGTGGGGGAAATCCCTGATCAGATTAATTACTAGGAAAAAACAAACAATAACCCTGTTGTCCTAGAAGACTTAATGGGCTAACCTTCATTTTCCCACACTGGGGTGGTGGGTGTAGGAGAAAAAGCAACTAAATTTTCTCTTACCTATGGGAGCCAAGATTTTTGAAAGATCTTGATAAATATTTTTTGAATCCTAAAAAGTAGTATTTGGTTGTAGGAAGCTACTTTTGGAGTGAATGTAGTGCTGATATTATTCTCCTGAACCTACCTCTCTAGGGCAAAAGTTGGTGAGCTTCTGCCTCATGTTTCTTCTCCTAAGATCCACTTGCAGTATGCCAAAGCTAAAGAAGCGGATGGAAGGTTTGTACAACTTCTGAAATTTATACAAATTTAAAGTAAGGTAAGTTTTATTAATTAAATTGATATTTGCAACCCTGTAATAAAGGTAAAGCAGAGAAAGACAGAACACATTTTATATACCCTCGATGGCCTCAAGTGCCAGACTGTTAAAATCTTCCTGTATCTCATATACCTCAGCCCTTCCTTACGTACTCAGAGACCACTGTCTTTTTTTTTTTGAAGATTAAATACTGGAAGTTAAAATTTTGGTATAATATGGCATGAAAATGAAGTTAAGTGATCATCATTTTATTAAGGAGGATACTTAGGGATACAGAGGGAAAGAAAAGTGAAGAAACATGAATTCCACACATACGGCTTCACTATTTAAGCCACAAATCAGTATTAAAATATAGCAATGGATAGTTAATATCCTAAATATACAAAGAGCTCCTACAACTTAATACAAGAAACTCAAAGACACTAATAGAAAAATGGGCTAAAGACAAGAAGACAAGTCCCAGAGGAGGAAATACAATATGAAATTACACTTCATGTAAACATGAAAAAGTTCTAACTCACTAATAGTAATTAAATTAAAGCAAACCTATCATATTTGGTTTAAATTATTTAAATTAAATTAAACCTGTCATATTTGGAAAGACTTATTTTAAACTAATAACAATACTGTCAAAATGAACTTGTACACGACTGACAGAGTGTAAATTTCTATAGCCTCTCAACATAACATGGAAATATTTATTAAGACAGTTAAAAGTTAAATGGTTAATAACCTTCACTTTTGGAAAAGTAACAGCAAATAGAGATATGCACTAAATGTCTTGCTGAAATGGAAAGAGCTAAGAGCTAGTCAGAACTGAAGAGAAGTCCTGAGCTCCATCTAGAGGTCGACACACAAAGATTGTATATATCACTGTTAAGTTATATCTATTATTGTGAAAAAGTCTGTATTTTCTATGTTATCTAAAAGAATCCTATATTACTATCACAATCCTGTCACTCAAAAAGAAAAAACATTAAAATATTAAAAATTGTATAGCTTTGATTCAGATTAGAAAATACAATTCAATATTGGTATTTTACTGTTAGTCTATCAAACCCCTAAAAAGAACATATTTTAGTGGTATGGTTCCTGGTATTTTTTCTGATGAAGGAAAAAGAAATTCAAGAAAAATAAGCAGTCACCATCAGTAAAATAATAAAAATGTCCCAAATATTTATTGACATTTTTCTCCAGATTGACAATGTTAAGAAAGTTTGTCTGAACTAAGTGTGTTTTACAGATACAAGGAAGCTGTTGTCGCTTATGAGAATGCAAAACAATGGAACAGTGTGATCCGCATCTATCTGGATCACCTCAATAATCCTGAAAAAGCTGTCAGTATTGTCAGAGAGACCCAGTCTCTGGATGGAGCTAAAATGGTAGCCAGGTAACATAATGCATTAAAATTTTTGGACTTCCAAAAACTAACCTTAAAAGAAAGCCCTCACCTCCCCTCATCAAATGAATTCAAAAGGAATATTAATCTTTTTAATTTTTGTTTGTTAGGGCTTGGTATTTAAATTCAAAGGCTGTTGTGGTCAGTGTGTGAGAGTATGTTTTTCAAGTATAAGCATGTAATGTAGAACTGTGGTTTACTAATAGTCTTTATTTTTAAATGGTTTCTCCTGGTTGAAAAATATTTTATTTTGTAAATCACAAACTTAATTTATATATGAGTCAAGCTAATTAAAGTACTTTGTATTAGGTTCTTTCTACAGCTAGGTGACTATGGGTCTGCCATCCAGTTTCTTGTCATGTCCAAATGTAACAATGAAGCTTTCACACTGGCTCAGCAGCACAACAAAATGGAAATCTATGCGGACATTATTGGTAAATATCATTGTTTTCCCTGATTTCTCCTAAAGATTTTTATCATAAAACACTTTGACTCTTATGATCAAATTATCAGATTGATGTACACACAAGAGAACACTCTTGGTGTGAATGTGTACCATTTATACATAGACACACACATACCTATATGTTACTTGCTAGATTTCAAGATCCCTACTACTTAAAGGTGAGGTGGTATTACAAAAAGGACTATTTTCAAAAATTAAGGGTTTTGGGGGTGAATTCCAGATTTCCCAAATCCTGCTATTTATCAACCAGTAGTGGTAAAGCAAAGATTTCAAAATGAAGGTGACAGGAAATGCAGGATGATTTTTGAAGATGTAAATATTTTCATAAGCTTTAAAAATTGAGTTACAAATTAAGAATATATGATTACTTTGATGAAGAGTGAGATAAACAGGATGTAGTTTTTAAAGATTTTGAAGGTCTAAAAGAGAATTTTATATTTTGAGAATACCTGTTTATAGGTTTTCTTCCCATGTTTTTAATTATTCTTAGAAACTACTGAAATAATTTTCAGATTTTCATTTTATGGGCTATAAATAATGTTATTTGTGTTTTTTTGCTTTGGTTTTTAAGATCGTGCTAAAATATACACAACATAAAATTTCCATTAAAAAGTTTGCAGTTCGGTTACATTAAATACCTTCACATTATTGTGCAGCGATCACCACTGTCCCTCTCTAGAACCTTTTCAACACAGACTAAATCTCTGTACCCATTAAATAATAACTCCCATTCTCCTCTTCCTCCTAGCCCCTGGTAACCACCATTTTACTTTCTGTCTCTGAATTTGACTATTCATGGTACCTCATCTAAGTGGAATCATAAAATATTTGTCCTTTTGTGTTCTTTTGTTTTTTAAAATTCACAAAATGACCATAAGAATCGGTGATAGGATTCATGAGAAAATTTTTGTTTTAGTCTTCAAGGGAACAGGTAAAAGCATCTTCTAATATCTTGGGAAGTCATTAAGATAACTGGAGGAAATAAGAGCTAAAGAAAAAAAGGAAGTACAGATAAAAGCAACTTTAGAATTGCCATTGTTTAACTTGACATTTCTGTTCTAACATTAAACATCAGTATTGTACTGAAGCATTTAAGTTTTTCTAAGTTCATATGGATATGGCTTATCCTATATAAGATATGTATATGTCTCCTCCTACTCCCAAAACACACACACAGTTTTCATCACCTTGCTTCACCCCTTTCTCTTATAAACTCCATGTCTTTCTTGGGCTGGGGTGCAGAGCTGTTATTATACGTTAGTATCCTACCGGACCTCTAACTCCCATAGGTAAATGTAAACAATGAATTGGAACTCCAGTAGCTTTGGGGTCCTTCTTGCTCTGTGCTTAACATATTTAAGCCCCAAAGCAAAAGAAAAACAGTAATATCTTTAGTATTACTTGAATATCATCTTCCCTACTTGTTTAATAAATATACACAGACTATTTAAATCAGGCATTGCTAAAAAAGGGAGTTGGATTACATGTGTATTATGATTAACTTTGCTTCTGATGTTCTGAAACTAGGCAAGTGATGGTTGAGGTTATAGTCGTAGTTACGCCTACTGTTTTAGGAAATGAGATTGATACTCAAAAAATGATAAAGGCCTCAAAGGGTAATGGCAAACCATAACCTACGTTCTCCAAAGCTTCGTAATTTCCTCTGCTGATTCCTGGTGAGAGTGAAAAGAAGAGGGAACAGAGTTAATATTTGGGATGATTATGATGAATTTTTTGTTTTGTGATGAAAACAGACACTAATAATAACATTGATGTTTGCCGTTAAGAATTTTTAACACCTATTTTTAGATCACTTGTTTTTAGATCTTATTTTTAGGTTAACAATAAAAGGTAAACAAATTTTACTCAGTCAACTTCTCTTGTAGGTTCTGGAGACACTACTAATGAAGACTATCAAAGCATTGCCTTATACTTTGAAGGAGAAAAAAGACATTTTCAGGCTGGAAAATTCTTCTTGCTGTGTGGCCAGTATTCACGAGTTAGTATTTGCCAAGAAAACATCTACTGGACTCCACAGGAATGATTATAGGAAATATTCATAAATGCCAGTATGTTCCCAGGCAAACCCAATTTGAAATCTCAGAGCCAACTTTGAAACCTTCCTCTCCTTCCCACACCCAATTACAATCTTCCTTCATAATCTCCCTCGTCTGTCACTTCATTCTAACTACCACCACGTCAATCCAAGCTCAGGTTACCTTGCTTCTGATTACTGCGATAGTTTCCTGTTTTCTGTTTTTAGTTTCTCTGCCCGTAACTCATTCTTCATTATATATTTCCCAAAATAGTAGTTGCTGTCATTGTTAAAGAGCCCCTTCCCCTACGGCAGGGGTTAAGGCATCCAAACAAGGGACTTAGTAAGTGCAGTTGTGGGTAAAATTGTGCATTGATTGTGTGCAAGGCAGGGACTGCTGGATGGCACATGTCTTGTCTGAAAGGGACAGCTGCTCTTACCTCCAGCAAATTGTTGCCATTCAGGAGTTTGGGCCCAGTAGTGCCAGATCATAGGATTTTTTAAAGAGAAATGGAAGTCTGGGTCTGCTAGTTTTAAAATATGGACCCAGATATTTGTATGATACCTCACTGGCCAAATAAAACATACCTGTGTGTGAATTCAGCTTGCAGGACACCAGTTTGCTGTTTCTGGCCTCTTAAAGTCCAAACTCCTTAGCTGACACTCAAGAGGATTTCCACATTTTGACCCACCAGCCTGAACTTCCCAATCTGGCATCCAACTGTTTCCATAGAAGAATCCTACACTACACCTTTACAGCTAGGCCTTTCCCCATCCTTCTCCATCCAGATTCCTGTCTGTACCACCCACCACAGACCTCTTCATCCTTCCAGTCCTTTTTCCTCTGAGACACCTTCAGGATCATCCCCACGCATAACCATCTTTTTTTCCTCAGAGTACCTGTAAAACCAACTGGCTACACTGCCCATTTGTGTTTTAAGCTTTATAATCTTAAATTTCTTCATAGGTGTGGTGGTATGGTGTTGAGGACCTTAGACAATTATGACTTAAAATAATTGGTTCCTTATATTATCATCACATCACACAGATCATACATAACACAAAAAGAGGGGCTGTATCATACCCTTTCTGGTATTTTTCACAGTATCTAGAACAGTCCACATATATAGTAGCAGGTTGTCAATAAATATTGTTGAAAGAATAAATGAATGAAAATAATGAAATCTTCCTACAGAAAGAGGGCACATTTTGCATTTTCATTTCATTAGAAATCAGAACTAGATTCTTCAGAGGGTTAACTGGATCCTTCCATTTTTTTAAACTATACCCAGCTTTTAAGTATTTATGTAAGACCCAGCACTGTACAAGTACAAGCCCCTGGTTGACATGAAGATACTCTCATAAACTATCATTACTTTGTGTGTGTGAAAGCTTTGTTTTTCCCAAGGTGAAAAGAGTCTGAAAATTTTTAATTGCTATACAATTCTCATTTCAGGCACTTAAACACTTCCTGAAATGCCCAAGCTCAGAAGATCATGCTGCAATAGAAATGGCAATTGAAACTGTAAGTAAACTCCGTAATGAAACTTTCAAGAATGCCAGTTTTTTTAAAAAACTTTCAAAAGAAATTGCCAAATATATGCAAGAGTAAACCAAACAGTGTGACAAACTCCCACGGACACATCATCTAACTTCAGCAGCTGTCAGTACATGGACAATCTTATTTTCTTTATACCCCCCACTCTCTTTCCCTGAATTATTTTAAAGCAAATCACAGCCATCGTATCATTCCATTTGTGGATACAATATCTGTGTCTAAAAGATAAGAACTTTTAGGTTTTATTTTAGGTATAACTTGTATACAGTAAAGTTCACAAATCCTAAGTGTACAGTTTGATTAATTCTTCATCCATGTATATCTGTGCAGCCCCCACCCAGATCAAGATATAGAACATTTCCAGCTTCCCAGAAGGCCCCCTCATGTCACCTCCTCCCAGTCAGTACCCCCCACCAAGGGTAACCACAATTCAGACTTCTATCCTTATAGATTGGTTTTGCCTGTTTATGAACTTCATATAAATGGAATCATGCATATGTACTCTTTTGTGTCCAGTTTCTTTCAGTCAGCATTATGTTTGCAGATGCATTTATGTTATTGCATGTAGCAATAGGTCATGCTTATTCATTGTTGTGTAGTATTCTACTATATGACTGTACCACAATTTATTTAACCTTTTCTCTGTTAATGGACATTTGAGTTGTCTCCAGTTTGGACATATTATGAATAAAGATGCCATAAAGCTGTTCATGTCTTTTGGTGGACATAAGCACTCAGTTTTATTGGCTATATATCCAGGAGTAGAATTATTAGGTCATAAGGTAAACATATTTTTAACAATAGTAGATATTGCCAAACAGTTTTTTCAAGGTGGTTGTCCCAATTTAGATGCTACCAGCAATGGAAGAGTTTTAGTCTCTCCCCATCTTTGCCACACTTGTCAGTCTATGTCAGTTGAAGTATTCTGATAGACATGTGATAGTAGCTCATTATAGTTGTCATTCATTTTTCTCATGACTAATGATAGTGAGCACTTTTTCATATGTTTATTGGCCATTTGAAATTCCTCTTCTGGGAAATGCTGTTCAAGTCTTTTTTTGAATTTTGAATTATATCCTCTCATCTTATCCTTACTGATTTGTAGGATTTTATTATATATTCTGGATACAAGTGTTTTTGTTATGTATGTGTATTGTGAAAATCTGTTGAGATGTGGGTTGCCTTTTTATTCTCTAGTGGTGTCTTGATGAACAGAAATTCTGAATTTTTAATAAAGTCCAATTCATGAATCTTTTATAGTCAGTGCTTTTTAGTCCAATTTAAGAAATCTTTGCCTATCTCATGGCCATGAAGATATTTCGCCTATGTTTTCTTCTACAAGTTCGATTGTTTTAGCTTCCTCATTTAGGCTGATACCCATCCCAAATTAGTTTTTGTGTATGCTGTGAGGTAGGGGTCAAGGATCTTCCTTTTCCATATTGATATCCAGTTAATCTAGCACCATTTATCAAAACACCATCCTTTCCCCACTGAATTGCCAGGAGCATTTATCATACATGAAATGACCATGTGTGTGAATCTGGTTTTGGATTCTTTAGTCTCTTCCATTAATTTACTTGTCTATCCTTGTACCAATGCCGTACTATCTTAATTATTATATGTATTATATAGTATAATCTATTTTCTGTTTCTATGGATTTGCCTATTCTAGACATTTCATATAAATGAAATCGTACAATGTGGCCTTTTGTATCTGGCTTCTTTCGGTTAACATGTTTTCAAGGTTCATCCATATTGTGGTATGTATCAGGACTTCATGCCTTCTTATGGCTGAATAATATTCCATTGTATGAATATACAATATATTGTTTATCTGTTGCTCAGTTGATGGACATTTGGGTTGTTTCCACTTTTTGGCTATTATGAATAATACTGCTGTTAACATTTATGTCCAAGTTTTCATGTAGACATGTTTTCATTTCTCTTGGGTATGTTACTTAGGAGTGGAATTGCTAGACCATACATAAACTTTGTGTTTAACATTTTGAGAAACTGCCCACTGCTTCCCAGAGCAGCTGTACCACCTTACATTCCTAGCAGTACCCTATGAGGATTCTCACTTCTCCAACAATAATTTCTTGATATTGTCAAATATCTAGTTAGGGTTCAGATTTCCTCAACTCTTGCATAAGTGCTTTTTTACAGTTGGTTAGTTTATATCATGCATTGCATTTAGTTTATATGTGCCTTAAGTCTCTTTTAATCTCACCTACCTTCTTTCCTTCCTCCTGTCTCTTTCTTTCTGTTTCTCTGTCTCCTACTCTTCCCTCCCCTTGCTGTTTATTTGTTAAGAAAGTTTGTCCTGAGGAATTTCTGACATTTAGATTTAGCTGATTGCATCCTTATGGTATAATTTCCCTGTATTTCCCACTAACAAGTAGTTAAATCTAGATATTTTATCACATATAGATTTGATATTTCTGGAAAAACGACTTCATAGATGATGCCATGTACTTCCTATTTTCTTCACATCAGTAGGCCCATGTCTTAAGTCAGCTTGGACTGCCATAAGAAAATGCCATAGTATGGGTGACTTCTGGAGTCTAGGCAGTCCAGGATCAAGGTGCCAGCGATTTGGTTTCTGGTGAGGACTCTCTTCCTGACTTGCAAAAGGCTGCCTTCTCACTATGTCCTCATGTGGTCTTTCCTCAGTACATATATACACAGGGGGAGAGAGAGAAATCTCTCTCTCCCTTCTTCTTCTTATAAGGCCACTAATCCCATCATGAGGGTCCCACCCTCACAACCTAATCTAACCCTAATTTCCTCCCAAAGGCTCTATCTCCAAGTACTATTACATGGAGGTTAGGGCTGCTACTTAAGAATTTGGGAGGGACACAAATATTCATAACAGCCCATAATTTTTGTGGCTCTTGTTATGGTGTTAAGATTGATTATTGGGTATAGGGGTGGTCAGCCTGATCAATCCATTATGCTGAATCCCAATGACTTCAGCAGCCATTGATGATTATTACATAGATCCATTTTTCATTAGGGGCTGCAAAATGGTGATATTCTGTCATTTCTTCTGCATTTATTAGCTATAATTCTTTTATACAGAAGAGCTTTCCCCCCATCAGCTGTTTGGTTACCCTAAGATAAAGGAAAGGTGGGATTAAATATTAAATACTTGTTTTTGCCCTTTGTTTACTTGTTTTAGAATAAGGAGTTGGTTCCTTAGCCTCCTTTAAAGGTGACTAATGAGGTGCTTTTCTTTTTAACGTTATTATGAGCTCATAGATTTTTAGCATATGAGGCCTATCTGAAAAGTATCCAGCCATTATTAATACTGTTTTTCATATTACATGGCTGGATACTTTCCGGACAGCCCTCATATATGATGTATTTCAATCCATTGCACTTGGTATATTTTTTATTCCAAAAATTGTCCCTTTGCTTTGACTATCTCCTTTTGACATAATCCAATTAATCTTTGATAGCTTCCTTACTCTCATGGACAAGATCTTACAGATTCCATTTCTTACCCCTGACCTGGAATCAGCCATTTCTCTAAGGAGTTCTGATTCTTTTTAGTGAAAGATGTTATTTAGAGACCACAATTTACATGCTAGGAATATTCACTCCCTCTCCACCCCCATCCTTTACACTCAGGGTTCTGGAGTGCTTTCTTGGTGCGTGGGACGGCGGGGGGTGCGGGCGGGGAGGAGAGCAGTATTAGGCCCCTCATTGGGAATCGTTACCTGAGTGAGCCGTGATACGATGGGACGGGTGGGACTGAAGGGTGTCCCTAAGGTACGTATACTAACAAGTAGTTAAATCTAGGTATTTTATCACATATAGATTTGATATTTCTGGAAACCGCAACCTCCTACACACAGCTTCTGCCTGCCCTGCTCCATAAACTTTCTCTGACAGGTCCCCTACTGGTCTCTCACTTGCTTAATACAGGTCTCTTCTCAGTCTTCCCCCTACTCCGTGTCATGGCAGCACCATACACTACGACGCTACATCTTTCTTGACACTTCTACTCCCTTACAGCACTGCTGCTCTGGTTCTCCAGTTACTTCTCAGATGGCCCCTTCTCAGCCTCCTTCCCTGGCTCCTCTACCCCCTGAATGTACCGTGTTCCTCAGCATCCTAACCACACCCTCTGTTCATTTGAATTTTGAGTGGCCACCTCTATTCCTTGCTGGCTCTCCTTCCCGGCTGTCCTGACACTTTGGGTGTGCTCAGCTCTCCCTGGTGGCAGCTGCTGTTATTGCTGGAAATGCAAATAATAGTGAACACCTGTTGAGTGCTGACTTTGCCAGTAGGTTTGCCAAATTTTGTGGGGAACATACTTAATGAAAATTATTCACTGCTTCTCTGAAATTCAAATTTATCTGGACATCCTGTATTTTTATTTGCTATATCTGGCAGCACTATCCACTTGGCACCCGTCCAGGCCCTTCATGTGTATTAACTTATTTAATCCTCATACCAATCTGTGAGTTAGGTACTGTTGTTACCCTCATTGAGGCCCCAAGAGTAACCTGCCCAAGATCACCCAGGTCACAAATAATGTCGCTAAGTTGAACTCTAGCAAGCTGACTTCAGAGCCCTTGCTTTGAACTGTGTTCCTGTACTGGCTCATTCACCCAGAGCCATCCACAAAAGCCATCAAGAGAAGGAGCCCTACCATTTCTGTCCCAGCATCCATCCCTTTCTTACCACAGTGGCAAGAGCAGAGGCAACGCAGATTTGTAAAAGCAGATTAGCTTTCTTCCCCGACAATCACCACAGCCAGTGAAGTGTGTGGAAATCCTGCAGCCTCAGAGCCCCTCCACCCCCAGGCTCAGTGTGACCTCTTCATATGCAAGTCTCCTGATCTCCTCCTTCCTCTGCTGCAGAGATAACTTCCAGACTTGTCCTCATACCTTCCCCTGGGGTATAGCAAGCTTGGCTATGTGTTGCCATGTCCCTAATGACCATTTCCTTCCTTTTCCGGTGGCTTGTCTTGCTATAATGTCATTACGGTAACAAGAGGGCAGTGCCACACTGTTCAGTGTTCCATCCCCTCGGTTGAGCTCCACATGTGTTTTTCTCTCACCTCTAATAGACACAAAACTCTTAATTTTGTCAGCAATTCCCTAATGTTTCCCCTAACTTCCTGGCCTCACACATTCTGTCCCTACTAACTAAACCTGACACTTTTCCATCCTCCAGTAGAGTATATTTTCTTCCTGATCAACACCACCCAACACTTCAGTGATGCAACTTTCACTTTTCTGGAGATGACTGAAATTGAGGTCTCTAAGCCAGCGTCCTCTCCAGAACCCCGCCCGCACTCCAGCTGCCCCCCTACAGCCCCGACAGCTGTGCCCTCATTTCTTTCTGCTTTCAATTACAGGTAGCAAGTACCAGTGCATTTCCTCAGGGAGCAACTGCAGATGAGGGTGCTCAGTAGGATTGTTGTTGTATTAGGCCCAGTTCCATGTACTCAAGATGCTATTCTCAAGGTGTCACTGTCATTTATCTTAAGAAAGTTTTTATTGAAATATCCAAGAAGTATATTTTCTGGTATTTCAGAAGTATATTTTGGTATTTTCAAAATACCAAAATATGGTATTTTGGTACAGCAGCTGAGAAAAGCTACAGTTCCTAAGGATGGATTTTTATTGATGGACACTTTACAAACAAATGAAGAAAGACCCTGATCCTATATTGTATTTCAGGCACTGTACTATATTGAGACAGGGTCTCACTCTGTCACCCAGGCTAGAGTGCAGTGGCGTCGTCATAGCTCACAGCAACCTCCAACTCCTGGGCTCAAGCGATCCTCCTGCGTCAGCCTCCCAAATAGCTGGGACTATAGGTGTGCACCACCACAGTCAGCTAATTTTTTTAAAAATTTCTGTAGAGACAGGGGTCTCACTATGTTGCTCAGGCTGGTCTCAAACTCCTGGCCTCAAGCAGTCCTGCCTCAGCCTCCCAAAGTGCTGGGATTACAGGCATGAGCCACTGTGCCTGGCCACTTTTACATATTTTTTATTCCATCTCCTTCAGCAGAAGATTATTTGTCTTTCCCCCCCTCTTGCAAGGTTTAAGATGATAAATTTGCTGGGTTTTTTTCTCTTAACAGGTTGGTCAGGCCAAAGATGAACTGCTGACCAGTCAGCTGATAGACCACCTCATGGGAGAGAGTGACGGCATGCCCAAGGTACTGCGGGTGTTTGCTGCATTTGGATCTTGATATCTTACTTGTGATTTTACCTTATTCTGCCCTGTTTTTTACCTATCACACTTTTACAACAGACTTGTAAAATTTTCTCCCTGAAAGTAGCCGTAGGTCATCCAGGGGTGGGGAACCTGTGGCCTTGGAGCCACATGTGGACTTCTGGATCCTTGAGTGTGGCCTTTTGACTGAATCCCAATTTTACAGAACAAATCCTTTTTGCATTTAGAAGATAACATGTATATTCACGCTTTCAAATGGGCACTGCCACCTGCGAGATAACCATGCCCCTCTAGATAACAATCCACCAACAATTTTTCTCAAGTGTTACAGTTTCGTTTATTCTAGGAATTATGAAAAATGATCACTGGAACTGTGACTTAGCACTGATTCCCTAAAAATCAGAGTATGCTTTGTTTATATCTCCAAAATTATGAAAATTAATAAAAGTCATATTAAGCATAAAACTAACTCATTTTAAATAAAACATAGAAATACATCGTTAAGAGCATATTTTCAAAATATGTTACTCTCTGTGGCTTCCTGCAGAAGTCAGCCTTCTCTCGGTCCTGAGAAGGAGAGACTCACACTCCTTCCAGAACGCCCCCAGCGCTGTCCCTACCCTTTTGTTTTATGTCCAAGGAGATTTGCTTGTGAAGAACTCAGGTCACTGATTTGAAGAGGGTGACGGAACGATAATAGAATGGATTGTAGCAGTCCCTGAGTCCA
Organism: Daubentonia madagascariensis; assembly: GCA_023783475.1. Lineage (NCBI taxonomy): Eukaryota > Metazoa > Chordata > Mammalia > Primates > Daubentoniidae > Daubentonia > Daubentonia madagascariensis. The sequence continues at coordinate 12,115,797 of JAKFHU010001978.1, forward strand.
TTTTCTTTATCTGACAGGTAAAGCCACTGAGACCCAGAGAAGCTAATTTAACTTGCCAAAGGACACAGGCCCTTGAACTGTTCCAAACCACCTCCTGTTATGTCCACTTATTCTAATAATCTGGAAACCAGCATCAAATACATGAGATTGTCTATAGTTGGAATAGGAATGGAAAAGGATCAAAGGCCAAAGAAAATTTTATAGACTAGAGAAAATTTATATAGGTGTAAAAATTTTTGAAATTTTGCAAAATTGGTACATGGCATACGAATATATTTTGTTTCCAAGCACATGAGAGATACTCTATGGAGTAGGAGCAGGAACACAGATTCATCCTGTGGTTCAAGTCCTGGCTCTGCCCCTCTCCTGTTGTGTTTTACTTTCTCATCTATGAAATCAGGATAATAATAGTGCCTTCCTTCTAGGGTGGGTATGAGGATTTAAATGAGTTAATATTACTACCTGGCCACCATATTAAACTCTGAATAAATATTTGATAAATAAACTTAATTCTTAATTCATTGTTTTTTTTTGTTTTTTTTTTTAAGAGACAGAGTCTCTTGCTCTGTTACCCAGGCAGGAGTACAGTGGTGTGATCACAGCTCACTGCAACCTCTCACTCCTGGGCTCAAGTGATCCTCCTGCCTCAGCTTCCCGAGTAGCTGGGACTACAGGCACACACCACCACCCCTGGTTAATTTTTCTTATTTTTGTAGAGACGGAGTCTCGCTATGTTGCTCAGGCTGGTCCCGAACTCCTGCCCTCGAGTGAGCCTCCTGCCTCCACCTTCCAAAGTACCGGGATTACAGGCATGAGCCACTGCATCTGGCTGCCTCAGTGGCTTTTTTAAATCAATATCAATTCTTAGTTACTGGCAGATGAATGTGGTTCTAACTGAAACGCAAAATTCTAGGTGTTTGTTGTCTTAGGTAATGAAGAAAGTGATGTTTCTCTAATGGTTTGTATGGCAGGATGCCAAGTACCTGTTCCGCTTGTACATGGCTCTGAAGCAATACCGAGAGGCTGCCCGGACTGCCATCATCATTGCCAGGGAAGAGCAGTCTTCAGGTAGCTCCATAATATGTATGTTTTCTCCCAAGACAAGCAGTAGTCAAGCCTCAGCCCCTTTTCTGCCTGGGAAAGAGTAGCCAGTTTCTAATGTAGGCTTGTTTTGAACCTAAAAGACTAAGAAGATGACCATTTCTAGCTTTCTGAGAAGTCAAATAATTTACCATCACAGGAGGCTGACGACTGACTAGCACTGCTCCCTCTCCTCCTCACAGCCTCAGGGTTTCCGTGTTCTGGACGTGTTCTCTGACCTCTACAGCCCACAGCCCCCTCCCCTCCTACAAACTCACAGCGTTTTCTTTCCATTCCATGTATTTGGCCCTAACAATATAAAGAGAGTTAGAAGATGGAAGATAATCTTAGACAAGCATGAGGAAAAAAGAAAAAAAATTAAAAAAAAAAAGATGGAAGATAATTATGTGGTGCCATTATGGACCTAGTTCTTCATAATATACAGGAACTATTGTAGTATCTTCAGAATGGTTCTGCTTATGTGGATGCTCTGTAAATATGTATTTATTTTTGAAACAGGGTCTTGCTTTTTTGCCCAGGCTAGAGTGCAGTGGCATGATCATAGCTTACTGCAACCTCAAACTCCTGGGCTCAGGCAATCCTCCTGCCTCAGCCTCCCAAGTAGCTGGGACTACCGCCCAGCTAATTTTTCTATTTTTTGCAGAGACGGGGTCTCGCTTTTGCTTAGGCTGGTCTCCAAGTCCTGACCTCAAACGATCCTCCCACCTCTGCCTCCCAAAGTGCTGGGATTACAGGCGTGAGCCACGGTGCCCAGCCTGTAAATATTTATTGACTATTTAATTAGTTAGAGAACTAGTCTGATTTCTTCACTAATTTTTGCAAGCCATTTCTCTTAGATGTTCATAAATATGGAACACAATTTTAGAAAATACGCAGTTCAATAAGGCATTACTTCATTCAGCTTACGTTGATCTAACAGCTACTGCCTGTCAGAGGTGTGCTAGGAGCTCAGGACACAGAGAAGACTGAGCCACAGTTCAGCCCTCAAGGGTCATGATTTGATGGGAGAGTCAGAAAATAAATTCAGAGTTGTTATACAGGGTGACAAGTGCTAGAATAGAATGAGAAATATGCTGAAAAGGCCCCAGGAAAGGGGCTCCAGGGCATCCTGAGGGCCGGGTGGGGGAGATGGGGTGGGGGAGATGATGAGAGAAGGCAGCAAGAGCTTCAGCTGAGTTTTGAAAGGACGAGGGGGCGGCGGCAGGGGGGCAGTGCTGGGAGAGGAACAGCGAGTGGCACGTGGAGCAGAGGGGAGGCAAAGACTAGGCTGGAAAGCTGGGCGAAGGGCAGGGCACAAGGCCTCTGCTCAGGATCTGTACTTGCAGGCACCCACAGTGCCTAACGCCTGGGAGGGTTTTATGCTGGGGAGTAAGCCTGAGGTGTTTGGGCTGGGAGTGAGGCTTGAGGCTTGTGAAGGCTACCCTGACATCAGAATGAGGGCTCGGAGGGAAACTCAGAAGGTCCTGCTGCATGTGCTACAGCAGAGAGAAGTGAGGAGTGCCACAAGGGGCACGAGGAAGAGAGGCTGGATTTGGGAAACCGGGAAGGTAGATTCAGAAATCCATGACCGACCCAGTGGACCTGGAGCCAGGTGGGTACCCTGAGGAAGAGGAAGACATGTAGGAGGACACCACCATTTTTTACTGGCAGGACTGGCTTTATGTTTGTAACACCAATTAAAATAGGAAACGATGGCGATATTGCCAATAACATAATCAACAAAATCCATTTGTAAGATGAGGGTCCATAGAACATCCTCAGATTCCATCCTTTGCAATAATGTCATTTTACCACCTTTTTTCAAGGAAACTATCGGAATGCACATGACGTTCTCTTCAGTATGTATGCAGAACTTAAATCCCAGAAGATCAAAATTCCCTCTGAGATGGCCACCAACCTCATGATCTTGCACAGCTATATACTAGTAAAGGTGAGGCCCTAGGAGTGACTGGGACATAAACTGCCTGGTGTGTTTATCCCCCGCTGGGATTTCCTTTGGGCACCTCTCTGTTAGATTACAGTGACTTCCTAGATCTTGGTATGGTTAAATGACAAAAGTAAGATACAGAACAATTCCACAATACACTGCCTTTTGTGTACAAAAAGGCAAAAAAGTAAGAATGAATATCTGTATATTGCAAATAAAATTAGGAGCAGACTGAAGAGACTAGCAAAAGTGGATTCCAAGAGAAGGAAGCATGGGCAGGAGAGATATGGTGCTAAACCCAATGGTGGGGACATGGTGGGATACAAGCAGGCTCCAACTTACTGATTTTTGTCTCTATCAGCACTGTCCAACAGAAATTTCTACAGTGATAGAACTGTTCTGTATTTGTGCTGCCCAATATGGTAGCCACTAGCATGGCTGTGGAGCACTTGAAATGCAGCTAGTACAAATAATAAACTAAATTTTTAATTTTATATAATTTCAATTTTTAAATTTAAATAGCCACATGTGACTAGTGACTACCATATTGGACCACACAGGTCTGTAACACTGAAGATAAGGGAAATGTATTTAGAATTCCAACTTGCAACCCCCAGGAGTACATTTTCCTTCAGAGAAGCAGGAGGGTCCTTCTTTCATAAAGAAAGGGTTGAAAGGAGGAGGGGGAGGTCTGTCCCAGTTTCAGGCATGAGTGATGATGTCAGCATCCCAGACTGAAGCACAGAGTCCAGCACGTGGAGCCTGTGGGAGTGGAGGGAGGGAGAGAAACTAGTTGGTGGAAGATGAGGAGCAAAAATAAGGCTTCCGGTATGAAGCCCTCCTAGAGCAGGGCTTCCTACCACCGTTGACCACCGTTTCAGTCCTCTTCTTTTCCTCTGGCCCCAGAGGTTGGCCCACCACTTCCATTCCAACCAGACATCCTCCTCCCCTCCCGCTGAAGAGCAAGCACCCTTGTGACTGCTCTAATCTCTCATGCAGTCCAAGCATTTCCAAGATTTTCTAAGATTTTTAACTGCTTGTAGTTTCAAAAGGGAAACTATCAGACTCCATTAAATCAGAAAAAAAATGATGCAGAAATGTCGCAGGCATCTGTGACACAAAGGACTGAAGAAAGATTCGTTCACATTTCAGGGGAAGTCCTGACTAGGCTCTGGGGGTTGCTTCGTCCCCAGAGCTGGGACAGGGACTGGGCTGAAGGATGGCCCAGGACCCTTGGGCATGGACAGCTGGGTTGGGCAGTGCTGTGCTGAAGAGTAAAATATGTCATTTATTTCAGATTCACGTTAAAAACGGAGATCATATGAAAGGAGCACGCATGCTTATTCGGGTGGCCAACAACATTAGCAAATTTCCATCACGTAAGTACTATCCAAAGAGAGCTCATTACCCACGCTCGACATAAGCACAGCATTATGAGATCTGTACTCACTAACTCCACTAGCCACTGTTCTAAGCTCTCTACGTATATTAACCCATTTAATCCTCACAACAACCCTCTGAAGTAGTATGTCAGGGGCCCCAAGACCACCCCCAGGTTCGATGATCCTTGACTAGGAGGATTCACAAGACTCAACACGTAGCAGCACTAAAGGCTAAGATTCATCACAGCCAAAGGATACAAAGCAAAGTCAGCAAAAGGAAAAGGCGCATGGGGTAAAGTCCAAAGGAGACCAGGCGCAGGCATAAGTGTCTGGGAATCCCTTCCTGGTGGAGTCACACAGGACACATGTTACTCCACCAGGAATAACTTGACAACATGGGTGAAATGTACACCAGGACCAGGAAGCTCTTTAGAGACTCAGCACCCAGGGGTTTTACTGGGGAGTGATCATGTAGGCACCCTCTGCCTGGCATGTACCCAGTTTTCCAGACTCCCAGTGAGGAGGTGTTCAGCATAAACCACATTATTTGTACACAATTGTAGGCACAGTAAGCCACTCTCATCAGTTTTGAAAATGGTGGGAACCCTCCCCAAATCCAGGTTCCAAGATGCAAGCCAAGGTCCAACTGTTCAAGCAGGCCTTCCTAAGGATTACAGTCTCAAGCCTGCACATGTGGGTACTTTTCTGTACACACGAATACTATTATTTTCCCTATTTTACAGATAAGCTGGTAACCTTTGCCCAAGATCACACTGTCAACCAATAAAAGTCTGGCTCCATATTCTCAACCACAGTAGGATATTGCCCCAGAAAAAAGCCTCATTATTCTAAAAGACACACAAATATAACATTCTCGGATGATTAGATTTTGTCACATTCTATGACAGGGGTCAGCAAACTTTTTCTGTAAAGGGCCAGAGGTTAAGTGTTTTGGGCATTGTGGGCCTCGTGGTCTCTGTCACACTTGTTCAACTCTGCCACTTTGTCATGAATAATACATAAATGAAAGAACATGACTGTGTCCCAACAGAACTTTATTTTTGGACACAGAAATTTGAACGTCATATAATTTTTACATGTCACAAAATATTATTCTTCTTTTGATTTTGTTTCAACTATTTAAAAATGTAAAAACCATTCTTAGCTCACAGGCCATACAAAAAGTCAAAGGACCACATTTGGCTCATGGGTTATAATTTACCAATCCCTGTTCTCTAAACTTATTCTTTTTTGTTACATGAAAAGCACTTTAAAATAATTGTATACCATGCTGGCAAAGGGTAGGATAGGACAAGCACCTTCATGATTGCTGGTGGGAATGGAAATTGGTATGGCCTCTCCAGAGTAGTTTTGGTTTTTTGGGTTTTTTTTTTTTTTGTGGTAAAAGTATTTTTTTAAAGATCATGTTCTTTAAGCCAGTAATTCTGAGTATCTGTCCTGAAGAACGAATTAGATGCATGCAGAGAGGTTGGTGCATAAGGTAATTAATCTCCCTAACCCATTTATCAGCAGTTCTGTCAAATGCAAAAACACATCTCAGAGGTGTGGAAAGATACTCACAAAAGTGTTGCTTCCAGGGGTGCAGGTCTCCGTGTTACAAGGCAAAATGTGGTATAATCAAGGGAAAGGCATTTGATGAGCAGTTAGCCTGACTCCACTGCTGTGCCATTTTCTCATTAAACAGTATATCTGGTTCTTTACAGAAAAAGCAGAGTTTTGAGAGATGTGATCCTACGTTCCTCCTGCAGCAGGCATGGTGTCCTGCCATGCCACTGAGACAGTGTGCTCTTTCTGCTACCCCATTTGTCTTGCAGACATTGTGCCAATCCTGACGTCCACTGTGATCGAGTGTCACAGGGCAGGCCTGAAGAACTCTGCTTTCAGCTTTGCAGCCATGTTGATGAGGCCTGAATATCGCAACAAAATAGATGCCAAATACAAAAAGAAGATTGAGGCCATGGTCAGGTAGGCAGCGACAGCCCTTTCTGCTATCTAAGCACGTTTCTCAGAGGTGTTTTTCAAAGTGTAGCTGTTAATGCACAGGCTCAATAAGAAAATGGATGGGGTAGCAATTAGGATCGTATTCAGCTACAAGCAGCAGAAAAGTTAACAGTGACTCGACCAGGTCAGTATTTATTTAACTCATACGCAAGGTGTCAAAGTCCAGGGCTGATGCCACCAAGCACAGTTCCCTCTGTCTTCCAACTTTGCCATCCATAGCATAGAGTGTTCCTCCTCATAGTTGCAAGACATCTGCTGCACCTCCAGACACACGTCCCCCATTCAAGGCAGGGAGAAGGAGGGAAATTAAAGGTTGGAAGGGTCTTTGCCTTTTCATTCAGGAAGGCACCATCCCCAGGACTTCCATTTTCACCTCTGGCCAGTACTCTGCCACACGGTACCTCTAGCTGCAAAGTGGAAACAAAGTTCTCTTGGCAAGGAAGGAGAGAATGGCTGTTAGGTAGGCAGCAAATAGTGTCTGCCACAAAGGGATGAATAAAATAGTGAACATTGTCAGTTTAAGAACCTTTATATTAGCACAGCCATTGCCAGCAGAGTTCATTTCCAAACCCTGTGCAGCTCCAAAGACACATAGGCATGTCCTCACTTCAGAAAGCACTAAGTGGCCTGATTTTCTAAAGGAAAACTAGGAAAAATTAGTACTAGCATTTACAAAAGGAAAAATTAATTGTAATCATGTAGTAATTTTAAACTATCACTTATTCAGAACAGTGATGACATTTGGGGTTATAACCAGGAGACCCAGGTGTACCTGACTCTTGAGCTAGACCTTAGCCAAGGGGGTGATTGAATTGGCAATGGCAAATGCAGGCAAGTAACACATTGTTAGCTGGGCTGAGGACCAGCCCTCATGGCAGAGAACTCTAAGCTGGATGGGCCTATGCAGAACACTCCTTTCCTTATTTTTTTTATTTTATTTTTTTTAAGAGACAGGACTCACTCTGTGGCCCAAGCTAAAGTGCAGTGGCACAATCACAGCTCACTGCAACCTGAACTCCTGGGCTCAAGCATTCCTCCCGCCTCAGCCTCCCAAAGTGCTGGGATTGCAGGCACGAGCCACCACACCTAGCCAGAACACTCCATTTTTTAAGCCTAAGTAGCTTCAGACCAAATCAGTCTGACCCAACATACCTGCTAGCATGCAGAGTGAGGGGGAAGAAAGTAACTAGAAAACGCAAGATCTTATTTACTCACAGCTTAATACCACACTGGCTTGGCCTCTGGCTTGAAAAAGCTGCTAGTCATTCTCTCCCCATGCATGAGCAATTTATAGCTCTGTGGTCCAATATGGTACCTGCTAGCAACATGTGGCTGTTTAAATTAATTAAAATGGAATAAAATGCAAAACTTAGTTCCTCACATGACCCATATTTCAAGTGCTCAAATGTGGCTCATGGCTACTCTATTGGACAGCACAGAATTAGAACATTTCCACTGTCACAGAAAGTTCTACTAGAGAGCACTTCACCGTGCTATGGTTAGCCTTTTCCACTTCAGCTACACAAAAGGGGGAGACTGAGGGAAAAAAGCAAGCTCAGCACCCCACTGGCACAGGAAGAGAGGAGACAGAAGACCTACTCATGTCTTCTGCCATGTAGTGTACTGAGAACCCCAACTCCCAAACGTGGCCCACGTAATGCCCTAGACGCCAACCAATCCTAAATCCTCTTCTTTCTCCCTGGAGCTGGATGAAGGGCTTATAGGGAGCTTGTAAGTACCTCCAATCCCAGCGTCTGAGCATGAAAAGTAGGTGTGTTATATGTTCCTACTTTTCCAAATATGCTTTCTCTTTTTCATCCATGTTACATGAAATAAAGTGTTTTTTAAATGACATATGATTCTTTCTCTCAGGAGACCCGATACATCCGAGACAGAAGAGGCCACGACTCCATGTCCATTCTGCGAATTTCTTCTCCCCGAGTGTGAACTCCTCTGCCCTGGATGTAAAAACAACATCCCATATTGCATTGCAACAGTAAGTTTCTTTATAACAATTTCCCCTTCTTTGCATATATATTTGTAACCCATTTTAATACTTGATGTATGTTGGTAGCTTCTTCACTTTTGAAATAATTTTAGCCTTCAAATTTCCTGCAACATTTAGCATATTATTTCCTGGTCAACAAAGTCGAAAGTTATATTCAAACATATAATAATCTAAGTGAAGGCACTGTGAAGTATAGCACAGACTTGGGGCTTAAACAGTCTTGAGCTCAGATCCTTTTTCCACCACCTGTTGGCTACATAACCTGGTGCGATTTGCTTTAACCTTGCTAGGTTCATCTGTAGTGACACCTTCCTACTGAGATCGACTACAGATTGATGAGATAACACGTAGAAAGCCTTGGGACAGTACCTGGCATGCTGTAGCACTTAATAAGTGGTAGTTTTTATTAAAATATCAAGACCAATTATCAGAAAACTTTAAAATGTCAGATTATTTGTTACTGGGCTAATATAAGCTTTATTTTAAAGGAAAATAAATTCAGGTAATGATGTTAGAAAATTGAAGATTATTCTTCCTTTAAACATGAATCTGATAAGTAAAATCTAGCTTTAGTCCTTTTAATGCCATCATCTTTCTAGTCAATTACCCATGTGAAATATCATTAATTTTATAATTTAGAGGTCTGACTTTTAACTGTAATTCAGTTGTTATAATTGAATAATGGTGGGAGTTTTTCAAATAAAGATGAATTTCACTCTTAAATGTACTATTTCTAGGGTCGGCATATGTTGAAAGATGATTGGACAGTGTGTCCACATTGTGACTTCCCTGCTCTATACTCAGAATTGAAGACGTAAGTGTGTATCATTTCCCTCAGTCACACAGGTTTACCTAAAAATAGGCCTTTCATTCTACCACCCTTTTTCTCTGAAGTATACTTATATTTGTTCATGTTCCCAAAGATCTCTAAAGACCCAAATCATTGTCCTGAAAGAACTTTCTATGACCTTTGAAACCATTATCCTTAAAAAGGATCTTGCATGAGACTGAGTATTTCTAATTCTTAAATTGCATGATGAACATGTGTTAAGAGGTGTAGACAGAAAATACTTGGTTTTCACATTAGAGTAACCCAAAGGTAAAGGAATATGATATATTTAATTTACTCTACATCCCCCCCCGCCCAAACAGCATGTTAAACACTGAAAGCACATGTCCTATGTGTTCAGAAAGATTAAACTTCACTCAACTGAAAAAAATGTCAGACTGTACCCAGTACCTGCGAACAGAGGTGGAATAGTGAGCAGCACGTTCAGGTAAGTGCCAGACCATCCACTCACCTTCCAGGGCGAGACGGGCCACAGGGTGCACACAGCCTTTTACTTTGTATTGGCATTGACCCCTTTTTGTGCATCGTGTAACTTGTCAGACTTGAACAATTTGACAAAAAACCTTTGATGTATTTTTTTTTAATGCTAAAATGCAGGTATCATAGTTTCCATAGTGACAAAAGTTGTTTGGCCAAGCAGCATCATGGATTCCAACTAGAACATATTTAATCAAATCACATGGAGTTCTTTTTAATCAGGCCATTAAAACTAGAGCCAGCTAATAAAGTGAAGTGGGGTTTTTTTTTTAGGTTCTGTGATACAATTCAGGAGAAAAAACGTAAAAATTTCGGCTTCCAGGGATTTACCAAAAAAATCTCCATTTCTTTTTCCCTCCAAGTCTCATTTTTGTCACATGGAAGCTACACATACCCTTTCCACTTCATTCCATTAGCAAGAATTTACTCATATGGCCACACATTCCGCAAAGGGAGGCGGGGAAATACAGTCTCTAGTTGGGAAGCCAGAAGCCCTGCCAAAACTCAGGAGATTCTTTTACAAAGGGAAAAGTGAGAATAATTAGTCCCTGACACAGCATCTCAAGCTTAGCCTGGTGAAACCAAGTCTGGGTCCAACCCCCCTTCGCCATCCTGCTCTCGCAGTCTTCCCTCCCTCAGGAAATAGAAATGGCAGCTGCATCCAACTGACAGAAACAAACCCTAGATGTCATCTTGATCCATCTCACACTTACCTCCTTAGTCTGTTTTGCATTGCTGTAAAGGAATAGAGGCTTATTTGGCTCACTGTTCTGCAGGCTGTACAAGAAGCTTGGCGCCGGCATCTGCTCTGGCAAAGGCTTTAGGAAGTTTCCATTCATGGCAGAAGGTGAAGGGGAGCAGGCATCACATGGAGAGAGAAGGAGCAAGAGAACAAGGGGGGAGGTGCCATGCTCTTTTAAACAACCAGCTCTCACGTGAACTAATAGAACTCACTCATTATCCCCGGGAGGGCACCAAGCCATTTATGAGGGATCTACCCCCATGACCCAGACACCTCCAACTTGGGGATCAAATTCAACATGAAATTTAGAGGGGACAAATATCCAGACTATACCACTCCCTATCAGCAAGTTCTCTGTCTCCAGTATATCTGGTTCTCTTGGTGGCTTTTGCTTGCACCTGCAAAAGAGCCCCTACAAGGTTCTCTACGAACTGGCACCAGCTGCCACCTCAGTGCAGATTATTCACTCTGTTGCAGCCCCATCGGCCTTTTTGCTGTTCTTTGACCACTCCAGACTTTTCCACAGCAGCTGCACCATATACATTCTCACCAGCATTATACAAGGGTTCCAGTTTCTCCACGTCCTCGCCAACACCTGTTATTGCCTGCCTTTTTGAGTACAGTCATCCTAGTGGTGTGAAGTGGTATTTTATTTTGGTTTTGATTTGCATTTCCCTAATGACTAATGATGTTGAACATCTTTTCACGTGCTTCTTGGTCATTTGTAGATCTCTTTGAAGATATACAAGTCCTTTGCCCATTTCTTTAATTGGGTTGTCTTCTTATTGTTGAGTTGTAAGAGTTCTTTACATTTAATATATTCTAGATACAACTTCTTTACCAAGTACATGATTTGTAAGTATTTTCTTTCTGTGGGTTTTTTCACTTTCTTGATATTATCTTTTGACACACACAAGTGTCTTATTTTGGTGAAGTTCAGTTTATCTGCTTTCTTCTTTCGTTGCTTGTGTTTTTGGTCTTATCTAAAAAACCATTGCCTAATCCAACGTCATGAAGATTTATACCTGTTTCCTTCTAGGAGTTTTATAAGTTATCACTTTTACATTTATGTCTTTGATCCATTTAATTTTTGTGTATGCACCATTTGTTGAAAAGACTATTCTTTCCCCATTGGCACTGGGTTGTTGTCTTTTTGAGCTGTAGTTCTTTATTTATATATTCTGGTTACAAGTTCTTTGTCAGGTATGTTTTGAAAATATTTTCTCCCACCCTATGGCTTCCCTTGTCTTGTTCTGAATGGTGTCTTTTGAAGAGATTTTTATTTTGATGAATTATAATTTATCAATTTTTAAATTTTATGGTTATTGCTTTCTACATCCTAGCTTAAAATTTTTTTTTGCCTACTCAAAAGTCTGGAACATGTGTTTCTGTTTTCTTCTAGAAGCTCTAGGTCTCTGATCCATCTTGAAGTAATTTTTGTTTATAGTATGAGGAAGAGGTTTTTTTGTTTGTTTGTCCCCCCTGCCAATGGTTATCTAGTCTTCTAGTGCCCTTTGGTGAAAAATCTTTCCTTTCCCCGTTGAACTGCTTGAGTGCCACTGTCGAAAATCAATTGTGTTGAAAGTGTGGGTCTATTTCTGGACCTCTCTTGATTACTGTCGCTTTTTAGTATGTCTAAAAGTCAGGTATTGTGGGTCTTCCAACCTGTCACTTTTTCCAAGATTATTTGGGATACTCTTAATCCTTTGCACCTCTATATAAAATTTTAGAATCAGCTTGTCAAGTTCTATTTAAAAGCCTGCTCAAATTATGATTGGGACTCTTTAGTTGCTATGTAACCAATTATCACAAATTTAGCATCTTAAAACAACCCACATTTATAATCTCACAGTTTCTATGGGTCAGTGTCAAGGCATGGCTTAGCTGGCTCTTCTCAGGGTCTCACAAGGCTGTAGTCATAATGTTGACTGGAGCTGCAATCTCACCTGAGGCTTGAGGTCCTCCTTCCAGGATTACTGTTTGTTAGTGGAATTCTGTTCTTTGTGGCCAGAGGACTGAAGCCCTCAGCTCCTAGAAGCAATTTCCTGACACATGGCCCTCCCCGCAATATGAAACTGCTTCGAGTCCGGCATAAGAGCATCTCTCTAACAGGCTCTACCCTCAGGGAAAGTCTGGACCCTCTTAAAAAGGGCTCGCCTGATTAGGTCAGACCCACCTAGGGTAACCTCTTTTTATTAAATGGAAGCCAACTGATTTGGGGACCTTAACTATATCTATAAATCCCTTCATCTTTGTCATATAATAAAACCTAATATGGTTATTATCACATCATATTCACAAGCCCTGCCCAAAATCATGAGGAAAAGTATCACACAGGATGTGTCTATGTTTATGAGGGATATTGGTCTATAATGTTCCTTTGTTGTAATTTATTTTCATGTTTTGTTATCAGGTTGTTTTGTTACTTGTTTTCTGTTTGTCTTACCTGCCTTTTGTTCTGTTCCTCTTGTCTTGCTTTCTCTGGCTAATCAAATTTTTTAGTATTTCATTTGATTCTTCTGCTGACTTTTTACCTATATGTCTTTGCAAAATTTTTTACTTGGTTAATGTCATGCATATATATATATATATATATACACACACACACACATATAATATACACATACCCATATCCATATATACACATTATAACTCCTATAATACAATGACATAATTTTTCTTTAGTCACGTCTTTTAAAGAAATTATAAGAAAAAAATAATGTAGCTTTGTATTTACCCACATATATACAATTCCCATGTTCTTCTTGCTTTCCTGAATCCAAGTTTCCATACGGTATTACTTCCCTTCAACCTGAAGAACTTCCTTTAATATGTCTTACAAGTGCAGGTTTGCTGGTGACTATTTCTGTATATTTTCCTTCATTTCTGAAGAATATTTTCACTTGATATGGAATTCTAGGTTGATAATTTTTCTTAAAGCACTTTCAAGATACCTGTCTCCAATGTCAAACATCATTGTTCCCTCACATATACTGTTTTCTCTCTGGCTCCATTTGAGACATTCTCTTTATTTTTGGTTTTCAGCTTTTTAATGTACTTGGCCAGGTGCGATGGCTCACACCTGTAATCCCAGCACTCGGGGAGGACGAGGTGCGAGGATCACTCTATCTCAGGAGTTCGAGACCAGTCTGAACAAGAGCAAGAACCTGTCTCTACTACAAATAGAAAACCAACATCTTGCAACAAGCCTCCCAAGTACAAGATGAGCCAGGTTTGAGTGATAGCATGATCACTGCCACCAGGGCCAGAGTGACTCGTCTAAAAAAAAAAAAAAAAAATTTTTTTTTTAATTGCCAGGTTTATTCTCGCTACTCAGTTTTTTAGAGAGCTACCACCGAGCAGGAGCAGAATCTCTACAATGAATATGCCATGCACTGGAAGTTGAGGTGAGAGCAGAGCCAGTTAGTCGTGAGCTATGATGACACCACTGCACTCTAACCGGGCAACAGAGCAAGACTCTGTGTCCCAAAAAAAAAAATACATAAAATAGAGACAAGTCTTGCTCTGTTGCCCAGGCTGAAATTCAGTGACATGATCATAGCTGTGTCCTCCAACTCCTGGGCTCAAAGGATGCTCCCACCTCAGCCTCTCGAGTAGCTGGGACTATAGGCACGTGACCACATCTGGCTAATCTTTTTAATTTTTTGTAGAGACAGGGTCTTGCTATGTTGCCCAGGCTGGTCTCAAACTCCTGGCCTCAAGTTATCCCCCAGCCTCTGCCTCCCAAAGTACTGGGATTACAGGCATGAGCCACCACACCCAGCCTGTATATTTTCCTTCAATTTGGACATTCTGAGCAATTTTTTCTTCAAATACTTTTTCTGTCTCTAACTTCTCATCCTTGAACTCTGGTGACATCTGTGTTTGACCACTTGATAGCCAGAGGCCACTAAAGTGCTTTCGTTTTCATCTGCCTTTTCTTCCTGTTGGATAATTTCTCTCAAGTTCACTGACCTTTCTTGTAAGTAGATTTCAGATTTTGTCCCAAGTTTGTAACTATTATCTGTGATAATAGTTGTATCTCTGCCACTTCCAAAAGTAGAACCTTGTGTTTTTAATAAACCTCCACAGAATCTCTCCAAACACCATCCCTGCATGAAAGTAGATGGTGCTTTATAGAAAACCTCAAGTACCTAGACCATGGTACATCACAGCTCCTTGCAGATGCGTCTTCAGTGAGTTGTGATTACACACTATCTTTTGAAAAAGTAACTATAGCTCGGTATAGTGGTGCATACTGGTAGTCCCAGCTACTCGGGAAGCTGAGGTAGGAGGATCGCGTGAGCCCCAGTTCAGGGCTGCAGTGTGCTGTGATCGCGCCTGTAAACAGCCACTGCACTCTAGTCTGGGCAGTATAGTGAGACCCTCTTTAAAAAAAAAACTCACTATAAGTAAGTCTCCTTTTATACAGTGAATATTGGTTGAAGCTATTGTTCACAGGCTCCTTTTAAACAAAGAGCCCTTAACTATTTAATTTCAGGAAACTTTTTTTCTCTACAGATTGCTGAGCACTTAGCATTTTCTCATTCTTCCCAGTGAGGTGGCTATTATCGGCATCCTCACTGTATAATAAACGCTCAGCTTGCCCACACAATTTTTGTCAATTGCAAGGCCAGTACTGAAACTTAACACAGATTGGAGATTTCTAACTTGAATGTAGTGTTGCCAGAATGCTCCACATTCTGGAAATAAGTAAAAATTCCTTTTTAATATGCTTGGCTTTATTACTATTAATAAATGCCAGCCATCACTTGAAACCCTTCTAAAGGCATGTATTTTGTTTGTCCTTTCTAGATATATGCTCCTAAGAAAGCATTTTTCCAGAGGAGGCTGTGTTTCTACCTCTGGTGGATATAAGAGATGGTCCTTCCTGGATACAGAAAAATGAAACAAAGGTGACCTCTCCAGGTCAGCACTTTCAGCTCTGTAGAGTGGAAAACAGTGATGTCTAGCCTCGCTGTTTATTGTACTTTGTATATTTCCTCTTCAAAGTCTTACATATTCTATGCTCTGCACTGTTAATAGTAACCTATGACATAATTGTAAATATTCAGCTTTTTGATAACTTTTATATTTTGAAATATTGCCTTTAAAATAAAATTGTTGACTAGACATGTGTAATGTCTTCCTGGATTTAGAGACAAAAGAAGACAAGCACAATGGCTCACGCCTATAATCCCGGCACTTTGGGAGGCCGAGGTGGGAGGATCGCTTGAGGCCAGGTGTTCTAGAACAGCCTGAGCAACTTAGCAAGACCCCTGTTCTCTACAAAACTTAGAAAAATTAGCCAGACATAGTGGCACACACCTGTAGTCCCAGCTACTCGGGAGGCTGAGGCAGGAGGATCACTTGAGCCCAGGAGTTTGAGGTTGCAGTGAGCTATGATGATGCCACTGCACTCTACCCCAGAAACAAAGAAAGAAAGACCATGTCTCTAAAAAAAAAAAAATTGAGTAGAGACAAAAGAAATAAAGGATGGTAGCTTTGAAGCACTGTGAAGTTTGGGCAATACAGTTAACAGTTTAAAAAGCTCAAAATGAGAAGTTCACACAAATCAAGGCTAGATACCAGAATCAGTCCCAGAATCAAAACATCAAAAAACCATAAAACCAATCTTTGAAGGAATGAGTGAAACTATAAGCTTGTATCTACTGAGTCATTCTACTGTACACTATAGCATTCCTGTCACAAAATTAAACCCTTTTGACTTCCCCTGAAAACATACATTATTTGAAATCTTCCCCAAGGCTGTATGAAGGTTCCTTCCCCATATCACACACACAATACACACCACACACACTCTCCAAGGGAGCTCGTACTTTTCCTATATCAATAGTATACACTTCCTTGCAATCCAAGGCCAATGTCACCAGTATCTGAACAGCTGACAGAAATGAGTCACAGAGTCAACTTTGAATGAATCAGATGATCCGATTTTACAGGATGGCTGCAGCAACAAGATGAAGGATAAAGTTGAATAATTTGTTATAAATAACAAAATGGCCAAGACTCCCATAATGTATCTCAACGAGAACAAGTATGCAGTCAGTTTTATGCTACAAAGATGTGTGGCACCAACTGGCTCCAAAAGGATACTTTACTTTACTGATGGCTCCAAGAAAGATTCAATCCCAATATAGAACATTTAGGTTCATACCTAAACTGCTGTGGAACCACCAACTCCCGTCTACCATTAACCTCGGTCATTCGCCTCACAGTCATGAGGGCTTCAAAGAGGAATCAAACAGACCTATGTTGTCACCCTCGTGTATTAAAGAGCATATTTACAATTTCTAATTCTACAATAAAATGTTATTTTATACATGTATTATGCCAGTCTTGTGTTCTGAGCTTTTAAAATTAAAAACAAAATTATAATGAACAAGTAAAGGGCAATATTCATTGTTCTGGCCGTAAGGAGATTACAGTCCCTTTCCTGGTGTGTACAGAACTAGGGAGACATGACTTGCATATCCAAAAGTAAAAGAAATAGAAGAATATGCATAAGAAAACCATCCTCAGCACCCTGGTGAGGAAACCTTCACTGAAGCAGAAAGGTTTCCAGCCAGGCTTTAACAAAGAGAAGGGCATGACTCAGTAGGCAAAGGCTTAAGGCAATGTTTTATTTTCATAATGAATTAATCTCCACGAAGGGCATTTTTCACACTGGTAAATACACTTTAAATGTCTCAAGAACTTTAGATCTCATCTCCTAAACAAGACTATCAGTTCCTTAAAGGCAGGAAATACTATCCTTATTTACATTCCTTTTGGCATATACCTCACAGAGGTAGCACATACCTCTGGGCATTTACTGACAAAATTAAAAAATAGGTGGACACCTAAATTCCAGGCTAGATCCACAGCCTCAGGGCCATTCAACAAGTATACTTATAGGAACAATCTAAAGTTCCAGTGGGGTTTGTGGAATCAACCACAGAACAGAACCAGATCTCCCAGGGACAAAGTGTACAAAAGCCAGTGTTAGTTTTGTCCCACAACAGAGTGAGCCTAAGAATCTGACCCAGCCTGGGCCTTACTGGTTTGAACCTGAGGGGTTGAGATTCCAAGGTAAGAATGTCTGACAATCCTTCTGCAGTCCCTACACCCTCTAGTAACAACAGAGGCCTCTCCGTGAAATCCTATTCACAGCAGAGACGTGGTCAGTGCTCACAGAGAGAGTGGCGTTGGGAATTAGAGTGCTGACCCTTCAACTGCCAACGCTATGTTTCACACAACTGGTTAGTAAGGAATATAGCAAGCTTTTTTATCCAATCATTTGCAAATTAATAAGGAAAGCAATATACCAATATAATATTTAGCTGTACAAGATGAAAATCTTAAGAATTTGTACATGTATCGTGTGGAACATTTTTATTCCTAATTTATACTTTGCAAGACATTTGACAACGTACAAAGAATACCCAGTTCTAGGTGGTGACTGTTTTGTATTATGATTTATTTACAGAATTTCACCACATAATGGGAACTACCTTTAAAAAAAAATCAGCATTGGTCCTATAAAAGGCCATTAGGATGAATTCTTAGGCCTACAAAAGATGCCTTAGTGCCACTGCTCTCAGGCTTATTTTGTTAACTAAAATCTGACTTCAAAGCCCACACACAGTTTCTAGTTCCAATTACACACAGTCATTCTCAAGTACAACAATCTAACTGGATTGACGGGACAGTGGAGGACCCAAGCAGTCCTATCAACCTCTATAAGAGGTGTACATGAGCCTGCTGGTCATATCCTTCTAGCTGTATCGCCCTTTATTTATAATGGGACCGCCAGGTCTTACCATTATGCTAAAAGAAGGTTGCTCTGGAAGAAACAAGGCTTTCTCTAAACCAGCTAGACCGGTCACAGGAGGGTGAGTAAAAAGTGGCTATTGGTAGTGAAAAATAGTTTCATTTCTTCGAACTTTTTCCTTTTCCTTTTCTGGACTCCTTATCTTTTTCTGGTTTTGAAGGCTTTGAAGATTTTGTCTTTTTCTGTTGAGGGGAAAGGATGCACAAAATAGTTAATAACTGTACTTATGAGTAAATAAGTTCATCTCTACAATAAATCTAATCTTTACCTGCAACTAAATTTAAAAAGAAGAGAGGCTGCAAACATCTAGATCTTGGACTGTTGCTACCCCTGAGGAGCTTACTTTCAAGCAACAACTGGGCTAGTTACAGCCTTTAAAAGCTAGCAGTAAAAACTGAAAAGCTATCTAGAACTAATATATGTTGCCCTGTAAGGCAATTTCGTGGCGGTAAAACATAGGTATAATATAGGAAAGACAAAATAAGCAAGAGATAATTTACAAATAGGATAATGTTTACATGAAGAATTTCCTTTCAGTTTCAGATGAGCGATCTAAACACAGTCATTTTATGAAGGGGAAGAAAAGGAGAAAGGGAGACAACCTCTTAATGTCCACCTGAGAGCTACACTGGAGAAGGCCACTGTTCCTACTCTCGCACACACAAAGCAGAAAGGGCGGGCAAGCAGCACACACACAGCAAGGAGAGAGGAGGATGTGGACTAGGATTCCTTTCCCTCGGCTAGTCGTGCACAGTGGGCCAATATGAACACTAATTTTAATCTTTCCCAGCAAAAGACAAGGATGTTTTGCACTGAGAAACTTCTACAGGCAGTTCGATAATTAGAGCAAAGCACAAGTAACAGAAAGGAGGATTATGCTGTGGAAATGTGTGTCTGTGGATAAGAAAGCATATACCAATGGCCAAATAAATAGAAATGGCCGTATGTTCTGTTAGATAAAGTACCGTCAACATGATGGCCTACTTTCTTGCTATTTGGTTCTTCTACTACTTTAAGAAGCTGTTTATAAAAATGAAATCTATACCTGCTCCACCTTCAACTGTGATGAACAAAAAACATTAAAGTATTTTCAACTTACTCTGCTACTCTGAATAAATTATTTCAGCTTACTCTGAATAAATAGGCCCTATTATTCACAAGGCAAGTTAAACACAAGAAAAGATCATCTACTCTTAGGTTTGCCTGTCTGTAGCTTAAAATACTACCTTGATCATGGCATCGGTTTCTATAGCATCTTGGTCTTTCTCATCAGATTGAGAGTCATCCTCATTTAACTCTTCATTGTATTCAGAATCCAGGGATGGGCCTGTGCTGTGTCTAGATGTCTTTATTGCCTGAAGTGAATATGGAGTAAGGTGGGCTTCCTTATTGTAAGCTCTTGTGAATGCTGCTTTCACCTATATGAAAGGAGTAGAGGACGTTTTTTAAAAATCTAAGTGCCAAACAATTCTTTTCAACTCCACAAGCCTAAAGGCTTTAAGAAACCCTGGGAGACCCTTGAAACTATTTGTAAAATATTTATGCATATACATGTAAATAAAAGTATATGCATTTTTCTGTGGAGAAGTTCCATATTTTTAATGACATTCTTAATAGCGCCCACGACTCAAAAAAGACTAAGAATCAGTATGTGGGAGCTTGAGGTAAACAAAAAAAAGTCACTGCAAGTCATCATTTATACCTATTCAGCACTCCCCACATTTCTACAAAATAATAAGCAAAGTCAGTCAGTGAATCAATAAATGAAAAAGGGCTTCTAATTATGTACAAGTTGGCCTTTAATTACCACAACACACATAAGTTACCTTTACCGTAATAATATTACTTCAAAATACTAAGTAACTTGAAAAGTCTTAACTTCAAGCTTCTAAACATAATTCCAGAATTAGTCCATGAATTTTAACAATAGATGTCTGCTGTGAGAATTTACTGGTAACATTAAGTTAGGTCAAAATTCTAGAGAGGGCAAACTACAGAGAACATGTCTTCTAAAGCAGCATCCAATAGACAGGCACAAGAGTGAGGTAGTAGATATTACATATTCATTTACATCCCTTTAAGTTTTTTCGTGCTCATTACAAAAAGAAAAGAGAAGGTATGTTATTACAGAGTAGATTACCCAACTGGAATAAATACTGCATCTACAGATTAAATAAACTAAGAAAAAGAAAAAGTATAAAAATCCCCAGCCAGTAAACATACCTTTATTTTTATAATCCATTACCACCACCACACCTCACTTTTAATTCCCCAGGTTCATCCCCTACCCTTATAAGGAATACGTTTATATCTGCTCTTCAGATTTCACTTTTTGATTTTCCACTGAGCATGAAGCAAAGGTAAAAATACAAATTGTAAAGTCAAATCCAGAAGTCTACTCTATTGTACTCAAATGGTCCCTTTGGACAGCACAGGCCATAGGAAGCCACAAGCATTTAAGGGGGAAAAAAATAAACCTTTTTTAAAGCATCTAAAACATCTCTGAAGTCTCCTAGTATAAACCTGGTGATTACCAAGTGACAGAGAGTAAGTGGGTTATACAATTTACCTTGGGATCCAGCTTGGAAAAGGGACTGGGTTTGCCACCCCAGCTGCTAATTTCCATGATACTCTCAAAGTCTTCTTTCATCAAATAATATGTGTCCATAAGTGCAACAACATCCTGAACTCCTTCTACCCCTTGTGAGGTCAAGGGCTGTACAAGTGCATCCCTTATGTGTGACAGATAATCCATGTTTACAGTCCTTTTGCTGGAGTAAGTTCTGAAACCAAAACGAGAGACATACCTGTCATCAATGGCAAACTATCACCAAGTCATATTGTGCATATCAACACTGCGTTAATCAGGCAGAGTTCAATCCAATTTTAATGTTCAGTGGAATGCCTACTATTTAACAGCCAGCTGGTGTAGGGGAAGTCTAGCACCACACCACCAGGGTAATGGATACACACCAATGTGCTCAAAGAGAATTTTCCACTTACCTGGATCAGTGACTGAAAAAACAAATGTGAGTTCTATTCCCCTCCTACTCTTAAGGCCCCAGCAACAGCAGCATTTCTCTATGTTCACATGTATTGTAGCCATAAAGATTACTCATTCCAAGTTCCAAAATATTAAAAGCATCAGTAAAAGGCAGTGGAATTTCCTGCCTCCAGTGCTACCACCACTTCTTATGCCGTGTGTGACACCTTTTGGTCTCTGAGTGTAAGATACAAAATTACATATGAGTGCTTCCCTTGCATTTCCTAATAAGTGTTACTCTGAAATCTTCAGTTCTACAGCAGGGTTTGCCCCAAATCTAAGAGAACTGCAGAGAATGTTCCTGCAGAATCCAAAAGTGACCCACACTGGCCAGTGGAATACTCAGGCAACAGTCTGTGATCTGCTGAGAACTAGAATGTTACTCTTTCTCTCTCTTAAGTGTTGTCTCTTCTTAAAGACAGAAAATATTATAACTGAACAAAACATTATTTCAAATGCCACCATCCTAAATCTTTCCAACCCAGCTGAGTCCTCCTTCAAACCAAGCACTTATATGTATACATATTTTAAACAAGAAACCTCAAAAGCTGTTGGTTCCAGAACCGACATTAGAATCAGAAAAGAAATGATTCTTTACAAATTACCTATGGGTCCTGCTCCTGTCTTCAGGTAACTGAATGTCTGAACCACAAGAAGCCACATAGTTCTTCTGATCAGAAGTCTAGAACCTTGCCCCCGTACCTGTTTTATTACCTAAACAAAGAATTTTTTTAAACTCTCCTATTTTAATTTCAGTCATTTCCTCTAGATTTAGTCTTCCATAACCAAGCACACTAGTACCTGAAGAGAAGCAGTGTAAGTCCCTAAGCCACAGTACCCAAGAAAATCATGGAACCACTTCCAAAATTATTCTCTTATAATTTGTTACAATATTGTCATCTTCTAGGAGAATCACAGAACACTAAACCTAGAAAAGTCTAAAGGTGCCATCTAATGTACCTAGATCAAACTGGATTTGTAACCTCAGGAATCTATAATTCCCCTAAAACTGCATTATTTGTGCACTTGTATATTTTGGGGGGAATAAAGATCAAAGCTTTCAGACTCTCAAGGCATTTATGACTCCCAAAAGGTTAAGAATAATAAAATCACGCTTCTATTTTTCAAAAATGAAGAGAAACTGAGGCCCATAAAAGTTCAGTGACTTAATCAAAGTTAAAAAGTTAAGTAGGAAACTCTTCACTTAGTTAAAAAATCATGAAATTCACCATTAAAGTCTCTGCTGATAATAATGTCCTGTACATCTGTGGTCCCCAATCCCCAGGCTGCGGCCCAGTACTGGTCTGTGGCCTGTTAGGAAACGGGCCACATATCACCACCTGAGCTCCACACCACCTCTCCCCAACCCACGACACACCCCCTTGGTCCGTGGAAAAATTGTCTTCCATGAAACCGGTCCCTGATGCCAAAAAGGTTGGGGACCACTGCTGTATATGATTAAAATACATTAATTGAGCAATTTTATGTGCTAGATGAGAAAGCATCAGTTCCTAAGCCCAGAAATGCTCGGTCTAATGGGGGAAGGGGGACAGACATACAAAAGGACAGCCAGGGCTCAAAATCTACAAGGAATAGAGTGGGAACATCCAAGAGGGATGCCCCTAGGGCAGAGGGACACATGACCTTCAAAAATGGTGGGCAGGGAGCAGGAAAGAGCTTAGGGGCAGGCACTCAGCCCAGCCAACAAGACAAGGGGTAAATGCAGCCTTTTCCAGCTTCCAGAGGCCACCTGCTTTCCTTGGCTTATGGTCCCTTTCCCCAACCTCCAAGCCAGGTGAATAGCATCTTCAAATCTCTGACTCTGACACTGCTGCCTCCGTTTCATAAAGACCCCTGTGATTACACTGGGCCCACCCAGATAATCCAGGATGATCTTTCCAGTTCAAGATGACAATAAATTTGCGTAGCTTCAAGCCATTATGTTTGTGGTAATTTGTTACAGCAGCTGTAGAAAACTAATATATGGGTGGCAAAAAAACACTTATGCCATAGGATAGGAAGAGGGGACTTAGTAGGAAGTACAATTTTACAGGAACAGAAGAAAGACACTTGCTCAGCTCAGCTCAGCCACCAAAAGTTAAGGGTGGATCTGGGGATCAAATATTAATATTTTCCCCAGGGAGGAGAAAGGGAATTAAGATTGCTCAAGTAGCTCTTCATGGCTAAAAATGAATTCCTAAAGGTCACTTAATATTTGTGTGTATACACATTTTCCAAGTTTCTAAACTTTAACAAAACTGTGCAAAATACAAGTTTTTTAAAATTTCCCTAAACTTTTCCAAGCACATTAGTTGTCAGTTACTTGAGTGGTCTCCTCCTGTTACATGCTAAACAGTATTCCTCATCCCAAATGAGTAGGTCAGTTAACACTAGAATAGGTTAAAAAAAAAAAAATAGTTCATTTCATTAAATAGTTCAATTTTTTCCTATTAATATTCTGAAGCTGAGAAGTTATTCCCACAAGTAATAGGCATAGTCACAATAACCATAAATAATAACACTACCTCAGATTTATATAGTCTTTAAAATTTATCTTAAAACTATGATATCTACCATCTGGCTTTATTCTACAAAGTATCTTTCAAGTGGTAAACCAAGTGTTATACTGATTACAGATGATAAAACTCAGGCCCATAAAATACAAGGAACTATCCAGGATCGTTTATCTAGTGAGCAATAAAATCAAAACTAAAACATAAATCTTTTGACTCATGCCATCCTTATCGGATAAAAGCTAAATATACCACACCAATAAAATGCCAGAAATGGAGTAATACCACCTACCTGAGACTCATATGCAATGCTAGGTCCTGAACAATACGATCATGTTTGCCTGTAGACGAGTGCTTCCCCAGCCAGCTTGGGAAGGTGGGAAACTGGGTCATGTACCCCCTCATCAACTCTCCAGGAAGAACACTGGCATAAATGGCCTGGAAAAAAATCAATTGCAGTCCAGAGTTTCTATTCAGTACAAAGTTACTTCCTTAGCAGCTGTTGACTTCTGAGCAGTCTACAGAAAATGAAGCAACACTGTCCCAGGTACCTACTTACAGGGCAGTCAGGCCCCTTCCCTGTCTCTGACCTGTTGGTATGGGAAACTTCTCCCAGAGAAGACGACAGACTGCAGACACACCTGGGTCCAAAACATGTTATGGCCCTCAGAGAGCTCCTCATGCCAACTCAGCCTCCTCAACCAACTGATCTCAACACACCAGTGACCTCATGGACGCCAATGTCACAGCAAAAAATTAGCTTAAGAAGAATAAGATGGTCTTCAACATAAGCGATTGACAGCACAGGTAGATTAAAGCACAGAAAGTCTAATAATTAGAGACTCAATTAAACTAGCACTTGAAAAAAGTTAAAAAATGTATCTTTAGATGGATGTCTTCTATGTCTAGGCTTTTTACTTTTTTAAAGGCTGGAATCATATTCTGCATAAATTTTATATCCTGCTTTATTCTAATAATATTCTCTCATAAGCATTCTTTCTACATTACATAATCTTTACAAATAATTTCAAAGGCTGCATAATATTTCATCAAGAGGATTTATCACAATTAATCATTCTCCTGTTCCTGGACATGGAGATTTTCTCCAATTTTTTGCTATCAGAACTAATGCTTTAGGGAATATTTTTGTACATTAAGCTTTTCCTGTGTTTAAAATTACTTCTTTAGGATAAAGTGTCAAAGGTACAATTATTCTTTTTTTTTTAACTTATCTCAATGGTCCCAAAAAAGGTACAATTATTAAGTAAAGAAAAATAAACACTTTTAAAACATAAAAGAAAGGATTCTGTATCTCCAGAATGAGTTTTTGGTTTCTGTTTTTAAGCAACGTGTGGGTAGAATTAAGAGAAGGGCAGGCCTCCTGGAAGTTCCTTGCCTATAACTCAGGCCAATAATCCTGTATAAATATACAAATAACACTCTTAATATGAATGTTTGCCAAACTCTGTTTTGACTTAAAGATATTAACCTAAATATAGCATACAATATAAAGCTGTCACTTTGGCAAGGAAGAAAATCAGAATTCATGTATCAGAGGGACGGCTGCTGAGCTGCCCTGGCTGCACTTCAAGGAGGAGCTACTTAGTGACCACCTGGGAGAGCCAAGAATGACCCCCTCCCCCCCCAAAAAGGAGTTAAAATAAAACAGAGCAAATAAATCTTTTGATTCATATCTTACAACCAAAATCTAACCTTCCTATTTCCATGTGTCTGTTTACATAAAAACATTTTTGAAACATTGAAAATAAGGCCAGATTAAGAAATAGACAGTAGTGACCATCGAGTATTTTAATCTGTTAACAGACTGTATTTTTGCCACAAGAGCCATACTGTTTACCTGGTATTTCAAATGATCACAGGCACTAAAAGCTATATATTTTCGTTCTCTTTAACTAAAGCAGAGTCTGCACTTTAATTACCTGTGTGGGCAGAAGACTCCAGTTTTGCTTACTCCGGATCTGACTGTCCACTAAGTCACCATCACATATGCTATCTGCTGCTCGGCTTAAAAGCATCAAGTGCTTTTTCATGTCACCCCTGCAGGAAAGAACCAGTCTGGATTACACTGCTATCCACACCCCAGGTCCCTCCCTCCCAGGTATTTGGCCTCCACAGTGCTAGGAGAGTACTAATCCTATCCCTCACTAGCTCTGAACACTCACCCTGCGGCTATAGGCTTCACATGTAGGTAGTTCTCCTGAACAAAGAGAGGTGCTATTGAATAATCATGAAAAAAGAGATCTGACTTGTCCATAAGTGACATATGAGCAGTCTCCTCTCCAGCTGCAAACACTTTCCGGGCAACATCAAATGGGCCCTAAAAAGAGGGAGGGACACACATGTCAGAATGGAAAAAGTCCAAAACACTGACAACACCAAATGCTGGCGAGGATGTGGAATAACAGGAACTCTCATTCACAGCTGTTGGGAAAGCATAATAGTACAGTTAGTTTGGAAAAGAGTTAAGCAGTTTCTTACAAAACTAAACACACTCTTACTACATGATTCAGCGATTACACTCCTTGGTATTTACCAAAATAAACTGAAAGCTATGTCTACCCAAAAACCTGCAAACAGATGTTTATAGCAGCTTAGCTTTATTCATAATTGCAAAAAGTTGGAAGCAACCAAGATGTCCTTCAGTAGGTGAATGGACAAATAAACTATGGTACATCCAGACTATGTAATATTATTCAACAACTGAAAGAAATGAACTGTCAGGTCATAAAAAGACATGGAGGAACCTTAATTGCATATGACTAAGTGGAAGAAGCCAATCTGAAAAGGCTACATACTGACAATTTACATGACATTCTGGAAAAGGCAAAACTATGGAGACAATAAAATGATTAGTGGTTGCCAGGGGTTAAGAGGGAGGGAGGGATGAATAGGCAGAGCACAGAGGATTTTTAGGGCAATGAAACTACTCTGTATGATATTATAATAGTGGATATGTGTCATTGTACGTTTGTCAAAAACCATTGAATGTACAACGGCAAGAGTAAACCCTAATATAAACTATGGACTCTGGGTGATAATGATGTGTCAGTGTAGGTTCATCGATTGTAACATATGTACCAATGTGGTGCTGGATGATGACAGTAGGAGAGGCAGTGCAGGTGGAGGAGGGAGGGGTACATGGGAACTCTCTGTACCTTCCACTCAATTTTGCTATGAACCTAAAACTGCCCTAAAAAACAAAGTATATTAATTTTTTTTAAAACTGCTTAATCATTATTCTAATAATGAATTCTGACTAGTGACTAGGTAAAATGGAACACAGAGGTGGTAACTGACATAGACCTCTAGTTTTGGAGAGGTTATTAAACTAAACCATTTGAAATGTTATTCTGAAGAGTGCAAAACCATTCAAAATATAAAGCCATATGTAAGAAACTCTGGAAAAGCCATTTTATAACTGCTGAAGCATGAGTATAAATTAAAACCTATCCCTTTGTCAAAATGTATAATACACATTGACATCTTTGAGGAGAAATTCATTTGAAATAGAAACACTTTTAGCAGCTGTCTGTAGCTCTTGTTATAAACATCTATGAGTTCAATAGGTGTATCAAGGAACTATAATAACTATTTTTATTAAGCTAATACCTACAAAACAAGAAGTGTTTTTGGCTTGGGAAAGTAACTAAGAAATGGAAATTTATTTTACCAGTTTGATGTCCTTTTTGGCCCTATGAGAATCAGCCTTGGCCTGGTCATAGGTTAATGCCTTATTTCCTGCACACCACATACTCAAATTGTGTAAAACCTAAAAGAATCACAAATAAGACAATGTAAGGTGGGAAAATACTGCCACTTCCCCTCCCTGCAAGGTTGAAGGCATTAATTCAAAGGAATCAACAACTATCACATAATAGATATTTATTTTACCTGTCTGATATCTTGATTGGCTCCCAAAATTATTTCATTCATAGCTGGAGGGGGAATCTTTATGCCCTCTTTAAATGCAATAGACATCATAGCACCCTGAAATTGACAAGAGGAGGAATCTTCAATGATTTTTTTAAAAACTCATATAATCAGATATTTTAAAAATATTTATCAGGTACTTTTATAAAAGCTGACCCTTAAATAAACAGGATAGTGTGATGGGAAAAAAAATTTTATATCATCATACCTTAATCTGTTCAACCCGAGGTCTTTGAAAACGAAGATCAAAACAATAATGAACCAAAGAGCGAATCTTGGGATGATTTCTATCATTGCACATACAAATAATGGGAACTTTAGTATGTTTTATCAGGCCAATTAATTCCTGAAAGGCAAATTTGCAACATGAAAATAATTATTTAAAAAATAACAAATACCACACAATGTATTTTAGGTTTTAAAAACTTCCTCACCTACAGAACACTTGAGATGCTACCAAAAAAATAAAATAAAAACAAAACTTCCTCGGCAACATGCCTTAATTGCCATAAATACCAGCAAATGATAATTAAATATGTTTTAATCTAAAAATCCACAGTAAAACTACAAAAATAAGGCAATTTCATTACCTGAATTCCTCCCCTGTCCTCATTGCCTGCCATACCATCCACCTCATCCATGATGAGAGCATGCTTTGTACCTCCTGAACAGGCTGCTCCACCTGTCCAGTGTTGAGGGACAAAGGGATGGGACAAAAACAAAATAACAATTGTTCAAAAACATGCTTTATTGAAAATTATATAACACATAGTAAACTTCAAAAGCCACAAGAGTATGCACAGAAAAGAAATTCTCCCTCCCACTCCTTCCCTGGCACACCCAGGTTCCCTTCCCAGAGGCAAACAGCAGTCTCTCATATATCCTTTAAGAGATACTCTATACATATTAAAAACATGCGTGCATAAAAGTATACACCTTGGTTTTGTCAATTATTATATTTTGCTAATTTGTTATCTGTAGATATAGAAAACTTCATTTTTTAAGGCAATTCAATATTCCACTTTGCACATGTGTCATAATTACTCACTATTAATGAAATTAGGATGCTTCTAAGCTTTTGCTATTATAAGTCATACTATATGAATATCCTTTTATATACATATATGTTATTTTGCACATACACACATATAATAACAGCTAAATTCCAGGAATTGGAACTTCTGAGTTCAAAGGTAAATTTAATTTAACTGTGAGAAATACTGCCAGACTGCCCTCCAGAGTTGTACCAACTTACACTCTTACCAGCCATGTGTAAGAATAACATTTCCTGAGCAACTTCTTTTGAACACAGATTTTCTACCACCCAAAGCACCAAGAATTCAGGTGGCAAAGCAACACATCAGAGACTCTAAATAACCACTGTGCAATCCTTAATTGGGGCAACTCGTTTTCCCCATGAACTCTGGCCATACAGGACCACTAGCTGTAACCTGAGATAGTGGGCACTTTCACACCGTGTCTGCTCTAATCCTCCACTATTTTTGCCTGAGGTGACCTCTTCCACCTCCAAATGGTTCTCTTTCTCATTCTTTGAGGCCTTTCAAACAAATATCATCCTTTTACCCTAATATCCCAAACACAACTACCTCTTCATCCACAGGCCTCACTCATCACGCTGTATTAGTCATCTTCTCTGTTCTCCTCTTCACAAGATTCACCTGTGAATCCTCCAAAATCTTATGCAGATGACATAAATATGCAAGTGTACACATTTTTATTACATTCTCAGAAACCTCTAAGTCCTAAAAAAGGGTAAGTATTGCCCCATAAGAGTTATGTCAGAGGCCTTTCTTACTCTCTTGTTAGCCCCAGGAGTCAGTAGGGTGCTTGGCACATAGTAGTGTTCAATACTGGTTACTGAACATTGAGATGAACTTGTTTTTCTTACATAACAACAAAAAACAGTTCAAAAAGCCACATACTTGAATAAAAGGCTTTGATGCTGGTATTATCCAGTGATTCAGCAACAATTGACTTCAAACTGTTCTTACTCCGAGTATCACTTGCATTCAGTTCTACATAGGTGTATCCCAATTCCTAATCAAAATATTGGAAACCATTACTATCACAATACAAATTAATTACCCTCCCCAAAAAAAGGCCAGTTAAGAAAGGGGGCCCCTTTCCCCCTGCCTGTGTCCAAGAAGGGGGGGAAAAGAAAGGGTACAAAAATCACATAAAGGGCCACAGGTAAAGATATAAAGCATGATACTAATAATGAGATTAACTATAATATGCCTCACAATATTAAATTTTTTTAAATTTTTAGACTATCATATACATGCATACAACACACATAAATAAACACACAAGTTTGGTTGTAAAACCTCAGCTGGTAAATCACTAATCTGGGAGGGTATATTTGAACAAGCAATTTTACTAAGTTTACTTCCTAAAGTCCTAAAAAGAATTAAGTATAATCATCCCAAGAATTCAGTATCAGATATAGGATTAGTCTATTATGAGATACCAAAAAGTAATTCCCTTCAAGATGAATTACAAAGTTAAATCATCCTTTGTCAAACTATCCCCAATGAACAATTTTCCTCTCAAGTCAGCAAAGCTCAAGTTATTCTGACTCATTTCTCAAAATCGATCAGCTTATAAAATGCCTTAATTCAATTCCCAAAAAAACTAATGACAATAATAGAGAAAAAGAGTCATGTTCACAATTTTAGGGACTAGGAAAAAAATTTTTTTCGCTTTTTCTTTAATGTTTATAAATACAGTGAAAAACAGCTAAAAATTTATATTCAAATGTTATGTGCTGGTCCACGCAACAAAGACCAAAAGAAACTACAAGCTTATGTGGCAAAGGACTGGGAAATCCAGCAGTTCTAATCCCTTATTTTATCATTCTGATACCAACACGTGAACTCTGATTTGCTGTAGTGCTCAGGAAAATCAAGTCCTCTCACTGTGCAGAGATCCAGCAGCGACAGAGACAACAAGAACAAAGGTGGTATCACAGTGGTGGTGAGCAGAACCCTGATTCAGACTGAGTTTAAACTGTGCCACCACCCTCCCCTCTGAGCCTTTTTCATTTGTCACATGTGGATGATAATAGCACATATATTTAGTACACAGAATTCAGTACACAGAATTATTACAAGGGTATACAGGATATCTGTACCTTTCAGGATCTATAACACATATTTGTATTATCTATAAGATAATGAACCCAAGTACTTTGCTGGCTGGCTCATGGGTAAATATTACCTATTTTATAATTACCAGTATTTAAAAAGGATGAAAATGACAAATAGCACCAGAACCAAAGCAAATGCTAAAAGTTTGATTTTAGAAAAATATACACAATAGGTTTATGTATACACCACATACACATATACACACATTTATCTCACATACACACTCACACATATACACACACATTATCCGAGGTTATCTTTCCAACCACACCACAACAGAGGACCCACCTGACACACCAGAGAGGCTGTGGTGGTTTTGCCAACACCTGGAGGGCCTGAGAGTAACGCTGCTTTAAAACTAGAGCCATCGTCTTTGCCGGCCAATTTACCAAACTTTGCTGCTAGGAAAAAAGAGGTTCCAGAGTGTTAACCTGCATCACCTAAAAGAAATTCAGGAATGACATAAACTTCACATAGAAAGCAGTCCTCCAGTCTGGTTCTAGATTTGCAGAATATTTTCTAGAAACAACAGTTTCCAGAGCAGTTAGGGAAATTCTACTCCCTACCTCATCTCCACCAAAAATAAGAAACTAAAACCAATTCACTTAAAAACTCTGCATTTGAAACAATAATTTTATGAGTTTCCTTTCCTATAAATCCACATGCCATGGAGCACACTGCCTGGACTCTGATCCTAACTCCATCTACCCTAACTCCACCTCTTGCCAGCTGGGCGTACTTTAGAAGTGACTTAACGCCTCTGTGCCTGTCTCCTCCTCTGTAAAATGAAAACAGTAAAGCAGCTGGTAGGGATGCTGTGAGGACAGAAGTGCTGAGCACTGACCCTGACATGCCTCAACAAATGTTAACAAATATAACCAGCTACATGATCACAAAAAGAAATGATGATTTGGAGATGCTGTGTCTGCAACTATCTTGTACCACTCAACACCAGAATACTCTTTTTCCCTTCACCACATGGGCACCAGGCACATAAATCATGCTCAATGCATACTCAGTAACTGAAAGAGACATGGTTAAACCTCCTGCCAAGAGGGAACTAAAACCTTAAAAAAGTCTTTTCCACGCCCGGACAGCACAGCGAGACCCCATCTCTACAAAAAATAAAAAAGTTAGCCAGGCATGGCGGCACGTGCCTGTAGTCCCAACTACTTGGGAGGCTGAGGCAGGAGGATCGCTTGAGGCCAGGAGTTCAAGGCTGCAGTGAGCTATGATGATGCCACTGCACACCAGTCGGGGCAAGAGAGCAAGACCCTGTCTCTTTTAAAAGAAAAAAGAAAAAAAAATTTTTTTTTTTAAATTTAAAAAGTCTTTTCCAGGCACATGGAACACTTGCACTCCTGCCTCCTGTCTTTTACATGGATTTTATGTGGTTTCAGAAAGAAAAAAATGTAAATTTAAAAATTTTAAATTTAAGTTTAACCTGTATCATTACAATTATATTATCTAACTATTATAAATAAACTGGCATCATCAGCAATGTCTAGCAACCACCTACATATTAATAACCCAGTTATCACTTTGGGGATTCACTGCGACGCTCACTAAACTTTGCCATCTTATTTGTTATACACTATCCCCCAGGGCTGCATTAACATTAGTGATCTGAAATCTCAGTTCCAAAGATACTTTGGATATTAAATAATATATTGTGGCGTTTCATTTTCCATGGCAAATACGTAGTAAACAAGCACAGAAACTACAGAAGAACAGGCCTGTCGGGCCTGTAAGAAGCAAACGGCGCATGCGACTGGGATTTCAGGCTGAGCGCTCTGTGAACACACCCCAGCTCTTTATTCACACCATTCCTTGCCGTGCCGGTGCCGCTCTCAGTGGTCTTGCTCTCACATGTCTTCAGACTTTGGGACATGTTCTCTTTCCCACCCAACACCACCCCCTCCCTTCACCCAGCTACCTCCTACTTGGTTTCCATCCTTCCTCTAGGGACGGGAGCACACATCCCCACTCATGACCACACACCTCCATCCCTACAGCTCCCCGTACTTACCCCCACAACAGCAGAACAATGTATTTTAATGGCTGGTCCAGATACGTCTCCCCACTGCCTGTGAGCTCCTGAGGGGGACTGGGTTTTGTTGACAACGGCACCACCAGGGTCTAGTACAGCACCATGCTCAAACCAAGCCCTCAATAAATGCTTGCTGATTGATGAATGAACTAACCATTAGACTTTCTCATATATGTGCAATTGAGCAATTACATGTTGAAACACACAGAGATACAAAAATGAGTGAGGTTATAAAATTACCGTGTTTTTTATCTTCTGAAGAACTCTCATGCCAGTTTCGGAGCCAGCGTAGCAGTTTGTTGGCACAGCTCTGCTCACCTTGTTGTCCAATGATGGTCTTGAGTGAGGTTGGCTTATATTTATCCACCCAGAGCAAATTTTCCACTTTGTTTTCACTGCTGTCATCAGCCAAATTCCTGGCCTTGCTGTCACCATTTACCTCTTCAGCTACCTGCTCCTTAAAGTCCAGGCCTCTCCTAAACACACTTGTTTCCTTTTGGATTGACCTCATAGAAATGTCCCTTTTGGGCGTCAGCTTGCTCTTTTTAGATTCTGATTCCTTTTTAGTTGGACTGATTTTTCTTTTTCCTTTGTCATTTTTTTGGGGTGTTTTCTCCAATTTGGACTTTTCTTTCTTCATCTTAAAAAGTGGTAAAGTGAGGGAAAAAGAAACCTGATGAGACATACAGAATTCTATCCTGCTAACTGTGCTACAGAGAGCAGTCTGAGATAGCCAAGTGAGCCACTCAACCTGGGTCGGCCTTTTCACAACAGATCCTGCTGTTTGTGGAAGTCACCTCCTTCCAAACTCTAAAAATTGACAATACACACACCAAAAAGCACCCAAATGCAATTTTTAAAAGTAAGAGCACATTGGTTTTTTAAAGTAGTAAGTATTCCAATTTTACTTTTAAAAAATGGAGTAAATGGTTAAGAGATTTTTTATTTCAAAGCATCCTGGTTAGTTAAAAGTTAATGCCTCTACAAAAACTTGTATACAAATGTTCACAGAAGTTATATTTTAAATATATATATATAAAATTATAGCCAAAAAAAGGAAACAACCCAAATGTCCATCACCTGAAGAATGGCTAAACAAAACAGGGTATAGCCATACAATGGAATATTATTCACCCATAACAAGTGAGGTACTGATACAACATAGGTGAACCTTGAAACCGTTACGCTAAGTGAAAGAAACCAGACACGAAAGGCCACATATTGTATGACTCCATTTATATGAAATGTCCAAATAGGCAACCATAGAGACGTAAGTAAATGCTGGGGCGGGGGGTATGATGATGCATGACTGCTAATGGGTATAGAGTTTCTTTTGGGCGTGATGAAAATGTTCTGACATTAGATAGTGCTGATGGTTGCACACTTTTGTTAATATACTAAAAACCACTGACTTATACACTTTAAAAGGGTGAATTTGATGGTATATAAATATCTCAATTTTTTAAAAAGTTAGTGCCTCTTTACCACTGGATGCTAAAATTAGATGAATGTTTGAGAAACAGGGTATCAGAATAGTCTTAAAGTATCTCCCTAAGATAGTTACCAACTACAAAGGGAAAAATAGTCACTTTACTAGTAGAAACCCAGCAGACATCATCTTAACCAAATAATCAAGGTTATCATCACCCATAACAAAACATATTGACATTATGTACAATTGATATGATGCACTGAGAAGGACACACTATCACTTCTGTGGTGTTCTTGCCAAAAATGCATAACCTCAATCTAATCATGAAAAAATACCACAGACCCAAATAGAGACATTCTACAAAACTGGTACTCATCAAGAGTATCAAGGTCATAAGAAGACAAGGAAAAGACTAAACAACCATCACAGATTTGAGCAGACTAAGATGACACAACAACTAAAATGCAGTGTGGGATCCTGGAACAGAAAAAGGATAATAAGGGAAAATGTGAAGTTCAAATAATATGTGTAGATTGGTTAAAATATGGTATCAATGTTGATTTCCTGGTTTTTATAACTATGCTATGGTACGTAATCCAAATCATTCCCTAGGATTTCTCTAACTGGAATAAACTGAGTGGGCCATATTTCCACTTGTGTGACAGAGCTGGGGACATTAATCTTGGGATGCTGGTACTCCTGTGCCCTGCACATAGAAAAGGCTGGTATACAGTAAAAGGAGGCCAACACTAGGAGAAACAGAAAGACAGAAACAAAGGGTCCTCAAAGCACTGTAGTCTCTGGATCCAGTAGTTCCCAAACCATATCCACCCTGCCCATAGTTTAGTTATATGAGCTGACATTCATTTTTCCCTTTTTGCTAAAGCTAATATAGGACAAGTTTCTGTCACAAGTGAAAAAGTCCTAATATAGTTCTAATTGAAATGAACTTATCATGCTGATACCTGTTAACATATCCTTTAAGGAACTCTAAACAATAACTTTTGCATAAAGCCAACACAAGAATATGGAAAATAGGCTGGGCTTGACAGCTCATGCCTGTAATCCTAGCACTTTGGGAGGCCGAGGCGGGAGAATCGCTTGAGGCCAAGAGCTCAAGACCAGCCTAGGCAACATAGTGAGACCCCCACCTCTACAAAAAATAGAAAAATTAGCCAGGTATACAGTGGCACACCCCTGTAGTTCCAGCTACTTGGGAGGCTGAGGTGGGAGGATCACTCGAGCCCAGAAGTTTGGGGTTACAGTGAGCTATGATGACGCCACTGCACTCTAGCCCGGGCAACTGAGTGAGACCCTGTTGTAAGAAGGGAAAAAAAAAAAAATGGATATGGAAAATAAGGAAAGTTTAATAAGTAAATATGTTATATGTAATACACTGTCCTCTCTCTTTGCTCATATTTCTTTGCAAAATATAAAGAAATACACCAAAGTAGACATCCTGAAGCAGAGTCCCTCAGTTCAACAGGAAATAAGGCAGTTTGTGGTAAAAAGGGAGGTTAATCTTTCAGCCAACAGGCCTATATCCACCCAAGATAAGTCTCTATGAAATACAAAAGTTGCTATACACCAACTTCAATAAATCAAGTTTTTTCTTTTTTTTTTTGAAAAAGAGATAGGGTCATGCTCTGTCACCCAGGCTGGAGCACAGTGGTGTGATCATAGCTCATTGCAACCTCAAACTCCTGGGCTCAAGCAATCTTCCTGGCTCAGCCTCCCGAGTAGGTAGGACTACAGGCACATGCCACCATACCCAGCTAATTTTTAAAAAATTTTTTGTAGAGATGAGGTCTGGCTTGTTGCCCAGGCTGGTCTTGAACTCCTGGCCTCAAGCAATCCTCCTGCCTTGGCCTCCCAAAGTGCTGGGATTACAGGTGTGAACCACTACTTCTGGCCTAAATCAAGTACATTTTATACAAACCTCAGCTTCAACTGCTATTTCGTACTTGGACTTCTTGCCTGGCATAGTCCGAATCAGATTCAATAGGCCATCTTCATCGATAATTTTTGTCCCCAAGGCTGCTGCCTGTTGATTAAAAATGCAAATCATCAAAACTGCATCCTAACCATTCCTTTCTGTAAAAAAATTTAAAAAAAAACAAAAAAATCATGATTCTAGGGCCTATCAGGAGGTGAAAAACCACATTCGTAAATTAGATAGCACTGGAATATGAAAAAACCCCAAAACACCACATTCATTGGAAAAGCACCATTAAAAAGAAGAAAATAAGAAACATGCTCCCTAAGAGTGGTGAAGTGTCACATTACTATTTTTGTGGATTGCTTTACCTTTCCTCCCCTAGAAATGGGCAAAGCCACTAGGTCCTAAGTATAGCTCTTCACACCCTCTCCCATGTTTGACTCATATAGCAGACACTTCCCACCACCTTCTTCCCTGCTAACAGAACTCCAATGTGTCCATCTACAAGTGATGGGCTATGACTGGTCTAAGGCGATCAGAAGTCCTGATCCTCCCCAACCTCCCTTACAGCTCTGAGTGGCCATGTGACAGCTCCAGCCAATGAGAATTAAGTAGAATTCTCCAAGAGGTGTTTCCAGGAGAACTCTTGTCAGGCCAGTCACAGCTATTATGACATCTTGTCCCTGCTCCCTTTTTCCTGCCTTGAATGCAGACTTGAATGCCTAGAGTAGCAGCTACCTTGCAGCCACAAGGCAACATGCAAGAGGACAAAAGCTAACACAATAAGGATGACGACAGAGGTGGAGGACGGAGCTAGCCTAGCTCCATTATCGAGCTGATGAACCATTCCCAGCAACTGCCTAACTCTGGAATTCTTGTTAGGTGAAGAAAATAAGCAGATGTTTGTTTAAACCACTCTTAGTTGGGTATTCTGTTACTTGGAGCTAAACATAATCCTAACCAACAGACCTCTGACTCTTCTCTTAAGAGCTTCCAACAAAAAAACTTAAGAAAGAATATATAGTGGCATATATAGGAATACTTAGAACTAGAAGAAATAGACAACTGCATTTGTTTCTATCTTCAAAAAAATATATATTTAAACTAGAATAAACTAAGAAAAGTCAAGTAAACAGGAACTGTGCCTTCAACTGGAAAACCCAAAATCCTGGGGCTGAAGCCAACAACTCTTCTGTGGAGAAGAAATAACGTAGGGAAGAAATTGCTTTTCCATTTTTTTCTTAACTCTGTATAAAGGGCAATGCTACAAACAGTCACATCAGAAGCGTGCCAAGGCAAGCAGGCTATGTCACTGTGTTGACAACACAGCAGTACTCACCTTATCACTCTTAGACTGTCCACTATCACGGCCCATGACAAGGTAGTTTGTTTTCTTGCTGACATTTCCTGTTACTTTTCCCCCATAACGTTCAATTAGAGACTTGGCTTCATCTCGTTCAATGGACTCCAGCACTCCTGTGATTACAAATATGAGGCCTTCCAAGCAATTTTCAGCTCCCTAAAAACCAAAACGTTCAA
Organism: Daubentonia madagascariensis; assembly: GCA_023783475.1. Classification (NCBI taxonomy): domain Eukaryota; kingdom Metazoa; phylum Chordata; class Mammalia; order Primates; family Daubentoniidae; genus Daubentonia; species Daubentonia madagascariensis. The sequence continues at coordinate 12,153,777 of JAKFHU010001978.1, forward strand.
GCAGAGAGAAAATTACATGGTAGCTTTCCAAAGAAATATTTGGCATCAAAATTGCAGAAAGTTGATTTTTCTCATTTGACATCATTCATAACCTCAGCATGAAAAGTTTGCTGGAAAGTTATAGCAAATAAGCAGAACCTGAGATTAAATCCTGAGAAATTCTTATGTAGCTAATATTTAATAAACGTATAAAACAGGCAATGAAAAGCACACAGCCAACATTGTTTGCAAAGCTCATTAACATTACCCATTCATACTATTGTCCATTATGGTCTTTTTATATTTAAACTGCTAGTTAGCTTGTATAAACTTAAGTAAACAACCAAATGCAATCCACCTACAGAAACTCTTGCCATTGTTAAAAAGGGAAAGTTTTGATTCTGAGAGGCTTAACAAGTTTGAGCTGTTGTCCTCCTCTCTGCTGATTACTCTCTGATAGTAAATCTAACCACCTGCTAGTAACTTAAAGGCAAGATCATATTATCCCTTGATCAGAAACATAACTCTCACAATACAAGAGACACTGGCCAAAAAGAGCTGAATGGAACAGACGTTCAATCTTAATTAGAATTATATATAGACTTTTTTATCTTTGCAATGGTTCAATAAAATTATACAACCAAGCAAAATGAAAATAAAAATTATACATGACATCCCAAGTTAATTATTCTTTGAATTGAGAACTGAAATCAACACATATTAAAACAGGCTTGAAAAGCAGCAGCTAAACAAAATTCAAAGATTGGCCCAATACAAGTTCAGTCCCTCACCATCCAGGTGAAGAATCTTTCTTGGAAACAAAAAGAAATAACTATGAATCTGCTTGAAAAGAAAAGGTTTGACCAACATCATCTCAAGGTCACTTCAGGCCCTGCGGTTCTAGGATTGAAATGATTTACTATAACACTACAGATACTTAAATTCTTCTCAACAAATTCAAAAGAACCCTGGAAAACTACACATGCAAGCCCCCATATCCCACAACCCAATCATCTACTATCTCCCAAATTATCACCCACCATGACTCTGAATACCTCTTCACTTCCCCAATCTCAGCACTTGTACCCTCCCTACCAACTCTGCATTCTACTAATAGAATGCCTCCACAGCGCTTACTCCAGGAGCAGCAAACCACCCAATATCCTCAACCTCTTCTCCAACATTCTTGCCACAACCTTGCCTTCACTGAAACTGGGCTGTCCCCTAAGGACACCACTGTGCCTGAAGTGCTCTCAAGTAGAGCTTGTTTACTCTTTCACACATGTGTACAGGAAGCATGGTTGGCATCTTCCTCTCACCTTCCTATACGATGACCCATTAGCCCCTTGAAGTTCATCACTTCTCCACACCCCCCACCCCATCCCAGCTCCACCATCCTCTCCCTCTCTTTATTAGGGGAACTACTAATCTCCATATGCAGTTACGCATACCAAGCAAACTGAAAATTAAGTTAATTTATACAGTGTATATGTATCCCCTCCCCTCCCACCTTCACAGAAATTTCATACTACATTTGATTATTCTTCTCTTTCTGGCACATCTCCAATCTCTCCCTTTCTGGTTGGATCTATCCCATCAGCAAAAAGCATACTTTAAGTATCTCCTACCATTAAAATACTCACATTTTGCCCGCAAATCCCACCTTCCATTTCTAGTTAGAAGTCCTCTGTCTTTTCCCTTTCACAACCAAACTTATCAGAAACATTATCTACTTCTGCTGCCTCCATTTTGTCTATTCACATTCACTCTTTGACCCACTTCCATCAGGCTCTGCCTCCACCATTCTATTTAAACTGCTCTTGCTAAGGTCACTAAGGAGCATTATTCATGTTACTAAAATGTAATGGAGGCTGGGGGCATGGTAGCTCACACCTGTAATCCCAGGGCTTTGGGAAGCCAAGGTGAGAGGACAGCTTGAGGCCAGGAGCTCAAGACCAGCCTAGACAACATAGCAAGACCCTGTCTCTACAAAAAATGGAAAAAAACAAGCCGGGCATGGTAGTGCACACCTGTACTCCTAGCTACTCAGGAGGCTGAGGCAGGAAGATCACTTGAGCTCAGGAGTTGAAGGCCGCAGTGAGCTCTAATCACGCCACTGCACCCAGCTTAGGGCAACAGAGCAGGACCCTGCCTCAAAAAAAAATTAAATTAAATTAAAATAAAATAAAAAATAAATACAATGGGCAATTTTCTGTCTCCCCTTACCCGGAATCTTAACATGACAGACCTAACAACTCAATCATTTTAAAAATACTCTGCCTTCCCTTTGCTTCTGTGATACCAACTTTATCAGACTTTTCTCCCACATTGTGGCTGCTGCTTCCCAGTCTCCTTTTGGTTTTCACCCACCTCTACTTCACAAAGAAGCAGGGGCCAAGGCCCTCTTCTCTTCTCATTCTGTACTGGTTTGCCAAATGCTATTAATCCCTTCAAATATTATCTACATGCCAATAATGCCCAAACTTTTACATCCAGTCTTGGCTTCTGTTCTGGGCTCCAAGCCCACATATCTACTTGTCCACTCAGCATCTCCACGTGGACACAAAAATACACACAAAAGCACAGTATGGCCACCAACAAACTCATCACCATCTCCCCAGACACACATCAGCCCAGTTGGCTCATGCCAACAACCAGGATATCATACCTGCCACTCATCCTTTCTCACTTCCCACTTCCAGTTACCACAAAGCCCTGTAAGATATTACCTCTTCCATGGAAACCACTTCACTTTTCAGCACTTTCAGTGGTCCTCCAGACAAGCCCCTATCACTGATCTCTATATATCTACTCCTCCCCCATCCACTGCACCCTACGCTCAGCAGCCAGGGAGATCTTTCACAAATGCAAATCTGGTCATGTTATTCCCCCACTTAAATATCCTTCTCTTACACAAAGTCCTAAACATTATGCTCTACAAGATGTGGCCCCATTAACCTCTTCAGCCACTCTCATCCCTTGGTTACTACGCTCCAACTACATTGCTTTTCTTTCAGTTCCTCAAACATACCATGCAAGATCCTTTCCGGCTCAGGGATATCACACATTCTGGCCGCTCTGCCCAGATCATCATGCCAGCACAATTCCTGCCCTGCACCCCAGGTGAATTCCTTTTATTCCTCAAATCTCCATTTAAATATCACTTATTCTACACGCCTCATCCAGGACCAGGTTCCTCTGTTATACTCTCTAAAGGCATCTTAGATTTTTCCTTCACGGTACATATCACAATTATAATTAAATAATAATTTATTTAACTTCTCTTTCCTTACACTGTAAGTGCCATGCAGGCAAAAAGCATTAGTCTTGTCACTGGCATACTCTCAAAGCCTACCCCTTCTAGGGCTACTTGTTATTTAAAGGTAAATTTTTCTAAGTATCAACCAGGAATTCATGTGAATAAACATCCCTAATTCATGAAAATGGTGACAGAGGTTTTTCAGTTGTTTTTTTTTAAATTTTTCCCCCTAGTTGAAAGTCTCTCATGATGTTATTAATTTTTAATTATTAATTCTCTGCTGCCGTAAGCAAAGTGAATACATACACGGACCCACACAAGGCAGAGGCCCTCTCAGTATTCTTACCTTTGGAATTTCTTTGGAGCCCAGAGCTTTGGGACCTTCTCGATTTAAGTAGCTTCGATAAGCTTGATAATTACTTCGTTTCTTTTCAGAATCTTCAGGACTTACAGACTTTGGGGAGAGAGAAAGGATATTGAACAAAGTCATGCAAAATTCATGTAAAATTAAAATACATATCTAGAAATAAACATTAAGTCAATTCTGTGTTCGGTCCTAAAATTAACAGTTTTAGCTAGACAGGTACTCCCCAACTTACAGATGCCTGACGTACAAACGTCCCTGCGTCAGTCCTTCTCAAAACTTTCTACTCTCTCTAAAGGCACATACCTCAGGGCAGATTAGGGGTGTAAGCCAAGTTGCCAGCTCCAAGCAAAGAAATGGAAAAAGTGTTTTGAGAAATTCATGTAAATTTTAAATTCTATTCCATGATATATCCAAGTTTATTTTAACAGAAAAATAAATTTTCCCCTAAGTAAATTTGATCACTCAAAAATATATCCTATGTTAATCCTATGGCCTTGCATACTCCTAAAACACTATCCTTTATCCCTACGGATATAAGCACTCCAGTCTGAGAACCAAAGGCTTCATATAAACAGCCAGCTCAGAGAAGGAGCTCCAAAGAGCACACATGTTCTATATGCTACCACTCTCCCTTCTATGTTTAATCTCTCCCATTGCCAGGGGATTTTACCATGGGTACATGTCAGAAAACCATGGGAAAATTTTTCAAACTATATATCCTGGACCTACCTCCAAGTTTCTGATTCAGAGATGTGGGGTATGGCCAGGACAGGTGTATTTAGATGAAAAAACATCCTAAATAATTCTGATGTAAGAATCACTACAAGATGTTCTCTTATTTTTTCCACTTCCTGTTTTACATTATTATTAACTTGTAAGCAACCTCAAATCCCTTCGAGAATAGATAAAACACTTCTCCATAAATAAATTATTTAATCAATAAAATAATTAAGCTGGTTTGGTTATGAGTTAAATAAGCCATTATGGACTGGTTCTACTTTTAACAATGGTTCTCAAATGTTGGTGTGCCTTAATATCATAGAAGGAGCTGATTAAAGTACAGCCGCCCAAACCACATGTCCTGGGAAACCATAATTTTAACAGGCTTTGCAAGAGAACCTAATGCATATACCAACATGGGGAAATGACTCATTTAATAACATTAATTCTATGAAAAAAAAAATCTGAATTATAAACTTATAAAATAACTTTGGAGCACACCCATTTATGAAGTCTGTATTATTTGAGACCAAACAAATTTATTAAATTGACTCTGATGTTCCCAAAACTGCTTAAGTTCTGAGTTATTTCTATTCCAATTTTTAAAAATACAGTGAAGAGTAATAGTATCATTTTAAAGATTTCCTTTTTCATAAAAATAGCCTCTGTAAACTGAACATGTGCCTGAAGAAAAACATTAATCTACCAGATAAGCATTTAGTGAAGAAAAATCTGAGACCAAAAAGTCAATTGTTCCTTTAAGCATATTTATGAGCACTGCCCACAAACAAAAGCATTTTGAAATCATCACCATTTCACTGTTCTGCACTAAAAAATAATGGTGATGAGCAGTTAAAATAGATAATATTCTACTTTTAATTCTAAGTGCCTAAAAGGCATGAAGGAATAGTGGTTTCTCAATATGAATCTAAAGTGGTTCCAAATTGGAGGTTCAAAGAGGCCACTAGTTTCTCAAATATATTTGAAAAGAAGAAAACTTTTGAAAAGTATTCATTATTTCACCATTTTTTTCCTGTGAAAATGATTTCATTATCTCAACATTGTTATACAAGAGCAAAAAGGTGTAAATTCAGAACAAATCCAAATAACATTTTAATAATAATTGCTAAAACTTATATAGCACTTATTAGGTCCCAGGCAATGTTCTAACTGGTTTTACACATATGAACTCATTAGGTACTGTTATTATCCCTATTTTACAAATGAGGAGACCAAAGCACAGAGAAGGGAAGTAACCAGACCAAGGTCACACATCTCCTCAGTGGCAGGACTATGATTTGAAAGTTGCTCCAGAGTCAGCGCTTGGAGCGACAATGTTATACTACAATTTTTGTCTTCAGAGGACCTGAGTTCAAGGCTGGCCCGGCCACTCACTAGCTGGGTGATCTTGGAATACTTACTTAAATTCTTCCATCATCTTTAAAAGTTGAATAATAAAAGTAAATATCTCCCAGGGTTGTTGTGAAGATTACATGAGATGCCATATGTAAAGCATTAGCACAATATTTGATACACAGTAACAATAAATATTAGCTAATTTAGCTATATTAGTAATCTATATTCTGCAAGAGCTTCTAAATAAGATGGTACCTTAAAAGTACTATAATGACTTACAGAGTTAGAGCTAAAACTTGAAAACAAACTCAGATTAACACACAACCCCAAAATATATACAGCAGTCCCTCCTTATCCACAGGGGATACATTCCAAGACCCCCAGTAGATGCCTAAAACCACAGATAGTACTGAATGAACCCTATATACACTTATATATACTATGTTTTTTCTATCTGATAACTGAGCCAGCTACTAAGTGACTAACAGGTAGCATATACAATGCAGATATGCTGGACAAAGAGATGATTCACATCCTGGGCGGGATGCGGCAGGGCAGTGAGAGATTTCATCATGCTATTCAGAACTGGGCACAATTTAAACCTTATTGTTTATTGCTGGAATTTTCCAATTAATATTTTCAGACCACAGAAGACCATCAGTAACTGAAACTTCAGAAGGTGAAAACCACAGATAAGGGGGACTACTGTACTTAGAAAGTTCCTACCTCTTTTTTAGCCGGAGAACTTTTGGTTTTCTTAGGAGTTTTTGTCTCTCCTTTCAATTCAATGGCATTTTCTTTTCTTCTTGAGGTTGCAGGCTCTGTTTCTTTATAAGAGCTCTCTTTTTTTTTCGTAAGTGCCAGCTTAGAACCGGCCTTTGGAGAAGAGGATTCTCCTATTTTGTGAGCTGATGGCTTGGAATGTTGCTGAGATTCCTTTAAACTTTCGCACTTAGTTTGCTTCCTAGGACTGTAGCTCTTTCTTTCATCTGAAAATCGTTCTGTTCTTACTAGGAAGAAAGAAAAGATCATGACTGTTGTTTTTGGAAAACGATACCCTATATCGACTTTTTATTTTTTTCATTTTTCAACTGAGTAGTCTTAGTAACACAGAATATCATATGGTGATTTCAAAACATCAATATTTTAATTCTTCAGCTTCTACGGCACATTTATTTTTAAAAATTAAGCATCTGTATACTACTTCTTGGTATAACCAGTTCAAATTAGGAGATCTATCTTTTTAAATATATTGTAAACTATATCTACAGATATGGACTTCATTCCAGAGATATGCTCTGAAATTTACACAGAGAAAAGTTACTGACTAGAATACATCACATAAAAATTCTGTGTTTGAAATACAGCCTGAAGACCCAATATCCTGAGATGTCAAGACCATCTGTGTTTATAGTAAACTTATGGACAGATTTACTTACAGGATTAAAACCATCTACATTAGCAGGTGGTTTGGCATGAAGACCACTAAGGAATAAAACCTACAATCAGTAGAAGAGCTCTGGATGATCTGGCCAACTGCAAGTCAACTCTATGAACTATCTCTAACGTGAAAAGCTCAAAACATCTAGTTGTCTTCATATGTTGCAATCTACATGGTGCACTAGACCTGGAAATTAACAAGAAGCCAAGAGCTGCTAATACATTTCTCACAACAATCATAGAGCAGATGGGCATTCTGCACTAGCTAGTATCCAAACAGCTCTCAAAATATCTAAGTAGAACATGCTCTACTAGTCCTATGAAATAATGTTACCTAATAATACAATTATTAAATAGAATGTTTAAACAAGGTTCTCATGAATTTTATTCTATAAAGACAGTACTCCATCTTACTTTTTTCTGCTAGTATTACCTTTATGAGGAAATTTATGTTTTTCTGCTTTACTTAAATTGGCTTGGACAGATGAAAACGTTTCTCCCTCTTCTGTGTCCTTTTGAGCCTAAACAAATTTTAAAAGTGTCAAATGTGACAAATAAAAGAAAAACTATTTCCATAAAATCTGTTGCTAAAATCAATTAAAGTTTTAATTTTGAGTTTAAGGGTCAACCTTCCAAACTAGCAGGACACTACAATAAACTGTCATTCATTCATCCACAAAATTTCCAGGGCAAATGAAGCATGTTTCATTACTCCATTTCTTTACAGATGAAGAAACAAATGACAGGGCATAAAAACATACCTATAAAAAACTATCCCAGTTCATCTCAACCCGTGAATCTGGAAGTTAGAAGCCTTATTTCTGCTTCTTTCATCTCAACTTTCAAATTATTAGTATTATACAGCTAAAACTAAAATCTAAGTTAAAAAGACTAAAATGAAAACAAATTAAAGCTCAAAAGGAAAATGAGAGAGTACTTTTTCAAAAGAGAAAAAAAATATCCATTCTTTCCACTGTTTCCTCAAATCTCCACTGCCTAAAAAGATCACAAATTGGGGTATGAGACATAGTGTATTTTTAAAATAATTATAATTTGAGTATCTTTAAAAGGAGTGAGTTTTTTCAAATGACAAAGTCCCCACCTCTCCCTACTATCTTATACCTGCCTGCTTAGTCTTGGCTCCTGACAGTATCTAAGTTTACAACTCCCTGTTTTAAAGGAAAGTAAAATCTTCTAAAATAGTCATATACTGGCTGGGCATGGTGGCTCACACCTGTAATCCCAGCACTTTTGGGAGGCTGAGGTGGGAGGATCACTTGAGGCCAGGAGTTCGAGACTAGCCTGGGCAACATAGCGAGACACCATCTCGGAAAAAAAAAACAATTTAAAAAATTAGCTGGGTGTGGTGGCACGTGCCTGTAATCCTAGCTAATTGGGAAGCTGAGGCAGGAGGATTGCTTAAGCCCAGGAGTTTGAGGTTACAGTGAGCTATGACTGAGCCACTGCACTCTAGAGCAAGACCCTGTCTCTAAAAAATAAAAGTCAGATATTTATACTGACAATTATATGAACAGAATGTGACTTATCAGAAATAATGCTAATTTATTAGAGATTGCACGTTTAAAAATATTCTTGATGCTTTTAAAGATTCCCAAAAATACACTCAGTACTTGAGACTGTCCTGATATAATATAGATCTTAAAGTTAGCTAATTACAAATAGCAAAATTGTGCTTTCTGAAAATACATTAATATTGTTATTAAACTTGTGTTCCAAAGGAATTTTTATAAGCATAGTCTCTGAACAAGTACGTAAGAACCCCTGTGATAAAGAGTAAGGAAAAGGTATAATTCAGTGTTTTGTGAAGAAAGGTTCTGGTTTGCTTTGGCTCTGTCAACTTTCTTTTACAAAGAATAAGTTTCTCAATAAGCTTTCCCCAAAACTTTTCTTTTTATTAAAATAATGTAGCTTTTTTCTGGAAGAGTTATTCATGGTTGTATCTGTACAGCCTAGACTACACAAGTATGGAAAGGAACAGTGATCTGTATATTCAGAGTGCAAACAGCCCGATACAATGCCACCTTTTTAGTCTTGGGTTCTTCATCTAACATGGCTAATGTTCTGGCAAACTCTTCATCTTCGTGTAGTTGCCTCTCCAGCTGTAAAAAGTGTCAACATAGTGAGTTGCTTTTGTTCTTTTTGAAAATGAAAGTTTCTAAATGTTTGATTCACATATTTAGAAAAAAATGAAAAAACACTTTCCAGAAAATAACTATGAGATTTTTCCACTTAAGATTAAGAGTCAAGTATCACAGGTCTGTTTCACTAAGCCAAATCAGATTTCAGAACATACAGTTCTAGTTCTGCAAGCATGATAGATAATCTGAGCATGTTTCAAAAGTCACATTTCTTACTTATAAAATTTGAAGTCTGTAGCTTTCTCTCAACAGTCCTAATGCAACACTTACAGATCTCTTATTGCCATTTATTTTAAACTCTAGAAAGACCGCTGAAAGGAATCTCAACCTAACAGAAAAACATAATCATCTATAAGGCACAAAAAAGTGAATCTAAGAAATTAAGAAAATTATGTAGTATTTTCTTTGCATACAATAATAAGCTATATACAAATGTAAAGTCGCTTTTTACCATCAAGCTCCTATTTTCAAGTACTAATTCAAATGCATCTGTTCTGACTTTTGAAAATTTAAGTCGTCATGTCAGAAATTTTCCTAACATGCTAATTTAACACACAGACATTGTAGTTTTGTCACTGTTATTTCCAAATATTTTCACTTTCAGTAAAATGGAGCTCTTCCAGAAGAGAATGTGTAGCAGCAGAATATATTCCTCATTATAAATAAACTAACTGGTTTTATGCCCCCTGGTAAAATGGCCTAATGTAATGCAGAACAAAAACCACCCTACATTATTCAAACAAAGGAAAGACCTCAAAATTCACACAGTTTGTTAAAAGTGAGGAGAAAATAACTCTTAGAGAGATAATTAGGAAAGACATCTTCAGTCATTAACTCCCTAAAAGTCCTTCATCAGATTAATAAATTACCCAAAAAAGATTCTGAAAAAACGTGATAAAAACAGGAAAACAGGCGACTGTGATACAAAGTACCACATCTACTTTGGAAAGGATTAGGTAACCCTCCAATATTTGGGACAGATAAGGAGAAGTCAAGTCTCTGAAAATTACTTCCTAGTTTGACTAGGCCACTTGCGCTACCTTGAGTCATGTGGATACTTGTTTGTAGTTTACAAAATTCAGTGTGATCAAATAAGACAGAAAAGGCCTGACACAGTGGCTCATGCCTGTAATACTAGCATTTGGGAGGCCGAGGCAGGAGGATCACTTGAGGTCAGGAGTTGGAGACCAGCTTCAGCAAGAGCAAGACCCATCTCTACAAAAAACAGAAAAATTAGCTGGGTGTGGTGGTGCATGCTTATAGCACCAGCTACTCGGGAGGCTGAGACAGGAGGATTGCTTGAGCCCAGGAGTTTGCAGTGAGCTAAGATGATGCCACCACACTCTACTCAGGGCAACAGGATGAGATTCCATCTCCAAAAAAAAAAAACAAAACTATCATGGCCTACAGGATTCGCTGCTGGCCATTTCTCCAAAATCGTCTCGTCTCATAGCACTCTCCTTCTCAATTACTGTTCTCCAGCCACGCCAGTCTCCTGACCACAGAGAGCCCACTTCTACCTTAGATGCTTGCACTTGCTGTTCCCTCTGCTTAGAGGAAGTCTTCCTCCAAGTAGCCAGCACTACAGCTCACTGTATCACTTCATTTTGTGCCCCAATGCCACTTCCTCAGAGGGACCTTCCTAACTCCTCTATTCAAAATAAAATACTCATAACTCCACTTACCACCCCAAAACTATTCCTTTACTTTTTTCAGAGTACTTATGACATTTTTTTTAAACTGCAGTATCCCTAACACTTACAACAGTGTTAGACACTCAGTAAGTGCTCAGTGTACACTTGCTGAATGAATATATGGGTTTACAGCTCAAGAGAAAGCTCTGAACTGGAAAAGATTTGGGGGTCATCAGCATATACATAGTAGTAAAAACCACAACAATGGGTGAGACTGCTCACCGTGAAAAGAAAAGAGATATGAGCAAATTAAATAATTTTAAATATACTAAAGGAGTCTCCCATTCACAGAACTCTAAAAGTAAATCCTAAAGTAAATAATTATCCCCCAGTCTCAACATTTATCTTTTATAGAAATTTAGATGTTCATATCTAAATTAGATTTTAACTTATTTTACATGTAAGTTCTAATGAGGCGCAATTCAAAATTAGACTAGAACAATCTTGATTGTTTGCCTGGCTAGACACAAGTCACAATATCAAGTGATTAATGACATCTAAATGAAATGCTGATACCTCTGCATCTTCATCAAGTTGCAACTGCTTGGCAATGGCTTCATCATTTAATCCGGAATCATCTGTATTTTGTGGAGGCTGTATTTCAAAGAAAATCAAGCAAGATCAGCATAAACCTTAAGTTAAAAATAAGGTGCTTTTTATTGACTGTAGCTGATTAAATACACCACAGAGAGGTAAGTGTATCAGTAATAGCAGCGATGCACACCAGCCAGAAAGTCAAGTTTATGAGCTACTTCCTGACCACATCCAATTTCCTAGTGAATAAATATCCTATAGACAGACAGTTCTCATTTAGTTCAACTGTAATGTTGAAAAGAAGTACTCCCCCCACTCCCAAAAAATAACAATCCTGTAGAGTAATGTCTTGGCTTGACAAGTAGTCCAGAACATTGGCAAACCAATATATGAGAATGATTACACTGTCCTATGGAGGCACTGATGAAATAAAAAAAACCACCATTTGGCAGGCTTTATTTAACTCAGGAGATTACTCTCACTATAATCTATCTGTATGTCTGTTTCCTAAATGGCCAGAAAAGATGAATCCAATATTACCCAAAGTAGAGAAAGCCAAAAGTACAGCAGAGGTACACTCTATTTATAAGGGATGTATTCATGATCTCATTTGGGAACAAATTTATTGTCTGATTTTGTCAGGTTGAGGTCAATAGTAAAATGAGTTTGTCCTTCTGAGAATCTGATTTAAATTCTAAGAATTTGTTCTTATGGTTTAGGGAATCTTTTCCCACTTTCAAGTACAAAAAATTAAATGTGTAATGTTCTAACTTCCTCATCCTCTAAAACGAGGACAATACATTTTATCCATAATCACGGGAAAATTATTTTTATTAATGAAACATGTTGACCCATTTATAACATCCTAATTTCTCCTTTTATTAATATTAGTAAATGGATATAACCCCTGAACATTTTTTACTTGCATTCTTGCTCACCTCTTTTCTTTTGCTTGCCACCATCTTCTTATCTGATCTGTGGACACTTCTAGTTCCAAAATAATCAAGCACTGATGTGGGTGTAAGTTTTATTGGTGATAAAGGCTTATTCTTGGTCTTAGTGTTTTCTTCATTCTTTTTCATGTTTGATGCTCCAAGATAACTATTTGTAGATCCTCCATTCTCTTTTGATTTAAAGGCTGCCTTCTTACACATAAAGTCGTCTTCTTCATCTTAGATGGAATATAACCAAGTAGTTTTTTGATAAACATCAATTCAATTATATGAAGAAAACACTTCCACCAGCTTTATAAAAAGTACACAGGAGCTTTGAAATGCTAATAATTTTTTTCCTCCTACCTTCCAAATTCAACAGTCATCCCCACATTTACCAGTGCCAGGCCAATACCTTATCTCCCCCAATTACTATCCAGAGCACAGAAGTATTTACTGGGCACCTGTTATGTACCAGGCACTGAAGATATAGCAGTGAATAAAAAAGACGAAATTCCTGTCCTCATGGAACTTCAAGTCTAGAAGAGGAAACAGATACACAAATAAACAAATGTATACTGTCAAGTTAAACGTGCTATGAAGAAGTAGTAAAACAGGGTGAAAGAATTAAAGAGTGATGAAGGGTGCTCTTTAAGATAAGGTAGTCAGGGAAAGCCTCTCTGATAAGCAACGTTTGAACAGAGCCCTGAAACGAAGATACATCAGGCAAGAATACTGGGACAATGAAAACCACAAGTGCAAAAGCCTTAAAGTGAGTGTGCTTGGAGTTCAATGTGACTGCAGCACAATGAAGGGGGTACTCTAGAAGTGTTCAGGTGAAAGACGTAGGGGCCAAATCCTGTAGGACTTTCTAAGGTATAGAAAGAATTTTAGGTTTTATTACAGAATGGGAATCCACTGGAGAATTTGAACAGAGGAGTGAGTGACCCAACTTAAGTCCTGTCCTTTGGAGAACACACTGCAGAGGAGTAAAAGTGAACACAAGGAGACTGCTTAGGAAGCTACTGTAGTTCCAGGTGAGATGCTGAAGGCTTGGCTTAGGGTGGTATTTACAGGGGTGCTAAGTTGTCAGACTCTGGCTATATACTGAAGGTGGACCATCCATCGATATTTAACCATGCAAGACTTTACATTCTTTGTTGCGTAACATTTTATCTTTCTAAAAAGTTTCTACAAAGCATCTGGTTTTAAAAGTCTAAGCATTCATGATAAGGCTTAGATAACTAAAAGCTCCAAAAATGTACCTCAAAAAGACCTCAATAAATTTATTTTTGTTTGGTTCAGTGACTCACAAGAGAATAAAACTTTTCAATCTGGCCTACTAACAAAAGCAATCCAATTTTAAAAATCTAAAGGCAACCATGAAGACTAGGTCACTGTGGAGATGGAAGGGTTCACTTTATAAATGTGGTATGAAAGCCTCACATGAGTGGGTCTTACTCCCTCTCAAATACTCTCTTATTTAACTATGAACATTTGTTAAGGGCCTTATGTCCCAGGTACGGTGCTATCCCTAGGTGGCTGCCATCTCAAACATGAAAGTACCTAATGATATGTAAAAAACCAAAAGAATTTAGCCTTACTCTCTAATTATATTTATATTAAATGAAACTATAAACTTTACAACACATGACTCCTACAGGTTTCTGATTACTAAATGTAAAAACTAACCCACTATTTAAAGTAAGAGTGTAATAGATATCTCGGAGGGTGCCAGTACTATTCACTACAAGCTGTTTCCAGTAATAGTTTACAGCTCACCCCACCCTCCAAGGGCCTCCAATAACCATAGATATACGTATTAGATGGTGCCATACTCTTGGCCACAACCAACTGGATCAGGAGTGGACACCTGAACAAGGTGGGGCCAACTTTATCCTTGATCAGTTTGCTGAGTTAATGTGTAGAACACAAGGTGCTAAAGGCTTATTCCTACGTTCAACGAGATAGGTCAGCGGCCTCCTCATAAATTCTCCATTTTGCTTACACTAAGCTAGGATTTTTCTTTTTTTTTTTTTACCTGCAACCAAAAGATTTTAATTAAAGCGTACTTGTTTCACTTCTCTTCAACTGCAATCTACCTTCAAGCTTAAATTAAAAATTCATTCGTAACTCTTTCTAAAGCACATCCAAGGCTTAATACACTTAACCGTATCAGTTCAACTGTATGTTAACAAGAGTCAGTAGACTAGGTTCAGTCACTCATTTATCTGTTCTCCCTACCTACCAGTTCTCCTCTGCCTCTTTGCCAGACGTGAATAAGGTGTCTGATTCACGTGGCTTTTGCAAAGGCTAGGCAACATTATCACCATTCCATTTAAAATAGCCACATGAATCACCTATAATAGTCCCAGTAACCAGTGAGACTGTAACCTGAAACCCCTTTCCTTTTCTCTAAAATAGTAACAATGAATTATTATCATATAGAAACTCCAACAATTTTCTATAATTGACAGCTAGTCTATTTTAAACCCCTAGACTCAGTTAAGCTATAGCATAAACAAACCAGTCACATACAACAAACTATTCTACTTAGCAAGTCAAAAAAAATTATGCAAAATATCCTTAAAAGAAATGAAAACAAGAAGAACGTTACTTATATCCTGGCTTTAATAAAGAAAAGAAAAAAGAAGGAAAGGAGGGAGGGAAGAAAAACAAGAAAAAACAAGGTAAGACAAACTAAAACATCTTCAGTGTAGACAACCAATACATCTCCTTAGTCAAAAAGTATAAAATTAAAAGCATACCCAGTATATATAAGATAAGACTTCTAGTCATGTCTCATTAAATTTTATAATGCTTATTTGCTTTAAGTTCAAGTACTTCTGGCAGGAGGGTGTTCCTTAATGGAGAAAGAACAAAATTAAATTGCTTCTGTGAAATGACAGGGCTCTACTAGTTTTTCTCCCACCTTAAAAACACCAAAAATATTAACATTCCATTTCCACTACACCTAGCCATGCTTACAAGCAGTATGACAGAAAACCCCAGAACTGAGTGGGAGAGGTCAGCTACTATGGGGAACAGAATGTTGTAGGGCAAGAAAAGGTAAAGAAAAAATTAAGAGACTATTACAATGTAGGCAAGCAAAGATAGCCTCAACTGCAATAATAGCAGTAGAGACAGAGAAAAGTGAATATTGTTTATAATATGGGACAACAAATAACCTAAATATCTATTAATATGTTCTACCATGTAATAGAATGCTATACAGCAATGAAAATTATAATGTATATCCATATTTACTGGGACAAAGATATTCTATGTTTAAGTGACAAAAGCAGGTGACATGTTTAATGTTTTATCTATAGATATATACACAATTTTTAAACTCACATTCTAAAATCTGAAGAGTAAGACATTAGCAATTTTTATGTGTGAGTAGGGGAATATGGGTAATTTTCATGTTTTCCTCACACCTGTTTCTCTTATGTAGTACACCTCTCTTTTTAATTTCTAGCTAATATTTTACAACAAATTGACTACATTCTAGAAACTCCCTGACCCCTTAGCTTTCAGAGAGTGTTTTAGTTTCTCCCTCCTCTCCACTCTTCTTTGCCTACTTCTGTTCATATTTGTCAGCATCTCTGCTTATTCTGTCACTAGCTTTGCAGACTTCATGCTATCTTTTTATCTAATTACTACTAATAATAATTATTGAGTATTAAACTACCTGCCAGGCACTTTATAATGTACTGTCATTAGTCAACTAGTCCTAACTCTTAATTCAATACATAGACCCCATTTTCCACATTCCCAACCAAAAACAAAAAAAATTGACTAGGCTTAAATACTTCCAAAAATGATGTTAACTCAATGTGACCCCCTCTTTCTTTATAGAGTAGCAATATTGTACTATTTTAGGAAAGTTCTTCCTTACATTAAGCCAAAACACTTCCCTGTGAACTCCACCTATTTTCCTTAATCCATCCTCTGAAAAGGGAGAAAAAGTTTATCCATTTTTTCCACATTCAGCATTTGAAGACTGCCCTCATTTCTTCCTTAGGTCCTCCTCTATAATAAATAGTAAAACAGTTTCAAGCCACTCAACATTTAGGTTACTGGGAGGATTAAATTTTTTTAAAAGGCTAAGTGCCCAGTATAGCACCTAGCTATGTTATAGACATTCAACAAATAATAAAATAGGCATCCAGCCCAGGCAACATAGCAACTCCCTGTCTTTACAAAAAAAAATTTTTTAATTAGCTGGGCATGGTGGCGTGTGCCTAAGTACCAGCTACTCAGGAGGCTGAGGTGGGAGGATCACTTGAGTCCAGGAGTTTGAGGTTACAGCACGTTATGATCACACCACTACACTCCAGCCTGGGCAGTAGATCAAGTCTCTGTCTCAAAACTAATAATAATAATAATAATAATAATAAATAGTATTCTCTGGTGCAAACAACACTGAACGAGAAGGCCAGAAAACTAAAATTCTAACCTAACTTCAACTTGCCATTTTTATTTTAATTAATAATCTGGGCTTCACTGTCCTCCTCTGCAAAGTGTTGAGCCAGATAAACTCTAAGATTTTCCCCTCTATAATTCTGTGACTCTATAGGTAGCCATATAGATCTTTTTAACTATTATATTCAATATTGGTGAAAATGTAACAAGTTTGTACTAATAAAAACACTAATTATGACAGTGTAAACTAATATGACTTTTCTAGAAAGCAATTTGGCAGAACATAACCAGAACCTTTAAGAAGTTCATATCCTTTAGCACAGTAACTCGTGGAGATAATCAGAAGTGCTAACAAATATTTATATACAAATATATTCATCCCCCTATTAGGAACATGAAAAGTATAAGCAACTGAAATCATCAAAGTCAGGAAAAGGTTTATATAATTGTGATCTAACCACACAATGGACTCACACAGTCTTTAAAAACTAAGCCCAAATTTCAAGGATCAAAAAAAAAAATCATGAAAATAACAAAATTAAGCTGGCAAAAAAGCAAAATGCATCACTTTCTTCCTTTATGTTAGCCCTAACGTTGTAAGTATCATCTTCTGTCCATGAGCCTTCTCTACTAGTGATCTCTTTACAATAGTGAAGAGTAATAGAGCCCTTCTCTGAATACATGAATTTAAACTTAACAATGTCTTCAAGCTACAGATCAAAAAAAATGTAATAGACCTAAACACAGACATAATTTTATAAACATTTTCATAATGCCTGGGTAAAAATGTGATTACACATGGATCTCCAAGGAAAAAATATGAAAGTGTTCCACATGAAATCTTAAATATAGTTTCATTATGTCAAGCAAAAATTGCACACAAGGTCCCCTTTTCTCTGTTAACCATAATATAAATAGCTCTCCAAGCCCCCTGGAAAGTTGAAGGAGCGCTAGTGAAATACGGCTACGAAGGGAGAAAAAAGGAGGACAATTCTCAAGCACTGGCTCCCTTGCTTTGACGCTTATTTAGTGCCCCCTGATTTGTACACTTGCTCATACTCCTACAATTATGGGAATAACATGAAAAAGTAAATTCATGATCCTAAGCATAGAGGTATATCCTACAAATATAAAGGATCCCATATTTATTCCATAAATAACTATGGTACCCTGTAAGTCACAGGCATATCTGAAAACAGTCTGTCACCTTGTCTTAATGAAACCAGAAAACTTGAAGAAAGAACAGTTGTACTGTCTCTATACTATGATTTCTGAACTAGTTATCTTAAAGCTCCTTTAGCCCTTAATATTTCAAAGGCTACACCAATATATTATGGAGAAAGAAGACAAAAGCCAAGGATGCAATTAGCTGCCTGCAAAAGACACATTTAGCAGGTGTTGCTGTGATCCTCATGTAAAATAAATATTTTACAATCCTATACAGTGTGTAGAGATGAAACATTCCAAATAAGCTGTAGTTTTTCTTTTTTAACATTTGTTCTTGTTTTCTAATAAGCTTAAATTTGATTCTGCCTTACCAGAAGCCAAAGGCAAACTGTGTTCTCTTCTCCCCAGAAACTTATAATAAAATAATGATAAATAGATCTAAGTCAAATTTAGGAGAATTAGTGGAAAATCATGGGCAATTGAACACCTAGAATTTCCCTCCAGGATATCTGTCTCCTTATAAAAACACCATTTATTTTTATTTATAGACAACATAACCTCAAATGTGGTAACAACAACCAAGTAAACTAGCGTTATCCAACACCCAGCAGAGGAATTGCCTCGAAGAGAAGATTGCTTTGCCACTCTGAGTTAGATAACATTCATTTATTTAGAAGGATAACAAATATAAGAGAAAGAAAAAATGTGCAGGTCCACATAAAAATCTATTTACAAGCAAAAAAGGAAAAAAATCTAATTCTGGAGTTCATACTGTTAAGTGTGGCCTTTCCAAACAGATCTCTGAGAATTCTAATTCTGTAATTTTCTTTCCTTTGGTCTGGAACACACAAAAACCAAATTAATGAAGAGATCCAGTTACAGAGATTAAAAATAATTTATTTAGCAAAAAGTAAAAAAACTAAAAAGGGAATCTGGGTGCTTAAAGCCTTTTTCTATAAATTCCTTTTCAATATTTCCTTGAGTCAAAAAAAACTACACTGGCATTTTGTTTTGGAGGTAGAAAAAGACTCATGTATGTGACAAGCCTTCAATAAATATTTGTTAATTAAGTGGATGGAAGAAAAAATGAATATACCTTCTTTGCCCATTTATGTGGTGAATCGGACATTCTATATATATCAGTATACTAAAAGAAAGCTTCTCAGACTGCTCATCTTTAATCAAGAAACCAGAGATCTCATGATTCATTACCAGTGAAGCCTCTTAAAATCAAATGGAGTCAGTTATATTTTAAAAAGAAAACTATTTTATAATTTGCAGGGTCTAGTAAGGCAGCTAAGTAATGAAAAAGAAGAGAAGAAAGTACTGGCTTGAAATGTGATATTATCCATCTCACAGGTGCTGAGTCCAATGGATCTCAAAGAAAAAGAAAAAGGGGGAAAGGTTTAGACAACTGGCCACAGGTACATCTGCTTACAATTCTAAGGCATGAAGCAGGCAGCAGAAGGAAAGCTGACTGGCCAGCGTTAAAGGAGTGATTCTGCAATGCAATTCCCCACTTCCACTCACATACCCTTCCCCACACATGGGGGGAGGAAACAATGCTGGTCTCAGTATTACAGCCAAGTATAAGTCACCTGTACCTTATTTCATTAGTACCTAATGACATTTTCATAACATAATCCTACTTCCTTGGCATTCTGGAATATGGTCCTGTCTTTCATATAGTTTCACAAGATCCTGACAGCAACGTGCATGTCACCAGAACAAACGACAGTCTGTTCATCTTCAAAGATGCTCCAGAACCTCAATATTCTAGTGCTTCATTATTCACTGTGTCCTTTTTCAATTCTCCTCCCTCTCCATATGCCACTTAATTTTTTTAAGGTCTCAGACTACAACACTAATAAAAGAGGACTGAAGTACTAATTAGCAAAAAAAATATAAGAAAGCATCTAGCTCTTATAAAGATGTGAATTTAAAATCGCTAAAGCATTATCAGTGACCTTTGAATCATCATACAAAATGAAAGAAGTCCCTTAAGATTAAAGAAAAGAAATGGAATCCTAATTGTCAAAAAGAGAAAGGCAGATCCTTAACCACAGAGCTATAGAAGATGAAAGGTTTAGTGACAATGCTATGCAATAATATCGCAAGCAGGTCAAAGAAGCATATGGTACTCAACAGAAGTGGACAGGGATTCACTGAGAATAAATGAAGACGTATAAGCCTTCATTTTACTCTGTGAGTTACTAGACTAGTGGAAGAGATGAATACTAAAAACAAGGGATATCTGAACTTAAAACAAAATTCTCTTCTGATAAGTTATAGCAGGGTTTCTAACCTCTGCATTATTGACTTTTTAAGCCAAGTAATTCTTTGCTGTAGGAACCTCTCCTAGGCATCGTGGGATGCTTAGTAGCATCCCTGCCTCTACCAATTAGATGCCATAGCAGCCCCCAGTTGTAACAACCAAAAATGTCCCCAAATATTGCCAAAGGTCCCCTGAAAAGGCAAAGTCACCCTTGGTTGAGAAACACTGATTTATGGCAAGATAGAGAAATACAAGATTACAGACGTTACTAAGATTCATAAATAATTGAACAGCTATTCATAAGAAATTAAATAGCTATATCCAGGATGCCAATAATGGCTCAATGTAAATTTTGAAAAAACTTTTATTTGCCCCTTGATGCTAACAATTTTAATAATGATTCAGGAAGAAACACAAAGATAAGTCTATCAAATTTGTAGAAGATATAAAATCAGATGATATGAAAAAGTAAGTGAATGAGATAGTATTCCATGGTGTGTACAAAAAGAAAAAAATAAAATAAAAACAAAAAATGAAAAAATAAGTTGATGAGAGATATCCAAAGAGTTACTGGATCTGTCTACTGGGAGGGAGGGTGGGCAGGCTACGACATTAAGTTATGAAAAAGCAGGCTGCAGAAACTCTACAATAAGATGCTACTCAAATAAATGTATATGTGTGCTTATGTATTTATATAAATATATACACATGTTAAATATATACACAAATATAAATATATACACACATATAAATATATACACACAAATAAATATATATGTGTATACGTGTGTCTGTGTGTGTTTAACATAGCTATGTAAGGCAAAAGGGCTAGATGAGGGAATGGAACATTTACTTAGATAATTTAAAATAATATTAATCTAAATACTTCATCTATCCTCAAAAATTCAAATTTTAGTTTCTTTTATAAAGAATCTCAGTGTAAAAATAAATAATTTACCATTAATCTTATTAATTTTTAAACAAGTATAATCAAAAAAATATAATACATAGTTCTTAGTTTCCTCTCACTTCAAGGAAATTTTCTGCCTCAATCTCTAGACTTCCTTGAAAACATCCAAGAAAAACTCTATCATATACAGAATCCTATACCTATTTGTCTAATACATAAAACTATGTTACTAAAAATTAGCAAAGAGAATGTTACACACACATCCCCAGTAATATTTTCTGCTACTGTTTTCCCAAGGCACAGGTCACTTATATTACACGGTAACCTAGAGAACACAACACCCCCCCTAAACAATTACAACTTCAAGAGTACTAACTGCCTGCAGAATTATTAATATGGGCACAATTAAAATTACCAGTCACAAACAATTCTCAAGATAGGAAAAATTTCCAACATTTTCAATTGAAGAGCAGCCCCTGATGCAACAGCATAATAAAAGGTCATCTCTGCCTAACAAAACTCAAGGTCTTTCACTTCATTAAATAGCTAAAAGTAAATATATTTACCCAGTACAATTAAGTATTTGGGTTTTTACCAACCTCGAACAACATTTTACTAGAGTCAATGGTTAGCTATGAAGATACTTATAAGCAATTTCTTCTTTTTCCTGTAAGTTGGGAAATTAATATGGTTAAATTAGTTTTAAAAAAAATCAATAAATCCTAGGAGACAGATTTAATCAAAGTAATGAT
This sequence comes from Daubentonia madagascariensis, assembly GCA_023783475.1. NCBI lineage: Eukaryota > Metazoa > Chordata > Mammalia > Primates > Daubentoniidae > Daubentonia > Daubentonia madagascariensis. Next base: position 12,175,749 of record JAKFHU010001978.1, read on the forward strand.
GAAAACTATTTCTCACGGAGCCAAATGGTAAGCCTAAAAATATGTATGATTAATGATATTGAGCACCTTTTCGTACACCTGTTGGCCATTTTTATGTATTCTTTGGAGAAATGTCTATTCAAGTCTTTTGCCCATTTTTTAATTAGGTTATTTGCTGTTCTACAATTGAGTTGTATGAGTTCTTTGTACATTTTAGATATTAAGCCTTTATCTGATACACGGTTTGCAAGTATTTTTTACCAATCTGTACGTTGCCATTTCATTTTATTGATTGATTCCTTTGCTGTGTGAAGTCTGTATTTTACACTTACAACAACACTCTCAATTTTGGCTAATCATATTTCAAGAGCTCAATAAGCCACAACTAGTAGTTCCATATTGGACAGCCTACATCTGTAACATAAGTGGGTCAAATACCATTTCTAAATTTCTAAAGCACAGTGACATAATCAACAGAAAATCCTAAGTATCTAAGCAAACGCAAAATATGTTTAAAGGTAGATGTAGGTTTACAACAGACTCAAACGTAAGAAAAGCAGTTAATACTTATTGAACATTTATTGTGTACCAGACCCTATTTTAAATGCTTTTCAAGCATTATCTCATTTGATCATCACAAAGGCTAATAATGTAGGTACTAGTAATATCTCCACTTCACATATGAGAACTAAGACACAGGGAAAGTAAGTAAAGATTTAACTAGGGCTGTGCTCTTAAACACTACACATGCTATACTGCACGAAAAATGCCAACAGAAACCAAAGGCTGTGTTTTTAAAATCAGAATACAGAAGGTGGGCAAGAAAGAAAAGATAAAGTATGGAATAATGAAGCAAAAACGCTTTCTTGTGGAATTAACAGATTTTTACAACTGAATCACGTCATATAATACTTTTCCACGAGAAGCCCCAATCTCCAAATAAACAAATACAATTTTAGATTAGAATTTTTAAACTATTATTAACACAAATATTTTACTTAATTTTGAACTGGTAATGTAAATCAAAAATATTTATGACCCAATATTGAAAAGTATAGTTTAACTTAAAGAAAAAGTAAAGAAGAAGAATAGTTTTAAGGTTAAGGATTTTCCAATAGAGTATTAATTTCAAGAAGTTGTATTTTTCTTTTTTGAAACACTTTTTATATTTCTGATATTATTATTTTAATTTTATTGTGGACCTTTTTTTAATATTCTCATTCTCTTTTATGGAGTCTCATTCACCTATCATTTCAAAGAATAAAAAATTATGAGAAGATAAAACATGACATTAAATAGGTACATCATACCTCAAGACTTTTAGCTAAAACAAGGGGACAATGTTTACTTTCACATGTACATGCTATTAGCAGAATGACACAAATACTGCCTAATGTTCATAAAAAGTTTAGATAAAATGCTGGACACCTCTTTAGAAAGTAATATTCAAAAATTCCTCACCTGAAAAAAACAGTCCCATGTTCAAGAAAGTCTGTGATCAGAGTTTAAACTGTCTGACCTTTTTGTATACTTAAAATCACAAGATAAGGGTAGCCTTGATCCACAGTTGAAGGCCATTACTGTCTGCACACTAACTTTGACCTTTTCAGAGTGTCACTGTAAGGCTTGATCACACCACCTTCAGTTACATAATAAACCTATCACCATACTATTTTTACTATCCCTCCCCACATATTCAAAATTTCACAAAAGTGGCCAGATCTAAGAGTAGGGCCTCTTAATGGAAGAGTTCATTTGCACCATGTGCCTGAGCTGATATTTAGCAATAGAACAAAAATGTTAAAACAGTCAATCTGCCACCTGCCTATAACAAAGAAACACCATGGCTTACTAAGAATTTCCAAAAAAATATGTTCATATCACTTACATTCTGTCATTGATCATTTTGAACAACTTCATCAATGTCTTATATAGCCTACAAAGTTCATCTGTGGGCTTTTGTTTTTCTTTTTCTTTTTCCATTTTGACTGCCTACTAGTACATGTGTCGGGCACTGGCTCTGGCCCTTTCATATACACATTTCATATTATTCCTGTTATGGTCTCCTCTAGGAGTTAACAAATGTTAGAAACAAAATGACTATACCACTAACTTATCTGAGTTTTTTTCCTAAGATGACAACATAACTCAGGCATCCTCATATAATAATATCTACGAAACAATTATTTATACTACAAAATCTTAAGATTAGTGTACAGTTATTCATAAATGTCTTTGCTCTTTGATTACTCTCAAAACAGATCCAACAGAAATAAATTTAAGTACAAAACAATCTTTTAAAAAACCAATACTAAAATCTTTACTGTTGCCAGAAAATACAGGTAATTAAAGTCACATCTGTGCTAAATTATAAATCACAAATATGAATAATCACTATAACTTAGATTATGATGTTAGCATGCAAAATGAAAAACTTACTTTAAAAAAGTTCTAAAAAAATCTAATAATATGTTAATACATGATTCAAGATAAGGCATCAACTTATATGATTCAATATAGAGAGCACTTAAAAAAAATTCCAAGAGCTGGCCAGGTGCAGTAGCTTACACCCGTAACCCCAGCTGCTCAGGAGGCTGAGGCAGGAGGACTGCTTGAGCCCAGGAGTTTGAGGTCACAATGAGCTATGATGACACCACTGCACTCTAGCCAGGGTGACAGAGTAAGACTCTGTCTCAAAAAAATATTCCAAGACCCAATTCCCCTGTAATTGGCCCTTAATCCACAGAAAATGCCAAAAAAGATTAGAGCCTTCCCCTGATAAATGTAATCCAACAAAGCAAAAAGGCAATAGAAATTCATTCAAAATGAAGGAGGTGCATTTATACACCAATGAAAAGCTCAAGAACATAACATACATTGCATGTCTCCAAAAACTGAACATAGTAACCTTACCTGTTTCTGATATGTATGTAACAGGATCCGGTCGTAAAATTTTACCAGGTTTAGAAGACAATGGCAATTTATCTGGTTGCTTTTTGGCATTTTTTACCTGCACTGTCTCCTCTGATTCTGAATCTGTATGTGAGAGGAAAATAAAACAAAACTTTGAAAAGAAATATTATAATATAGTATATCTTTAAAGTAGTTATTGTGAACCAATCCCTCAAGGTCCTTTTCAAAGCGCATCTCTTATGAATTCTCACAGGTTACTTTTACCCAGTGTCAAGCCTAGGTATTAGTTTTCTACTGCTACTATAACAAATCACAACAAACTCAGTGGCTTAAAACAACATAAATTTATTACCCTATAGTTCTTGAGGTCAGAAGTCCAATATGGGCCTTGTTGGGCTAAAGTAAAGGTGTCAGCAGGTCCTTTCTAGATACTCTAGGAAAGAATCCATTTCCTTGCCTTCTTCCAGCTTCTAGTGGCTGCCACCATTTCTTGGCTCACAGCACCTTCCTCCCTCTTCAACCAGCAGCCTCAAGGAGAGTCCTTCTCACGCCGCCATCTCTGATTCTCTCACCTTCCTCCATAGTTAATCTCTCTCAAAATCTCTTCTGTCTCCCTAGTCCTTGTGACTACATTGAGCCCACTTGAATAATCTAGGATAACCTCCCTATTTTAAGGTCATCTGATTAGCCACCTTAAGGCCATCTGCAACTTTTATTTCCCTTTGCCATGTAACCTGATATATTCACAGGTTCCAGAAATCTTCTTTTTTCTAGGATATTTTTGGGGGTCATTATTCTGTCTGCCACAGCCTAATTGCCCAGAGCACTTACATATAAATCAGGACAAGTGTGAGGACTTAACATAGTGCCTGGTAAAAAACAGATGTTTCATAAACTTTCGTGTCCTTCTTCTTCCTCTGCACCATATATTTATAAATCCTGTCTCATACTGTTCTAAATTGTATCAAACAATTAAATTTCCAGTTCCCCCCTGCCAAAAAAAGGAAATTCTTAGGGAAAAGGGACACGTACTTGTTTCAAATTCCTTACCACATAGAGCAATAAAAGGCACACAGTAATCACTCAAGTACTTTTAGAATTGAGTGAGAACCTTTCATATCACTGTCAAAATCTTGACAATCCATAAATGCTTTTTAGGCTACATTTTTAATTTTAAGAATTCACATCAGATAAAAATAAAAATTAAAGAAAGAAAGAATTCACACCAGATGGATCTTCTCCACAAAACCAAAAACTGAAAATTTTTTAATTATACCATCATTTTACCATCATTTTCTGCATCATAAAAGGCATGCACAAAAATTCACATTCCTGGCTGGGCACAGTGGCTCACACCCATAATCCCAGTACTTTGGGAGGCCAAGGCAGGAGGATCACTTGAGGCCAGTAGTTCAAAACCAGCCCAAGCAACATAGCAAGACCCTGTCTCTACAAAAAATAGAAAAGTTAGCTGGGCGTGGCAGCATGCACCTGCACACCCAACTACTCAGGAGGCTGAGGCAGGAGGACTGCTTGAGCCCAGGAGTTTCAGGTTGCAGTGCACTCCAGCTGGGGCAACAGAGTATGACCTTGTCTCAAAAAAAATAAAAAATAAAAAATAAAATCATGTTCCCTATTTTAAAACTATATTCAAAGAAAGGCCTTTGTGTTTATTCCCTTTTAAATGCAACAAAAATGAACCAGACCTTTCAATCAAGCAAAAAAGTTAAATTTTAGACCTTTGCTTTAAAAATATTCTAAAGTACTATTTTAAAAATCAGTTTCCAAGAACCTCAGCCCAAGAGAAGTTAATATGAATATTTTAAAAATAAATATATCACATTCAAAGTTTGAGACATGCTACATACTCTATCCCCTGCTGAAGGAATCTTTAATCCATTAACATATTTTGGTTCTGATACATTTTGCAGTTAAATAAAATTGTTTTGAACTTTGCTTGAGCATAAAGCCCTCTTCTCACAACACCTATTGACATCACAGAGAGCTGCATGTCTCAGAACATAGTTTAGAAAACACTAAGGGATATAAAACAACTTTAAAACTTTAAAGCTCTTCAGAAGAAATATTACCTGAATCATAGATGATCCTCTTTTTCTTGTTTGGTTGCTTCCGTTTGGAGACATCCTCTTTACAAGAGCTATTTACCTATAAACATCACAGTATAATTAGAACACAAAGAAGCCTATATAACTCATCCTTTTTTTTTTTTTTCTCATTAGACTTGGGCTCAGTGGTTCTCAGCCAAGGGCAATTTTGCCCCCCAGGAAACATTTTTCTTTGTCACAACTGGGAGTGGGGGGACTTACTATCATCTAATGGGTAGACCAGGGGTGCTACTAAACATCCCACAATGCACAGGACAGTCCTCCACAACTAAGAATTATCCAGCCCAAATTGTCAATAATACCCTTAATGGGTTAAAAACAGGCCAGATAATAACTGTATGTGGATAGAAAATAAAGAATTATAGAAAAAGCTATATTATTACTCAGCTCCACTTTCAACACCAACCTATATATAACAAAGAATAAAGGGATATCAGATACTATAAAGCAAGTGCTTCCTGTAAATGAAAAGACAGAAACAGAAATGAAAGTTAAGCTAGTGGCCCACCACTAGCCAATGCCTGTTGGAGGCAAAAGGTATTATTTATATTTTGTAGTTAAACATCACATTTCTAACATATCCAAATTTCCCCAAAAAGCATCAAGAAAGCAGACAGCAAAAAAACTGATTGTAATCAATTAAAAGGTAGAGATATAAGCTAATTCTATCCATTATAATAAAACTTCAAAAATATAAGAACAATCATGCAAGGAAATGGAACAAATGAACCATTATAACTTACATATACCACTGGGTCAGAGGACAGAGTAAGAAGCCACTACCACAATTGAAAAGAGAAGACGGTATCATGGAAAGGAAAGAGCCACAGAAAGTGAGTCCCAAATTCTGCCTGTAAACTTTATCCAAATCTCTATCTCCTGAACTATATATAATATGTGTGGAACACCTCCAAGTGTTTAGCTAAGGTTAAAAGAATTGAACAAAGATTTCAGTTGCTGCTCATCATAGAGGAGACAAGAGTTTGGAGCTTGAGCTCAGCCAAGTTCGTTGCCTGATAAACCAAAAGAATCAACACTTTTTGGAGGAATAAAATAGAATCCAAAGTTCCTACATTGTATCATTCACAATGTCCAAGATAAATCTAAAATAACTAAACATACAAAGAAAGAGGAAATGTGACCTGTGGTGGTTAACTTTATGTGTCAACTTGACTGGACCACAAGATGTCCAGATATTTGGTCAAATGTCATTCTGGGTGTTTCTGTGAGGGTGCTTTTGGGTAAGTTTAATATTTAAATCAACAGTATAAGTAAAGCAGATTGCCCTCTCTGATGGGGTTGAGCCTCAGCCAATCAGTCGAAGGCCTGAGAAGAACAAAAGGCTGACCCTCTCCTGAATGAAAGGGAATTCCTCCTGCCTGACTGCCTTCGAGCTGGACATCAGTTTTTTCCTGCCTTTGGACTCAAACTAAAGCATCAGCTCTTCCTGGGCCCCCAGCCCACTGACCTTCAGACTAGAACCACATTATCAGCTCTTTTAGTTCTCAGGCCTTCAGACTTAGACTGGAACTACACCATCAACTCAACTCTCCTGGGTTTCCAACTTGCCAACTGCAAATCTTGGGACTTGTCAGCCTCCATAATCACATAAGCCAATTCCTTATAGTAAATCTCCCTATGCGTAAATAGACATATATCCTTATTGGTTCTGTTTCTCTACAGAACCCTGATTGACCGTATAATAGATTTTGGTATCGAGAAATGGGATGCTACTATAAAAAAAGTACCTAAAATATGGAAGGGACTTTGGAATTAGGTAATGGGTAGAGGCTAGAGGAGTTTTGAGGTGCATGCTAGAAAAAGCCTAGATTGCTATGAATGAACTATTGGTAGAAATATGGATATTAAAGCTGATTCCAGTGAGACCTCATGAAGAAAACAGAAGAGCTATAGAGGAAGTCTCTTTCATCTCAGAGAATACATATATCATCATGAACAGGATGTTGGTAGGAATATGAATGTTAAAGGCCAACCTGGTAAGATCTCAGAAGGAAATGAGGAAGAGGGTCTAGGAAATTAAAGGAAAGGCAATCCTTGTTATAAAGTGGCAAAGAACTTGACTAAGTTGTGTTCTAGTGCTTTGTGAAAGATGGCACTTGTGAATGATGAAATTAGATATTTAGCTGAGATTTCTAAGCAATATATTGAAGATGCGGCCTGAGTCTTCCTGACTGCTAGTAAAATACAAGAGAAGACAGATGAATTGATGAAGAAATTGTTGAGCAGAAAGGGGCCAAAACTTGAAGATTTGAAGATTTTCTGCCCGTCTACATTGCAAAAAATGAGAACACTTGTTCTGAGGAGAACACCAAGTATATAGCTGGATTATCACTCAGTAAAGAGATTATGGGATTATACAAGTAGAACCACTGCCAGTTTGAACCGAAGGGGATGGAGATAGAACAAAAGGAAGGCAAGCTGTCAGACTTCTCAAAGAAAGTCTACAGGACAGGACAGTACAGCTGTTCTTCAAGAAAAGGGAAGAATGACCCCAAAGGCAATTTGGAGATCAGGACCGCCTCTTCAGCTTCAAAGGGTGGGGCCACCACTTTGGTTTTAACAGATCAGACAGCCTCCACCCAAAGCCTTGTGGGTGGGATGGCCCAACAGAGCTGCAGAAGCAGGAAAGCTACCCAGGGCTGTGGGAACGGAGCCACTACCACAGTGGGTCTAGAAGGCAGGGCACCAAGCCAAAGAGGATTACTCTTGAGACTTATGATCTAATGGAATTTGCCTTGCTAGGTTTTAAACTTATTTAGGATCCATCACCCTTCTCCTTCTGATTTCTCCCCTTTGGAATGGTAATGTCCATTCTATGCCTATTCCACCATCATATTTTAGAAGAACATTCTTTATCTGGTTTCACAGGTTCACAGGTAGAGAGGAATTTTGCCTAGGATGAACTGTAACTCAAGTCTCATCTATATCGGATTTAGATGATATTTACATGAAACTCTGGACTTCACACTTGACACTGGAGTGAGTTAAGACTTTTGGGGGGCTGTTGGGATAGAATGAATGTATTTTGCATGCAAGAAGGACATGAATTTTGAATGGCCATGGGTGTAATGGCCTGAATGTTTGTGTCTCCCAAAATTTGTATGTTGAAGCTCTAACCCCCAGTGTGGCTATTATTTGGAGATGGAACCTTTAAACAAGTAAGGATAAATAAGGTCATATGGGTAGGGCCCTGATAAGATTAGCATTCTCAAAAGGACAGACACTAGAGTCCTCACTCAATCTCTCTCCACACATACACACCACATATGCACCAAATACACACTGAGAAAAAGCTATGTGAGGACACAGCAAGAAGGCAGGCATCTATAAACCAGAAAAGAGCCCTCACCAGAAACCAAATAGGTCAGTACCTTGATCATCGATTTCTAGCTTCCAGACTGTGAGAAAATAAATTTCTGTTATTTAAGCCATCTATTCTATGGTATTTTGTCATGAAAGCCTGAATACATGACCCAAAGACTCAAGAGAAATGGCCCTTAATGGAGACCAATCTTTGATATAAACCACTGTTAGAATTAGCAGACAAGAATTTTAAAGCAGCTAATTTTAAAGCAGCTACACTCAAGAACAGAAAAGAGAGAAAAACTATGGAAAGGAACCAAATGAAAATTCTAGAATTGAAAAATACAATATTTAAAATAAAAATTTCACTAGATAGCCTTAAAAGCAAATTATAGATAAAAGAATCAATGAACTTGAAGACAGAAAAAGAGAAAGTATCCAATCTGAAAAAAGACTGATAAAAATGAATAGCTTCAATGATCTGTGAGACAATATCAAATTCTAACATGTATATTATTGTAATTCAAGAAGAGAGAGAATGAGGCAGAAAAAAATATTTGAAGAAATAGCAAAAAGCTCCCAAATCTGATGAAAGATATAAATTTATAGATTCAAGAAGCTCAGAAACCCTAAACAGGATAAACACAAGAAAACCACACCCAGGCACACCATAGTCAAACTGCTGAAAACCAAAAATAAAGAAAAAATCTTTAATGAACCATGAAAAAAAACCAAATTACATACAAGAGAAAACAATATGAATGACTAATAACATCTCATCAGACAAACTGGAGGCCAAAAGACAATAGAACATCTTTAAAGTGCTGAGATAAAAAAACTGTCAACCCAAAATTCCACATCCAGCAAAAAATATCCTTCAAGAACAAAGGCAAAACAAAGACAGTTTTAG